>JARHVA010000306.1:4277500-4337500 GCA_037957365.1 Torreya grandis
TGTTCACCATCTCTAGCATCAATCTCCAAAAATCCTACTCATAGGTTAAAAAAGTGTGTTAGTAAGGTTATTGAACACATGCAAAGTGTCAATCTCGATAACCTCTTTAATTATAGAGGGGATCTAGAGATGAAGTGTGTTTTAGGTAGGGAGTCTTATAGGTTGATTGTGTGTAAAACATGCACTTGATCTATCCTAATTAGAGTGTTTCTATTGGCCCCAAAACTCTGAGTAGTCAAAATAGATGAGAATCACATTGAGGACAAACTCGTAATGTATTTTCCTAAAAAATTACAATGGGACCTCATAGTTTTTATAATGTGAATAATTAAACTCCATCTACCATTAATCCTAAAAATTCTCTAAGAAAATTGTGTAGGCATTGATTATTTTGGGACCATTTTTTGGATAGTGAAAAAGGTGCATTGGTTGTTGGATCAATGAATAAGGAACAAATTATATTTTTTGATATTTGTGTGTCCTTTACCTCATATGATGATAACTTGTCAGCATAGTAAGCCTTACATATATCCATATATGGTTCTTATCTATCAATTTAACTCATTATCAAGTCAACTTGGCTTAGTATTGACTTTAGGGTATTATTTAAATGGGTACAATGGGTGTTAGTCAAAGTGGGGTCCCCCATTCTCCTAATTATTTATTCAATTTCTATTTTGTTCTTGACTATGTGTACAACCAAATCCTCTTTACATCTTAGGGAGTCTTATGGAATTGTTTGAGGGTTATGAGGGCTAGGAGGATTAGTAGGATTAGGTAAAGGATTAACTGGTTATTGTCTTGCATTTGAATGGGATGTTAAAAAAATGGTTTTAAAAATAAAATAATGAAAATAAATAAAGAATGCTAAAAACTGGTATTAATAAGTTTGGTTTTTTCTTGCCTACCTCCCATCCATTGTGGCATTATAGATTAATTGAGGAAATGGGTGATGATAACGTGTTGTATCCTCCTCTAAGAATAATACGAACATGGTCTACTATAGATAAGTTTAAAGGAAATAATAAAATAAATGAGAATGAGAATGGTCATGGGTTTGATTCTTTTTTCTTATAGAGGTTATAATGGACACACGTTATGTGTGGTATACATAACATGTATATGTTATTCTACATAATGTGTATATGTTACATATATTAAACATAACATGTACACATTATGTACAATATACATAACATGTATGCATTATGTATAGCTACCATAATATTTATACATTATGGCTTGGAGTTTTACAAGCCTAATTTGAAATAACACATACACACTATGGTAAGATGTCCATGGAATTGTCCATTAATTTTGTGCACTTACATATTCAAGAGATGATAATAAGACTACTAGTGGTTAGGTGGATTGTAATTATCTTAGGTGGGTTTATGTACATGCCACTAGTACTGTGGTTGTGTTGGGAAAATCACATCTATTATTTATTTTTAAGTATAGAATTATTGAAATGGGTACCTTTATTTTATTCTTCTTTAATTAAAGACTTTGTCTTCAAAATTTTGATTTGAAAAAAATAGCAGAGTTTTTTTGTTTTTTATAACAAAAACAATATGGGATCAAAGAACAACATGGATAAATATTATATTATCAACTAATATTAAATACATTAGAATACCATCAATAGATATTGTAGGATCACCTAGAAGTAAATATGACTAAATCATCAAATGTTTTATTGTGTGTTCTTATATTTACTTAACATTTATTTATGAATGTTGGTGTACATTTATTTACTATTATAATGCTTCACATTATAGTAACATGGTCAGATAAATCATGGCCCAAAATCCATGTTAGAGAAAGAAACCAACTCAAACCATTAACAAAGGGCTCGAGAGAACACGATGAGAGAAACTATAAGTAACCAAATAGAATTTTAAGCACAAGGTGCCACCATAAGAGGTGGAGGTGAAGGGTCATCCCTGGGAAGTTCTAACTGAGTAGGCAGTTCTACATCTGGGATCTCCAAAGTAGTACAACCATCTTGGGCATCATCATGAATAGTGATCAGCCAACCATCAGTGGGTTGTAAAGGAACAATAGCACTCATCGAAGACCAATATGTAGTAAAAACATTAAATTTCCCATGTAAACTACAACTACCCTTGTGGGAGGGTGAGGTACTAAGTGGCCCCTATTGCAAGATCAACATCTACTTCTAAGCCTCTTGGGAGGATGTGGTAGTGGCCCATATGGTAGGCTGTCTGGTGGAACTTTGCTCATGGTGCACATGGCACTCCATTAGTGGTGGAGGAGTTGTTTTAGGTGGAGGAGATCCAACACCATCTTATTAACTTAAACTTAGATCTACAAGTGGTGAAATAGAAACAACCTTTTCATTAACATAAATGAAATTCTAGAGGCCTCATCCTTAAAAATAAAATTATTTCTGGCTTTCCAAAGTTGAAAGAGGATGATAGTATGAAATTTTTTCCATAGATAGGTAATAGAATATAGCTAATTTGAAAATTCCACAAAAAGTGTGTGCAACCAAGAGAGAGTCTCAAGATGATAGGGTTGAAATAAAGAGTGAATCCATTACCATGCAAATTGATCTTTAGGATAAAATTTGAACATACAATTTGAAATATTTTGGCCACTTGAAATCTAGACAAAAGGGATGGGGAGTGTGGATGTGGAATAACCTATCAGCAAGGGGGAGCCCCTGGTATACTAAACACTAAAGAAAATGAGCCATCTTGGGATCCAAACTAGGGTACCAAACACATTCTAGATAGGCGAGCCAAGCCCTAGGAGAGGATTGATGGCCCCAACATCTATTGATATTATCAATAAATGGAGAGAAAGGAATTATCACTTGATAAAGAATCCAAGAATAGTAGCCTTTGAAATGCATAACACAGTTCCATGTCCATTCTTTCTACCATGTTTTAGGAGGCTAAAGGACAAATTTATGAAGCATAACATTAGGAAGTAATTTATAAATAAGAAGGATGGAAGGTAAATAAAAATTATTTAATTTAAATTTGTTTATCAGGATAGGGGATCCAATCTCTAGAAGTAACCAAATTTTGAATAGTGTGAATCCATTTATAGAATAATCATAATGCCTTAATACCAAGAAATTTAGCTAGAGGAATAAAAGAGATAGTGAGAATATGAGACCACCATGAACTAAGATCATTAAAAGATAAACCTATGTGAAATCAATCTCCTATACACTTCATGTGGGGTTTGACTGCTTTGATTGCCTTCCACATACTTTTGAAAATAAAAGAGCCTGTAGTATTAAAAGGAACATTGGTGATGAGAAGGGATTGAAAGCCGATATTTTGCTAACTGGTTTTACCATAGGGAGAGCCTGAAGAGATATAATGTTAGAGGAGGATTTTAAAAGACTCATTTCCCTCAATAGCTTGAATAACACATTTAGCGTGCAAGGCCATACTTTATTGATAGGTGTCAATGATGCCCATTCGAACTTTATAATGAGGAAGGCCACAAATATCCCAAGACACTTGATGAAAACCATGATCCTTGTTAGAATTAGCCTAGAGGAAATACCAAAGAATCTTAGATAGATTATCATAAGAAGATTTGGAGGGGGTCCAACAAGAGGATTAGTAAACATGAGTGTCCACTAGAATCTTGGTGCAAATCTGGAACTTGCCCACTAGATAAAGGGGCTTGGTAATCCAATACTCAATATTTATGTTAGTCTTATTCATGACATACTATCAAATATCATATGGTAAGCTATCAAAAGTGAAGGTGATTCCCAAGAATTTAAATTTTTTCCCTTGAGAAATCTAATGAAAATTAAAACTTTTAATTCACTTAGGCACTGGCATCATGTTTTGCTAGGAGCACTGGGTTTTCCTTCATTGAGGGCTAGATCTTGAAATCTATACAAAATGTATCTAGGCATTGCATAGATTCATTAAAATTTCCCTCTTACTCTAAAATCATGAGAAAAGTGTCATTTTCAAAGTGGCCATTGATAATCTAAGAGGTGCGATCAGGAAACATAATGTCATGAATAAGCCCCTGTGAAACTTTATAAGCCAAAAGGTTACCCAAGTCTTTAATAACTAGAATGTAAAGTATTGGAAAAAGGGGAAAACCTTGATGGATAGAATGCTAGAGATCAATCCCTGAGGCTTGATACCCATTAATAGTAAGGCAAGTAGAGGTATCATGAAGTAAGGTTTGCACAACATAGATATAATAGGGATTAAAGACAAGATCTTTGATCATGGCAACAATATAATGCCACTCAATCTTGTCATAAGCCTTTTAAAAATATAGATTTTAAAAATAATTATCGAAAAAGAGGAATAGGCCGAGGCCATTCCCTCATAGACTATGATAAGATTATACAAAATATATCTCCCTTTAATAAAACATGTATGTTCTAGTATAAAAATGGCAGATAGGATTAGCTAAATGTGGTTGGTGAGGGATTTGGTGAGAATATCATAAGAGATATTTAGTAAGGTTATCATCCTCCAACTAGTGATAATCTCAAGATCTCTAGATCTAGGAAAAAAATTGATATTTCCTAGATTGACCATGGGTCCAAGAGACTAATTCCACAAGGATTCTTTGTAGACCTACAATAAGTTAGGGCTAGTGAACATCCAAGTGGCATTGTAAAACTCATAAGGGAATCCATCAAGGCTAGGGGATTTGTAAACATAGTTCAAATCCTCTATAATATCCTATAGAGTGAGCAGGGCATCATAGAGTCACTGATCTGTTGGTTTGAGATTTTGAGGCACCATATTAAGGAAATTCATAAGAGCATGGGACCGCATATCCATAAAGGGTTGGGTATGGAAAACCTATTTGTAATGATGGAAAATGGTAGAGAAGATATATTTGGAAGATTTATCACCAAATTTGAGCCAATGCATCTGACCATGAATTTGGGTGCCTATATTTTCATGACTATCCACCACCATGAAGTCGTGTTTCAGGGAGGCAGCTAGCGTCTACAACTATATATTGAAAAGATCAATTTTGATGAAGGGAAAAACAAATTTAAATTCATGGAGGATAGCTTCATCTAAACACTTTTGAATATAAGCAACATGTTTTCCATGGTGGTGGAGGAAGGAGGTGTTACATATAATAGCCTCATTCCACCAATCAATATAGATGGAAGTATCTGGGGGCTACAGGGCTAGGTCCCAAATCTAGTAGATGAGTTAGATGGTGTTAGTGTCACTTAACATAGAGGTATTGAGAATAAATTGATTACATGTCATATTTTACTTCTTACATGTCCATTCCACTTTTCAAAATATGGGTGACTGGTATGACAAAATATTATATGAGTGGATGATGATAGGCTGGCCATTAATGCTAGAAAATGAAAAATAATTTTTTTATTACATCATAAAATGGTCTATCTATTTGATCATGTATTTATACCTTTATTTGTAATTGGAACATGTAAACCAAGATATGTGATTAAATTTTTTCCATTAGAGGAAAGGGTTTGTTAGCCCCCATTTATTTTTGAAATAGTACCAAGCCTAATTTTCATCAACACACCAATGCATGAGGATGGACCTAGCTTTATCCTAGGAGTGTTCAATCAAATTAATGTCACCACACACAAGCTATGTGGTGGGAGGTATCCCATATACCAAAGATTACTAGAGTAGGGAGTGGGCAGGGCTATCATTACAAGCATAGATGTTAAGGATGATAAAATGATGGCCATCAATGTTAAGAATAATACAAACTAGCTAATGTGCTTGATCATCCCCCGTGTAAATGATGCCAAATAATACCTTAAGAATAAATAAAATACATGCACCACCATGCCTTACCTCATGCAAGGTGGTGACCTGGGTGGCACTCGACCAAATACTACATAGTGACATCTTGAGGAGAAAGTCATAAATTTAAACTTCCTACATACAGAGAATGTTTGGAAAACTAATCTACTGACATGAAACTCACACATTTTATTTAAAAGTAGATTTTATAAGACCCTTTACATTCCATGATAAAATATTCATAAGGAGGGATCATCCATTTGAATCTCCACTTATCCTCAAAATATGCTAATGCTACAAAGTTATTGTGTTGATGAGGGCAAGAAATGTCATCACCTTCAACGTAATGGCATTTGGTATCATGTTCCTCTTGAGGAAAGTTTTCACCTCCATGAGGTGGGATGTAAAACCACTAGGATATTGAGCCATTGGTTAAGTGAACTTTAGCCATAGGCATCCTAAAATTCTGGGAGGTTTGAGAAAATCATTATGGGTTAGAAGGAGTCAGGTTGGAAGGGAATGATAGAGACATCCCCTAAGAGGGTGTGACAACTAGAGGATAATCCTCCTAAGGTGGAATTTGGGGTCTATTTTGTGGCTTTAGGGCTTGATGCCCATATTAGGGGAACTATGGTCCACCCATAACTTTGGTATATAAGTTTTGGCTTCTCAAACTAAGGAGGTAGTTGAGGAGGCTTGGAAAAACCCATATGAGGATAATCCTTGATTTGGCAGTTCAAATCCTGAAAGTGGAATCAAGTGTTGGGAAGGTTGAAATATACAACCTTCTGGAACCACTAGGTCTCCCCAACCTATATTTCAATAAACTCCTTCAACTCATAAGAGATGTCAACCTTTACATAGACTCACTTGTTAGGGTAGGGGGAGAACCACCTTTCTATTTAAACCATAACCATGTATTTTATGTGATCAATGATTTAGGGGATAAAATCCCAAAGGTGAACTGGTAGACCAGAAGCTCAACCCAAATAGGGACATGAAGGGAAAAATTGTTAGAAACCATAAAATCCTGAGACTAGGGAGACAAAATTATAAGTTGGTTGTGAAGAAACCAAACATTAAACTTTAAAAGAATCATCTATGTCTCAGAGGACTCCTTAAAGGTAAAAAATAAAAAACCTTTGGTAAGGTTACATATTCCAAAGACATGGAACCCTAGTGGGTCCCAGTGGTTTTAGATCTAGTTGTGGAGGTAATCCTTTGAGGGGATGTGGCCAACAAAATAAGCAATAATAGAGTAATTTTCATACCACTTGCAACATTTTTCAATAATAGAAACATAAATACTTACCTTTTTAGGGAAGCGGGGTAGAGAGATTACCTTAGCATATAGTTTCAAAACAAAATTTTGAGCTCCTTTGGGTGCCATTAGCTCCATCTCCTACATCAACAAATGAAATAGAGCATAGATAAGACATAAATATTGGGCTTTCCCACCCAAAGGGTGGCATGCTAAGTGTAGTTAATGTGATTCAATCCTAAAAAATCATGTGGGATTATCGGTATGGCACAAGAAGAAAAAATACGTAAGTAGATAGACACAAACCATGAAAAAATACTAGCAGAGCAATTTATCCACTGTCCCTCTTTACTAACTTGTGTACATTTATTTCTGTATAGGTATTTCAGTTTTTATAGACAATTTTTTTTTAAAATTAATTATTTTGTCCTTTAATTTATTTTGGACTTCATTTTGTTTAATATTTTTTAATTAATCGATATTATAAGGTTGATGAATTCCTCATCCTTCAATTACATAAAAATATATTACAAAAAATTACATTGTGATTTAGATAGTCATCAAGAAACATAATGGATGGGCCATCCCTGATACTTTAAGGAAACCTATGATAAAATACAGATGATAACCTAAATAAACACAAATAATAATATTTTGTCTGAAACCAACAAATACAAAATGTATCTAATGATAATTCTTATACATTCCAAAATTACATATATCTAAATAAGACCTAAAAGAAAACATAACCAAAAAAATTATAAAAATTGCATGTCAACCATCACTAGGTTCTTCCAATACTCATACACATAAAAAAATATTAATCCTTGTTATCAAATACCATGTCTAACTCCCTTGTGATGTAAAATTGGACTTATACACTGTTGAAGATAAATTCATAATTGCTACTATAACCCAAAATGTCATTAAAAGGATCTAGTGTCACCATGTGACTAGTCCCTTATATCTCCTTCAGGACCAACCAACCACTCATAATACCACACTTACCTTTCTCTCAAAGAATGGATAGGAGGAATTATAACACTAAGAAAATGAATTAACAAGTTTTTAATCCCTACCTCTATGAGTTCCCCTATTATGCCTATGGTGAAGACCTCTAAATATGGGCTTACCTTCCTTAATGACAACAAATGAAGAGCCCTTATGTGAAAGTTTATGTTTTGGATCCAAAACTAATCTCTCCACTTCAAATTTATTTACAATCCAATAATAAAATAAATGAATAACAAAAAAGCATAATCCATACCAAAGGTCTTCTAGTATAGTATGAAAAGGGACACTAATTAAGAATTCATCCTTCTTGATAATCCTATTCAGTCATAGTATAAGCCAAAGATCTTACAAATAAGTACAAAGATTAAAGTAGAATGTACCTAGAAAAATTTCTTCAACTTGTTATCAGAATGAACATGGTAGACATACTTCTCCTGGTTAGAGGCATAAATAAAGAAAAAATCCATGGCCTCTAAACCTTCAACACCTCACATTGTTCTGATTCACTATGTTTAGGCAAGTAACAACATAATAGACACAACATAAGAGATGTGTGAATAAACCAAGGAGAGCAAAAAGATAAAAATTAAGAGGATGGACTATTAATAAATATCCCATGATATCTCACATGTAGCCCATCAAACCACATAAAAATATGAGGATGACCTCACTCAAAAATCATTACATCACAATTAAAAGTTAAGGGAAACAAAATATGAGAGAAAAATATGACCATTTCCACCCTCGCATAAAAATGGTATGGAATGGATATAGTTTTTCATTCAACGGTATATAAAACTTACCAAAACATCCCAACCATCCACCAGATTACTAATTATTAGATTATTTAACTAAACACTACCTTGATTAGCTAGGAATCTAGTTATAGAGTTGGCCTCTCTAAAGTATTGCATCGCTATCTAATCTAAAATCTTTTTTAACAAAGCCATAACCTTATCCAAGATTTTCTCAATGATACATGATTTTCCTCTGACCTTCTACATATTTTTTTTTACTTTGTATTAGGAATAAATTTTAAAACCTAACCTTAATATGTGAGCTCTAGTTTCATTATTTGACTCATAAATAAAATAATTAATTTTTTTTTATCAATGAACCTACAAAATCTCTTCTCATACACACAAATTGAAAATCCCTAAGATTTCCTCTAGTATCCCCTTCAAAATTTAACTTCAACAAATTGGAAGGAGGTGGGGCATTTTAATTGGTCATCACATTTTGTAATGAGAGAGTGAACCTTGGCCCTATTAACAAGGAAAATCATCGATATGTATTTTTTATTTTTAAAAATGTTTTATATCTTAATTATTATAAATGGGTATGAGTGAATATTATTATTATTATTATTATTATTATTATTATTATTTAATTATTAATATATTTACTATTGGAATGTTTTAGTATATCTATTAATAATAAAAAAATATACAAAAGGTTACACATAAAAGTAGCAGTTTGGTATGCAAGGCTCAAACTCCCTACTTGATGAAAATGTCGATTCAAAATGAAATAAAAATTCACATGGCTAAGACAAAAAAAATGGTAACAAAATAACATTACATATATTTCATGGCATGTAATTAAGCATAGGATGTACCACTAGGAGGGGTAGTGGAGGATAGTCCTTGGATGGAGGCCAAGATGGCTCTACTAAGAAAATATTTTGTGCCATCCAACATCTATGGTGTTAGGCTAAACCTTAAAAATAATGTCCCATCAATCAAAATTATGTTCATAGCACCAAAATGGCTAGCTATTACCCCCTGGTAGGAAGGAATAACATCAACTTTACCCTATGAAGGTGGTGATATCCATCCTTCATATTAAGGGGTTGGGGTTGGAAAACTGACTAGGACTACAGGAATGACATTAGTGACGTCTAAGAATTGGAGGTCGATGACCCTATGGTAGACAGTCTCGATGGACATAGCTTATCATGAAGGGCTAAATCCCACATTGATCAAGTATATCTTGAGGAGTTTTGACCCTTTTAGTAAAATTATTCGATTGAACCTTAATATTCATACAAGATAAAGATATAATGGAAATCTCATCATTAACAAATAAATAAAAATAATATTCCTCATTATTAAATAATATTGAGTCTCTAAATTTTCATAGTTAAAATAAAATGATAGATTGTAATAAATTCCATATAATTGGACCAATTAGAATAATTTCCATGGAGGGCCAAATGATAGGAGAAAGGTTTAGGATGATATGGATTGAAGAGGCTTTGTATCCACTATCATGTATATTGGGCCTCTATAAATATCTAGAATGTGTGACTAAATACTCTAGTTTGAGATAAGATTATCACTTTGGTATAGTAATCCCTATATGAAAAAGGGGTCTGCCAAGCAGAAGGCCTTTAGATAATATGCATTAGAGGAAGTGATTTATCTAGTGTTCAAGTTTTGATTTGAAAAATTTGTCCTGCTAATATAGCCACATTATAGTCAAATAATTAAGGTTATAGTGCCTATTGAGCTTATCAAGTGATGAAGAGAATGGGATCATCCCCTGATAAATGTGGCAAAAAGAATAATTCTTGAAGTGGGTATCACAATTCCATCTCTAATCCTTTGACAATGGACATGGATGGTGAAGACCTAACTTATAGAACATTGCATCCAACAATAACTCTTGAATGCACAAAATAACTAGTAAGATAATTTATTAATATTTAATTTACTATTTATAATTAACAAGGCACCCCAATTGTTAGTGGAAACCAAATCATTTATAGAATGAATCCATTTTTAAAAAACCTTTAAGGCATTTATACCAGGCAATTCTGTTAGCATAATATTAGTGTTGGTCATGATAAGAGACCACCAGAGATTGTGGTAATTAAAGGAAATACCACTACAAAAACCATTTTCAATCTAATTTAGATAAGGCTTGACATCCTCATAGGATATCTATATGATTTTAGATATAAAAAAAATTTGAAATTTTACCAAATCATATGTAATTAGGAGAGTATGGAATCCAATGTTCTTCCAGCTCATTTTGCCATAAAGAGATCTAGATGATATACAATGATGTACAATAATTTTATATGATTTATTATTTTAAATAGATCTGACCACCCATTTAGAATACAAATAAATGTTTTGTTGGTATGCGTCAATAATTTCCATACCTCATTTATCATGAGGCAAATAGAAATTGTCCCTCGTGACACTGTGCAAACTTTATGTTTGACTAGCATTAGACCAAAGAAAATATATGATAGTTTTAGCCATTTTTTATTAAAAATCTTTAGACTTAGATCCCAGAAAGAGGAATTATAGACATGAGTAGCAACTATAATTTTGGTATACACTTGGAACTTCCCCACAAGATAGAGTATTTTAGTGACCTAGTAATCCAACATTTTATGAACTATGTAAATTAAAAAATTCCATAGATTTTCAAGGGAGCTATCAAATGTGGAAAATATTCTCATAAATTCAAATATTTCCCCTCTATGAATCCATTTAAAATTGTATTTTACCAACCATTTTGGCATGGGAATCATACTTTTTCTAAAACATTGAATTTTTTTATTGGAATCTAGACCATGAAGCCAAAAAAAGGTGTTTATGCAGTGCATAAATTTCTTGAGCTAATTTTCTTACTATTATAGAGTGAGGAAGGTGTCATATAAAAATTGGAAATTGATGAGATTAGAGGATTGGTCAAAGAGAACAATACCCTGAATGAGACCTTACTCTATTTTATGAGCAATCAGATACCCCATAGTGTTAGCATATAGTACATAAAGGGTTGAGGTAAGAGGGAAACATTGACAAATGGATCAAAAGAGACCAATTTGATCATAGTGGAGAACATTAATAGTGAGATAGGTTGAGGCATCTATAAATACAATTTGAACTACCAAAATGAAGAAGGGACAAAAGCTAAGGGCCTAAAAAATGGCCAAAATGATAGGCCACTAAATCATGTCATATTATTTATTGAAATAAATCTTGAGGAAAATGGTTCTCTGATGAGAGGTTATCACCCATTCCATACACTCCCAAACAAGTAAATAATATATCTAATTTTGATAAAAACCAATTTACTTGAGTTTGATAAAGGTATGAATAATGAATTGGAGATTGTTGTCTAAATATTTAGCCCATATATTATAAGAGACATTTAAATGAGTAATGGCGGGTCAACTAGTAATGAGTGTTGGGATACCTACTTTAGGTATGACTTGATGTTTCCCTAATTAATAAGTAATCCCAATTATTTTTTTGAAGAGATTATTTATAAAATTGAAGTAGGTTGAGCCAAATAAAATCCCATATGCCTTAACAAAACTCATAAGGGAATCCATCAATCCTTAGCGATTTATCATTATTCATACCATAAATAGCCTAAGAGAGCTCCTATGGTGATACAAAATCATCAATATGTTTTCAGTCTATAGGCTTGAGTTTTATAGGCACCACATCAATGAATTTCAATAAGGCTCAGTCCCTCTCCATTTTTCCTCTAGAGATTGAAAAACTAACATATAGTGGTCTATAAAAACAAAAGAGAGGTTATGAAGAGTGGTGAATCTCATATCGGTTAACTTGACATCCTATGTTTGGTATCACAATTGTTTTTCTCTTAGAGACTTGAATACTTACTTTCAATCCATGTCTCTAATTTAGATCTAATGAAATAAAACATGAATGTATGCTCCTATGGCTCCATAGTTATCCAACACTTTTAGTTATTGTTTATGATAAGTATCTTAGGTTTGAAACTATAAGATGAACAAGTTGTACTCAATATTCAAGTTTATCCTATGGTAGTGTTTTAGCACAACATCTTGCCCCTAGTTTTGAAGACTAAAAATGTGATTTCCATAATGTTATAGAAAGGTGGTTGTTTAATAGATAGCCTCATTCCACTTCTTAAAAAAAATAGTACTATAAGGTGTCCAACGCGAAACATTCCAAATTTAGGCAATGAGGCAAAGGATTCCATTGTGGAACAATGGGTAAGTGTTAAGGATTAATTAATTATGTGGCACCTTATACTGACTATTACTCCATACCACTAGATGGAAGTGATTGGAGAGTGGTATGAAAGAACATGTGTGAAGTGGAGAATTAATTGGTATCAAACCATATGCATTTCAAATCACTTTGCAAAAGAAATTATGAAATATTTATGTCTTGGAAACACACAAAACATAGCAAACCAAAGTGTTGGTAGGCAGCTCGCATATGTAATATTTAGAGGAATCTGTGAGACCTCATACATTCCAAGAGAGAAACTTCATTGTGAAAAATCATCTATAGGGTTTCACCCTGACCATATTCAAATCCTTCAAGAGTTTCAAATCCACTACATTGGTTTATCAAAGAAAAGTCTTTAAGAAATATGGAGTGGTGCTTGGCTCCATTGTCCTATTAGGGAGAGCCTACATAATCTTGAAACAGGGTGTACAACCTCCTAGAGAGACAACAACTTAGATAGGATATCCTAGTGGGAGAAGATCTCAAATAAGGATGTGAAACTTGTACAACATGGCTCTATTGGGTTGTAGGTAAACTGAGAGATTCAGGGAGGGAGATGTCAATGCACACCTATGAAGAGGGTCTGAAAACATGAGGGGGAAGGATTAACCTTGACCAATGATCTATTTTTATAAACCATTATCCATCCACCATTTTTTCTACAACCTTGGGCTTCTCAAATTGAGGGTCTTCCACTAAGGTTTTCGATCGATCCATTAGAGGATAGTCCTTCATGTGATGGTCAATTGATTGGAAATGATGACAGGTTTTAGGGAGGTTAAAATATACCACTTCTTATGCTCAACACTCATTACCGTTTTGAATGTCAATAGATTCCTTTAGATCATCAATCATGTCTACCTCAACACAAGCTCCCCTATTCAGGTATGTAGAATAAATCTTGGGCATCTCATGGCATAGGACATGCCCTATGGGTAAGACAATCTCGTCAATAAAATACCAAACAAATATTGGTAGGCCAAGGAGTTCAATCTAGACTGACACATGGAGGGACACTGTGTTGATAACCTTAAATTCTCAGGGCGATTTGGATAAAATTAGAGGTGTGTTCTTGAGGAAGCAACAACTTGGTTTTGAAAGCAAATCTTGGACCTCAAATCATTCCTTGAATGAAAAGAGGAAGAAACCTTTAGTAATGTTTTTTACACCAATGAAGTTGATGTCGAATGACTCCCTGTGCTACCAAAACTAGGCATTATGAGACTCCTCCAATGGAATTCAACCAACAAAATAAGTGACGAGTGAATAGATCTCATATCATTTTCAAACACTATCAACAACCTCAGGGTTTAAACATAACTTTAGTTGTGAGAGAGAGTCATAAGTATTACCTTGTGATATACCTTTGACACAAACTTCATGACTCACTTTGGTACCATATTTCTTACTACCTCCAACAATAGTTGCAATAGAGAAGACAACAACCAATATAAAGCAAAAACACACTTAAAGAAAGATGTACTGAACACAATAAATATACATTTACCATAAATAATCACGTAAAATCAGTATAAAAGATAAAAGGAAAGTAATCAGAAAGTAGTCAATTAATAAGGATGACATTAAAAAACCCAAAAAGAAACCAACAGAACATGTTTCCTCTCATGCTGAGCGGCCACTCTTAAATATTTTGTAAAAGTATTATTAACCATATTTTGTACATAAAGCCAAAAACTAAAAGGTAGACATTCCGTCAAATTTCAATATTGTGAATATTAAATTTAATATTAGCTATAAATAAACAAGTCCCATAATTCATTCTAAAATAAGCAGTTATTGGAACACTTAATGAATTAGCAATTGGAATCCTATGAAAACAAAGGTATGACGATAAACAATGCCAACCTGTATGCAACAAGAATAAAATAAAGGGCCCTCATTTCAACAAGAATCTTCAATACATAAAGAGAGATAAAAACACGTCAGTTATCGTGACAATAAACGATATGATGTTATTCTCACTGCTAGCATTTGATGCAAATAAAGAAACTAGTTGATTTCATCTCTTCCCATATCTCTTTTAAACAGCTTATAAAATAGGATACCTATTCTACTTGAATTGGAGAAATCTAGCACTAGATGCTTCCAATTGTTTGCAGTCAGTATCCCATACAAACATCCATCTACGCCTTTCGGTGGGTTGTACTTCTGTTATTTCATTTTCATACACTGCCTCAAAATTGGAGGGATCCAGATCTGGAGAGGAGAGAGGCGATAACAGAGGAATCGGATTGTTTTTAATAAACAAAGCTGCAGGTGGGCGCGCCACTTTCAAAGGCGGAGGTGCACATTTTGGTAGCCGATTTCTCTGTTGCGCAGAATCCATCTCAACAAGCTTATTTTATCCAGATCTCTTCCCTCCCCCAGCCTTCTCTGAATCGATGCTTTAACAATGCAACGGCCATTATGTATTTATAGAACTTTTCCCACCAGTTTATCAATTGTTTTAGTTAGAGGTGCAATCAATGAAGCTGAGAATACGACTTTGTGAGGTGGACCATTGTTGGATCACCATATACTTACCTTTCACAGTGATCGGTGGTTGATAGAGATCCACCGCCACTGCCGTGTATTTTACTGTGATGTGGACTCCGCTCAATATGAAAATATTTGTGCCGTATTAAAACTGTTTTCAAAAGCTTGTAATATGTTCTTAATCTTGTTTCTTCTCGACTAAAGAAAAATAAGTGGATAAATGGAATCACGTAATAGGGTGTAAAACAATTTCAATCGCCTTCATAAAGGATATGCTCTCTTTTTAAAAAGAAATTGGATGCCTCTTTGACATTCATCTCTCGCCGATTGTTAACACGTAAAAAGAAAGAATATTTAATAATGATAAAAATAAAAGATGCCATCATTGAACATCAAGCTCAAAATTTTAGTGCTTAATCAATAAACTATAATGCTAAGTACATATAATGACAATGGATGTAAACCAAAAAAATACGCAAAGGTTTTTTTCTAATATATTTTATATTATTGTCATATTTATTATCCTCTGTTAAGGTAGGATATTAATTTCATTTTTTAATTAGTTTATATTTTTTAAATAACTATTTTTTTAAAATGTATTTAGTTTTAACAATTTTAAAGTTTTGTTAAAGTTTTTTAATATAAAAATCAGAATATTATAAGTTCTTATTTAAGAATATTCTTCTTATTTTAATGTATTTGTAAATGCTATTAATAAGAGTATAATAGTCAGCTTTATTCTATGTGATTTCAGGACAAAATTTCATTTATTTGTACAGGAATGTGTCAATGGAGATCAACAGTGGAACACTAGTGGGATGCTTTTCATGACAATGAGCATCGGACAAAATCATGTAGTCATCTTTTTATGATGGGAAGATAAAACAAGCACAAAAACCATGGTCAAGAATCTAGCCTAGACTAGGTTGAAATATACATATACAAATAAAGTATCACTGACAAAACAAACGTAAGAAAAAACACCCCTATTTCATGGAATGAATTTACTCTCCACATTGAAACATAAAAGAAATATCACATCAAATTCTAGAGTGTGCATTTTCTTGTTGAATTATCAAAACCATCAATGCAAAAGAAAAAAAGACACTCATCTATTGTGTTATGATTGAGATGGAAATAATGCAGATTATTGTTATCACCTAGAAAAAGTAGATAGCATGTACATTGCAGTACACTCTATAAGAAACATTTTAGAAGTTTAACTTTCTACTTGTTAATTTGTCAGATAGAGCACATTGTGAATTTAGTCGTATCCATGAAATTTCCTTGGAAAACTCTACAATGGATGTTTGCTTTTCTTGTTAATTTTTGATTAATTCCATCCACATAATGGGTTTATATAAGGCTAGACAAGTAAGAGTTCTCTATGTCAGTGTAAGTTGTATATAGTCAATGGTGTTTTATCACTGTAAGAAATTTTTATTGGTGGCTCACTCCTACCATGTCTAGCTTTACATGTAGCCTTGAAACTACACGAATATCATGCCTCATAATTAGTCCTAATTATGTGACAATTAGACATTGCAATCGAAAACACATCATGCAAATTCAATATTGAGAATCATTTCGGCTGATCGTGATTAGGGTCAGTGTTTTGATGGGATAAGGCTTATATCATACACTCTAGGGAGGGTCATATATACATATACTTTATTTTGGATAATTCAATATTGTATTAAGTGTGAAACAAAAATTGTTGAGATTTAATTCATAATGAGACTAAATTTCCATCTAAATTCACTAGGAAAAATCTAAATCAATTGAAACATCTAGCACAATTATTTTTTTAGGATGAAGCATAGTTCCCAATCCAATACAATCTAATCACATGATTCACTCTTACCTTTCCCACATGTCCACTGATATTCATGGTTACTATTATCCCCTTTAAAATGATATAGGTTTGTCAATGTACATATCCATGAATCACATTTGACTAGGATGCCAATTTGAGATCCACCAATATGATAGTCAAAATATTTTTTTTACATGGGTTTAGTTAATGTACACATCAATAGGGACATTCATATATTTATTTATTATGAACAATAACTAAATAATAAATATATTCAATTACTTAGCAAAAAATAGCGCTGTATTATCAATAGACCCTTTGCATTACATTTAAATATGCATTATCCATCCAAGAATTTCCAAAATCATTTATGAGATCTCATAAATATTTCTTCCTGTGCACTTTTCACCAAAATCTACATACCTTTTATCCATGTAAAAGGAAACCACAAACTTCTAATTAAAAAATATTTCTATCATATTTGTTCTTGACTAATGGTAAGAAATGTTAATTTTTAAATAGATAAAAGGTACCCATGTTACTTCTTACCATTTGTTTTAACCATTTATCAATGCCATTTATATTATTTATATCATATCATATATATATATATATATATATATATATATATATATATATATATATATATATATATATCCCGATATACTTTACACTAACCTTCCTTTTACATAAGGAATGCCAAATGGATTAAATGTTTAATGATTGGACTTGTCATAATAAGCATAAATTGTCATAAAGTCAATGCACTTATTTTATCAATACACATTTTTCAGGCTAATACAATTTACAATCTATGGATCATGAATAAATATTATCAATGTGATAATACAAATAGATATCTATTATATTTTTATATAGGTCAATATACTATGTAATTTTAAATTTAGATGAAAAATACATAGTATGCAAATTTCTTATTCTATAATTATTGACAATGCGTGAAAATTTTTACCTATCACATACAATCTCAAAACACACAAAAAAATACATCTTCTCAAATTTTAACCCTGATTGCAGGCAACTCTATCATAAACAAATTTAACACATAGGTAGGGACTAGATGCTACACAACCCTTGTTGATCCATAGATGAATGGTTTAAATTTGGTTATCATTTTGAACTTTCCTAGTTTCATCTTATGATTGTGTGTATGGTCTTAACCTCTATCCTAATCATTTTTATTGTCTTAGAATATGAGCTTTGGTCCTTCTTAATTGAAACAACATCAATCAGACCCTTATACCTTTTTCACTACTAACAAGCCAATAAGGTCTAAATTTAAATTCAATCATTTATAAATAAACAAGTATGATATCTCATTTGATCATCAAACACATTTTTCACAAGAAACAAAATTAGATACATACATAACTTATTATAAATATTACACATTATTTATTTATGACACTCATCTACCAATTGGAGTGGTATGATAAATTAATCTCTCTATCTTGTACTTTTAAACAAAATATTTAACATTTTAGATTAGTATATTCAATTTATTATATAATGATGGGAATATCAAAATGAAATAATAAAATAAAATAATAAAATCAGCCCTAGGATTACCTTTGGTATCCCCTTCAAAATTCAGCTTAAAAAATAGAAGGAAATGGAACATTCTAATTGGTCCTCACATTTTTTAATGAAAGAGTGAACCTTAGCCCTATTAACAAGGAAAATCAGGGGTATTTGTTTTCATATTTTAGAATATTTTATATCTTAATTATTAAAAATGGGTATGTGTGAATACTATTATTTTTTTAAATTATTCTTATCATTATTATTGGAATGTTGTATTATATTTATTAATAAAAAAAATAATATACAAAAGGTTACACAAGAAACTACCCAGTTGTTATGCATGACTCAAACTCCCTGCTTGTGGAAAATGTTGACTTAAATTGAAACAAAAAGTCAAATAACTAAGCCAAAAAATATATGGTACCAAAATAATATTGCATACATTTCATGAAATATAATTAACCATAGGATGTAGCACCAGGAGGGGCAATATAGGATAACACTTGGCTAGAGGCCAAGAAGGTTCTACTAAGGGAGGATTTGGCACCATCTAGACATCCATGGTGTTAGGTTAAGAAAAATAAACAATATCCCATCCATATAAATTACATGCCATAACACCAAAATGGCTATCTATCACCCCTCATTGGGAGGGAATAGCATTAAATTTACCCTATGGAGAGAGTAATATCCATCCTTCACATTAAGGGGTTGAGGGAAGAAAATTGACTAGGTCTATAGGAATGACATCGATGATGTCTATGAGTTGGAGGTGGTCGACCCTATGGTAGACAGTCTGGGGGGATATAGCTTGTCATGAAGGGGTAAATCCCACATTGATCAAGTATATCTTGAATATTTTTGGATTTTTTGTCGACCTTTGCATCTTGGACTTCAATTTACATATAGACTAAAGATAGTATAGAAATCTTGTCATTAACAAATAAATAAAAATAATATCCATCAATATTAAACAATGTTGGGTTTCTAACTTTATATAGTTAAAATAAAATGATAGATCTTAATAAATACCATATAAAATACATAGAAGTAGACCAATTAGAATAATTTGCAAGGAAGGCCAGATATCAGGAGAAAGGCTCAGGATGTTATGTCTTGAAAAGACTATGTGTCCACTGCTGTATGTATATTAGGCCTCTGGACATATCTAGAATGTGTGAGTAAAATACTCTAGTTTGACACAGGTTTGTTTCTTTGGTGTAGAAATCCCTATATGAGAAAGGGGTTCCCCAAGTACAAGGATTTCATATACTAGGCACTAGAGGAAGTAAGCTATCTAGTGTTCAAGTTTTGATTTGAAATTTTTGTCTAACCAAGAAAGCCATGTTATAGTCAAAGAATTAAGGTTATAGCACCTATTGAGATTATCAAGTGATGAAGAGAATATTATCATCCCATAATAAAGGTGGCATAAAGAATAATTACTGAAGTAGGTATCGCAAGTCCATCTCTAATCCTTTCATAATGCATGTGGAGGGTGAAGACCCAACTTATGGAGCATGCCATCTACCAATAAGTCTTGAATGCAAAAAATAACTAGTAAGATAATTTATTAAGTTTGATTTTATTTTTTAGTATAATTAAAGGAGCCCATTTGTGAGTAGAAACTAAATCATTTATCATATGAATCCATTTTTAAAAAATCATTAAGGCATTTATACCAGACAATTCTAATAGCATAATATTAGTGTTGGTCACAATAAGAGACCACCATACATTGTGGTAATTAAAGGAAAGACCACTACAAAAACCATACTCAATCTAATCTAGACAAGGCATAATAGCCTCATAGTATATTTAGATGATTTTAGCTATAAACAAGATTCCAAATTTGACCAGAGCATATTTAATTAGGAGAGTATAGAATCCAATGTTCTTCCACTCAGTTTACCATAAAGAGATCCATATGATATGCAATGGCATACAATATTTTTATACAATTTATTACTTTAAATGGCTCTGACCACCCATTTAGAACATAAATAAATTCTCTATGGGTATGTGTTAATAATTTTGACTCATTTATCACAAGGAAAATGGAGAATGGCCCTTATGACTTTGTGCAAACCTTGTTTTTGATTGGCATTATACTAGATAAAATACATGATAATTTTATCCAATTTTTCGTAAAAATATTTATATGGTTCCAAGCAAGGGAAATAATATACATTATTAGAAATTATAAATTTTGTGCACACTTGGAACTTTCCCACAAGACAGAGTGGTTTGGTGACCTAGTAATTCAACTTTTTGTCCACTATGCCAATTTAAAAATTCCATATATTTTTTAAGGGAGATATCAAATGTGGAAAATTTTCCAATAAATTTGATTATTTCCCCTCTTTGAATCCATTTAAAATTATATTAGACCAAACATTCAGGCATGGGAATCATACTTTATCTAAAACATTAAATTTTATTACATTGCAATTTAGACCGTGAAGCTAAAAAAAAAGTGTCAATGTAGCGCATACCTTTCTTGAATTACTTTTCTTAATCTTCCAAAGTGAGTAAGGTGCCATCTAAGAAATGGCCATTGATAAGCTTAGAGTATTGGTCATAGAGAACAATACCCCAAATGAGACCATGCTCTACTCTATGAGCAATCAAATACCCAATATCCTTAGCATATATTACATAAAGGGTTTAGGTAAGAGGGAAGCCTTGATAAATGGATCAAAAGAGACCAATTTGGTTAGATTGGAGACCATTAATAGTGAGACAAGCTGAGGCTTATATAAATAGAGTTTGAATTACCAAAATGAATAAGGGATGAAAGCCAAGGGCATACAACATGGCCAAAATAAAAGGCCATTAAATCATCTCATAATATTTATTCAAATCAAGTTTGAGAAAGATGATTATCTGATGAGAGGTTCTCACCCACTCCATACACTCCTAAAAAATTAAATAATATATTTAGTTTTTATAAAACAAATTTGCTGAGGTCTGACCAACTAGGAAGAATGAACTAGAGATAGTTTTCTAAATTTTTATCCTATATCTTATAAGTGACATTCACTATAGTAATGGGAGTGGATAGTAATTAATGTTGGGTTGCCTACTTTAGGTATCAAATTGATGTTTCCTTGATTAATAAGTGATCCCACATATTTTTTTGAAGAGTCTATTTATTAAATTGAAGTAGGTAGAGCCCAACTGAATCCCAAGTACCTTTATGAAACTCATAATGAAATCCAATAATCCCTAGGGATTTATCATTAATCTATTATAAATAGCTTAAGAGAGCTCATGTGATGATATAAAAACATCACAATGTTTTAAGTTTGTAGGCGTGCATAAAATTTAGGAAGAGTGGTGAGTCTCATATGTGCTAGATGGCCTAGATTTGGTGTCAGGCTTGTTTTTATCTAAGAGACTTGAATAATTCCTTTCAATCCTTATATCTAATTTGAATCCAATAAAATCAAGCACAAATATATGCTCTTCTAGTTTCATGGTGATCCAACACTTTGATTTGGTGTTTAAGATAAGTAGCATATGTTTGCAACTATAGGTTGAAAGGGTTTTACTCAAGAATTGAGGTGATCCTCTAATATATTTTTATCATGATATCTTCCCCTTAGTTTTGAAGATTAAAAATATGCTTTTCATAATGGTAGATAAAGGTGGTTGTTTGATAGATAGCCTCATTACACTAATCAGTCCAAATGGTACCACCATACAGTGTCCAAGGTGCAATAATCAAAATTCACGTAATGAGGAAAAAGATTACAATATGGATTAGGATATTAAGTTTTAAGGATTAATTAGTTAGGAGACACCTTTTACTGATTGTTACCCCATACCATTATGCAATGGATTGGAGAGTTGTATGAAAGAACAAGTTTAGAACATATAGTAATAAGTTGGTGATTAGTATTAAAAAAGAGAAAATATTTTACTATGAAAGAATATAAAGGTCTAACCTCTTGAGGAAACTATCCATACCAACATGGTAGTTTGACCACGTAAAACAAGGCATGGTAGATATTGAGTGACACCAAAAAATAGGGTAGACTAGGCGCCACCAATTCTTAAAATAAAATAGTGATTCATGTTCTCCCAAACACAATCTCATCAATAAGCCAACACAATTATCCTTGAGGCATTTTAACATTTTAAAATATCTACACACTAGACATGTGGTGAGGCATACATTGGCCATGTGATAATGCCATAAATTAAATATGTATCATTCCAAATGAATGTCCATTAACATCAAGGAGAAGCTAAATACCCTAATGTGATGGATCACATCCATGGTAAAAATGAATGAGGAAAATTTCAGGGAAACCAAAATACTGAAACCACCTCAACCATTGATTTGTGAAGAGGAGAATTGATTGGTATCAAACCATATATATTTCAAAACACTTTACAAAATAAATTATAAAATATTTACTTCTTGTAGACACACAAAATATAATAAACCAAAGTGTTGGTAGATAGCTAACATAGATAATTTTTATAGGACTCTATGAAACCTCATACATTCCAACATAAAAAATTCATTGGGAGAAATCATCTATAGGAGTTCCCCCTAACCATCTTCAAATCCTTCAAAAGTTACAAAGCCACTACATTAGTTTAGCAAAGAAAAGTCCCTAAGCAATAAAGAGTGGTGTTTGGTCGCATTGTCCTATTAGGGAGAGTCACCACAACTTCGAGGAAGGGTACACAAGCTCCTAGAGAAGGAACAACTTATATAGGATATCCTAGTGGGAGAAGAGCTCACATAAGGATGTGACACTTGCGCAACATGATTGTGTTGGGGTATAGGTAAACTAAGAGATTTGGGTAGGGAGATATCAATACGCACCTTAGAAGAGGGTTTAAAAACATTAGTGGTAATATATGATAGGGAAGGTTTAACCCTGACCAACACTTTGTTGTTATAAACCATTGTCCAACCTCCATTTTTTATACCACCTTGGGCTTCTCAAATTGAGAGTGTTCCACTAAGGATTTTGAATGAACCATGTGAGGATAGTCCTTGATGTGATGGTTAGTTTATTGGAAATGATAACATGTGTTAGGGATGTTAATTACACTACTTTTTTTTACCCAATGCTCATTGTTGATGTGAATGTCAATAGATTTTTTTAGATCATTGGTCAAGCCTACCTGAACATAAACTCCCCTATTCAGGCATGCATAATAAAATTTAGGCACCACATAGCATAGGACATACCCTATGGGTGACACAATCTCCTCAATAAAATACTGAAGAGGTATTTGTAGGCCAAGGAGTTTAATCTAGACTGACACACGAAGGGAAGATGTGTTGATGACCTTAAATTATCAGGTCCACTTGGATAAAATTAGAAGTGTTTTCCTGAGGAACCAACAAATCTATTTTGAAAGCAAATCTTGGACCTCAAATAATTCCTTGAAGGAAAATATAAATAAGTTGTTAGTAATATTTTTTACACCAGTGAAATTGACACCTGACGATTCCCTATGGTGCTCAAACAAGGCATTATGGGACTTCTACAATGGGATTCAACCAACAAAACAAGTAATGAGTGAATAATTTTCATACCATTTTCAAACACTATCAACAACTTCAAGGTTTAAACATACCTTTGGCTGAGAGAGAGAAAGTCATAGATATTACCTTGTGATATACATTAAACACAAACTTCATGAATCACTTGGGCACCATATTTGTCGCTGCCTCAATGAGGCAAACATGACAACCACCATTGTAAAGTAAGAACACACTTAAAACGAGGATGTGCCGAGCACAATAAATGTGTCAACCCTAGATAATCAAGCAAAATTGTTGTGAATAATAAGGGGAAGGTAGTCAGATAATAACGATGACATTAAAAAAACCCCAAAACAAAAAAAACCAACATAACATGTTTCCTCTCATGCTGAGCACCCGCTTTTAGATATTTTGCAAGAGTATTATTAATCATATTTTCTACATAACGCCAGAAACTCAAAGGTATATATTCCTTCAAAATTAAATATTGTAGTTATTAAATTTAAAACTATAAATAAAATAAGTCTTATAATTCATTTATCTTCAACTACAAACAAACATAAAGAGAGATTAAAAAACACGTCAGTTATCCTGACAATAAACGATATGATGTTATAGCATTTGATGCAAATAAAGGAACTCATCGATTTCCTCTCTTCCCAGATCTCTTTTAAACAGCTTATAAATTAAGATACCTATTCTATGAAACGAAATAAATCTAAGCTCAAACATTATACTGAGAGTTGTAAAAATAATAATAAAATAAATATACAGCTGCTCAAGAAAATATAAACTCAGAAAAAATCCAAATTCACAAAATCAAGATCCAAGAAAACAAGATCAAAATAATTTTCTTATTCGAATAAGTTTTCCATGTAATAAAGCACTGCCCATCATCGTCTTTTATAGGTATGGAGCGCTGAGTTTTAAAAATAGATCGAAGTTTAAAAATTAAAAAAATTAAAAAAATTCTACCTGTAGTATCTCATGCATCCAAATGCATGGAGCCATAAATAACTAACTAGATTAACGGCAGTCTAAAAAAAAAAACATCATCCATAAACTGGCAAATAATAATCTAAAAAAAAAAAAAAAAAACTAAAAATAAGAAAAGCTAAATCAGCACTCTTGCGATCATGCAGCTCCGAGATCATGCACTTTTTCATTCTACTTGAATTGGGGAAATCTAGCACTAGATGCTGCCAATCGTTTGCAGTCAGTATCCCATGCAAACATCCATCTACGCCTTTCGGTGGCTTGTACTGCTGTTATTTCATTTTCATACACTGCCTTAAAATTGGGGGGATCCATATCTGGAGAGGAGAGAGGCGATAACAGAGAAATGGGATTGTTTTTATTAAACAAAGCTGCAGGTGGGTGCGCCACTTTCAAAGGCGGAGGTGCACATTTTGGTAGCCGATTTCTCTGTTGCACAGAATCCATCTCAACAAGATTATTTTATCCAGATCTCTTCCCTCCCCCAGCCTCCTGTGAATCGATGCTTTAATAATGCAACGGCCATTATGTATTTATGGAACTTTTCCCAGCAGTTTTTAACAATTGTTTTAGTTAGAGGTGCAATCAATGAAGCTGAGAATACGACTATGCGAGGTGGACCATTGTTGGATCACCATATACTTACCTTTCACAGTGATCGGTGGTTGATAGAGATCCACCGCCACTGCCGTGTATTTTACTGTGATGTGGACTCCGCTCAATATGAAAATATTTGTGCCGTATTAAAACTGTTTTCAAAAGCTTGTAATATATTCTTAATCTTGTTTCTTCTCGACTAAAGAAAAAAAAGTGGATCCATGGAATCGCATGATAGGGTGTAAAATAATTTCAATCACCTTCATAAAAGATATGCTCTCTTTCAAAAAAATAAAATAAAATTGGATGCCACTTTGACATTCATCTCTCGCCGATGGTTAACACGTTGACCCATAATGACAGGGCAATGATAAAAAGAAAGAATATTTAACAATGATAAAAATAAAAGATGCCATGATTGAATATTAAGCTCAAAATCTTAGTGCTTAATCAATAAATTATAATGCTAATAAGTACATATAATGACAATGGATGGAAATGAAAATACCTATAGGCCTTTTTTTAATATGATTGTTGTATTTATTAGTCTCTGGTAAGTTAGGGTATTAATGGTTTCATTTTTCAATTAATTTATATTTCTTGAATCAATCAATTTTTTAAAAATGCATATAGATTTAACATTTTAAAAGTTTTGTTAAAAAAATTTCATATAAAAATAAGAATATTTTCAGTTTATTATTTGAGAATATTTTTCTTATTATAATGCACTTGTAAATACTATTAATAAGAGTATAATAGTCAAATTTACTCTATGTGATCTCAGGGTAAAGTTTCATCTATTTGTATAGGTACATGTCAATGGAGATCAGTAGTAGGACACTAGTGGGATGCCTTTCATGACAACAAGCACCGAACAAAACCACATAGTCATATTTTTATGACAGGAACATAAAATAAGCATAAAAACATGGTCAAGATTCTATCTTCGAGTAGGTTAAATGATACAGACACAGCTAAAGTACTAGTGACAAAACAAATGTAAGAAAAAATACCCCTATTTCATGGAATCAATATACTCTCCACATTGAAACATAAAAAAAATATCACATCAAATTTCAAATTGTGCATTTTCTTGTCAAAATATCATAGCCCTCAATGCAAAAGAAAATGAGGCTCTCATCTATTGTGTTATGATTGAGATGGAAACAATGCAGATTGTCATTACCACCCAAAAATATAGATATCGTGTACATTACAATACACTTGATAAGAAACATTGTAGAAGTTTAACTTTCCACATTCTAGTTTGTTAGATAGGACTTGTTGTGAATTTAGTTAACTCCAAGAATTTTCCTTGGAAAACTCTACAATGGATGTTTTTTTTTCTTGCTACTTTCTTATTAATTATGTCCGCATAATGGGTCTATATAAGTCAAGATAAGTAAGATTTTTCCAAGTCTGTGTAAGTTGTATATGGTCAATGGTGTTTTATCACTATAAGAAATTTTCATTGATGACTCACTCTTGCCATGTCTAGCTCTACAAGTAGCTTTGAAACTGCACAAATATCATGCCTTTCAATTAGTCCTAATTATGTGACAATTATACATTGCAATCAAAAACACATGTAAACTCAATAATAATAACTATTTCAGCTCATTGTGATTATGATCAACCTTTTGATGGGATAAGGCTCGTAACATACACTTCAAGGAGGGTCATACATGCATATACTTTATTTATATAAATTAATATTTTATTAACTTGTGTGAAACAAAAACTATTGAGACTCGATTCACGATGAGACTAGATTTCCATCTGAATTCACTTGGAAAAATCTGAATCAATTGAATCATTTAGCACGATTATTATTTTTGGGATGAAGCATAGTTCCCTATCTATTCCAATCACATGATTCACTCTTAGCTCTTCCACATGTCCACTGATATTCATGGTTAACAATATCCCCTTTATAGTGATAGAGGTTTGTCAATGTACATATCCACAAATAACATTTGACTGGTATGCCGATTTGAAATCCACTGATACGGTATTAAAAATAATTTTTTTTGCATGGATTTAGTTAATGTACACAACAATAGGAACATTTGGATATGTATTTGTTATGAACAATAAATAAATTTTAAATATATTCAATTGCTTAGCAAACAATAGAGTTGTATTTTCAATAGACCCTTTTCATTAGATTTAAATGTGTGTTTTTTATATAGTCATTTCCAAAGGAATTTAAGAGATATCATAATTTTTTCCTCCCATGTACATTGTGGTAAAATCTTCATAACTTTTTATCCACGCAAAAGGAAACCAAAATCTTTGAATTAAAAAATATTCCTATTGCATTTATGCTCGACTAATGGTAAGAAATGGTGAATTCTTTAATAGATAAAAGGTACCCATGTTACTTGTTACCATTCATTTTAACCATTTATCATTGGCGACAATATTAATTATATCAAGTGTTTTTATAAAAGTGAACTTAAATCTAAAATTTTAATGTACTTTTAACTAACCCTCCTCCTCCACAAGGAATGTCAAATGGATTAAATGTCATACGATTGGCTTTGTCATAACAAGCATAAATTCTCATAAACTCAATGCACACATTTTATTAATACACCTTTTTTAGGATAATATAATTTACAATATACTAATCACGAATAAATATTATCAATGTGGCCATATAATTAAATATCTATTATATTTTTATGTAGGCCAATATAATATGTCATTTTAAATTTAGGTAAAAAATACATAGTATGCAAATTGCTAAGTCTATAACTATTGACAATGTGTGACAATTTTTACCTATCACATATGATCTCAAAGCATAATTTTTTTCTTACATCTTGTCAAATTTTAATTTTGATTGCATTCAACTCTATCATAAATAATTTTAACACATAGGTAGGGACTAGCCATTACGTGGCCCTTGTTTATCTATAGAGGGTTGGTTTAAATTTTGTTATCATTTTAGAATTTTCTAGTTTCATCTTAGGATTGCTTGTATGGTCTTAATATTTGTCTTAATTATTTTTATTATCTTAGAAAATGAGCTTTGGTCCTTCTTAATTTAAACTTCATCCATCCGACCCTTCTACCTTTTTCACTACTAACAAACCAATAAAATCTATATTTGAATTCAATCATCTATAAATAGACAAATATGATAAATTAAGTGATTATCAAACATATTTTTTAGAAGAAAAAATATTAAATACATACATAACTTATTATATCTATATTTCACATTATTTATTTATAACATTTATCTACCAATTTGAATGGTTTGATAAATTAATCTCTCTAATATATACTCTTAAACAAAATATTTAACATTTTACAATGACAAAATGTTTTATCAGACCGGAACTATAAGACTTGATCTTAATGGCCTTTGAATTCTTCTTGCACGCTGTTGCAAAAACAAAAAGTACTTGAAGGATATCAGAGTAAAGCCTTAAAGTTATAGTTGTGTGATAAATAAAGTTGAACATCTAGCTTTCCAAATATGATTTAGAATAACTTGTCTAATAGAATCAGTAATAACATTATTTTACAAACTCAAGCCCAAGATGGCTTCTTTCTAGTTTAACTCATGATAGAAAAGCTATCCACTATTTCTACATATTTAATAAGGGGAATTAGCTCGCTGGAAAATTATACATTTCAATCTATCTCCAATCAGAATCTTGCAATGCAAAATTTTCATCAAAACACTCAAACTGCTCCAAAATAACCCTGCATTTCATCTTCTGATCTGAGAAGGATATGAGAGTAAACCATTTCGAATCTTGGCAAAATTACATTCCTTAGGGGTGCAAAGCTTCATAAAAAGGTCAATAGGGACTAAAGATTATACAAAAATCAAAAGTTATTGCTCAACCCATAATGTTGTTTGAGATGTTGCCACGAGGCCCAATCAAATCCCAAATATCCTCTTTTAAACAAATAATAAGCATCCCTTGGGAAGCTAATAGCAATTGATTGATTGAGATAATTAATAATTCTATACCACCAAATTGACACTGCGACAAAACTAAAACCATGTTTCTCATTTCAGCTTTCTTATAGTTTGTTTATGTTTGTGTCTCTCAACTACTAGTTGTCTTCTTATAATTAATTTATAAGTATGACATTTTATTTGTACCTCTCAATTACTTGTTGGTAGCTTATTCTTTGTAATTTATTTTGATTCAATAAAAATAAAAATAAAAACATTTTAAATTAATAAATTTAATTTATTGTAAAACAATGAAAATATTAACATGCAATAACAAAATAATAAAATCTAAAATAATAAATTTTAATTAACAATTTCTTTAAATAAATGAATATATGATCCTAAGAGCATGTCAAACAATTCTCAGAAATGGTGATTAAAAATCTCATGCATTCTAACGCATGTTCCTAGAATATTAAATAACACCCTTAACTTTTTGTTTCTATATTTAAATATTAAAATTTTAATATCCCACTATAATATATCAAAATATACCCTCCTTTTATCATACATCCTGCCCTCCTATCATTTTCAGTTTTACACCCCCTTTAATTATACCGAGTTTCGGATCATCAAATTGAAGCAATTTGGAAACGTTTTTCTCTCTCTAAATAACTTTAAAGGAAATTGAAATTCAAATTTTTTAAAGGGAAAATATAAATATATGTCGTTACCTATACACTTGGGGATATAGTAGTGTTAAATTGACAATTGTCAAGGTGAATGTGATTTGCGTTATTTATATTGTCTTAAAGTATTATTTTTATTTTTAAATAAATGACAATATTTATAAATTAAAGTGTTGTAAGAATACAAGGATGTTTCTAATTTTAAATGTTTGAAAAAAACATTGTTTAAAAATATTTTAAGATAATTAAATTTAAAATTAAAAAAAAAAAAAAACAAAAACAAAACAATTACTAATTTTTATTTTTTTTTGATAAAATAAAATAACTAAAAATTTAAGTTAATGAATAAAATTTAAATATTACATAAAATTTTATTTGAAAAATATAAAAAATTAATAAAAGTAGTATTTTAAGTATTATTATGTTAAATAATAATTTTGTTAAATTAAATTTAGATATTTTATTCATATATTCTAAAAGTCTACCTTAACCATTTGCTTATTTAGTTTACTATTAAAAGATACAACTTTACCTTTGACATGCCCTTAATATTTTAATTGGTGTGGGTAAAGGATTCATATGTGATATAAATTATGAAAGCCTTGTGAAAGGAACCAACTCCTAAATGTAGCACCAACATGTTTATTTTAGTTCATAAGTTAATAAAATTTAAACAACACCTTTGCAAATGGAACAAGGAAGTTTTTGAGAAGATATTTAAGGAAAAATCCATCATTGAGTCTTACATTCAAAGCCTTCAATATGAAATGTAGAGAATTGATCATTAAATAACCTCATTTCTCATAGAAAAAAAGCTAAGTGCAAAGTTGAACTTAATTTTAGTAAAAGAATAGATTTTATGGAAACAAAAATATAGAAAGTGTTAGCTTAATGATTGATAGAGTAAAATTTTTTATTCCATCTATATATCCTTTCTACCCATAATTTTTAATAGGATATCAAATATCAAAACTAGCAATAGTCCTTTTACTAAAGATTTGGATGTAATTAAAAAGGAGACAATACATTTTTTTTAAACATCCTTAAGGACTCCTTCCTAAATTTCATTTTGGAGCAATATGAATTTGTGAATATTATTCTAAAAATCATTAATGATAATTAGAATGATGTTTTAATGAGGCCTTTCATAGAAGAATAAATCTAGATAACATTTTGGAGCAAGGAAACTGATAAAGTACCAAGACTGGATGAGTTCCCTCCAGGGTTTTCTAAACACTATTGAGAAAAGGGAAAAAAATTTATTAAATATGATAATGAATTAATATCCTCAAAAAAATGAAAGGATTTTAATTACACCTTTCTAGATCTAACCCCCAAAAATTTAATGCAAATTTTTTAGATAGCTTCAAAACTCTAACCTTAGGCAACACCATCTAAAATATTATCTCAAAAGCCTTGTCTAAATAGAATCAAATCCTCCCTCCAATTCTTATTTAAGAATAACAACATGGTTTTGTCCAAAATAGATAAATCTTAGATAGAGTGGTTATTTTAAATGAACTAATTCACATAGCTAAATTGGATAAAGAAGCAACAATGATAATCAATATTGATATCAACAAAGGGTATGATGGGGTTAATTGGATATGTATTTTCAAAATAATCAATAATTTTGGGTTCATCATGGCTTGGTGTGATTCAATCAATTATTATGTCTCTACTATTTTGTTTGATGTTCTTGTAAATAGAGTCCTGGTAGGATTTTTCAATGCTTGAATAGATCTCCAATAAGGATATCGTATCTCTCCCTACCTCTTCATCATCATAGTAGAATACCTAGATAAATACATTTGAAAGGAAAAATCACTAAATATGATCATAAACTTCATCATTTATTATAATATAAATTTATCTCATGGTAAATTTGTGGATGATAAAATTCTATGAAAACTCTACTCACATTCAAAAATCTAGAATGTTGAAGAGACTATTAGATTGGTTTCACTATGATTTAGGACAAGAGATTAACCTCTTCAAATTTAATGATGTATTCCTCCATATTTTACCCTACATAAAAAATAATATAAATCAAATTCTTGATTTTTATTTAAGTTGTCTTCCTAGAAAATACCTAGGGATCTCCCTCTTTGATGGGCGGTCGAAACAATAATTTTTTGTCAATATGACTACAACCTTTTAGAATATAATGGCTTATTGGAAAGGGAAATGGATCTCTTGGGTAGGAAAAATTAAATTAATTCAAGTTGTTCTCCAAGAAATTCCAATCTATATGATGTTGATATCAAAATCTCTAGTTAGTGTCAAATCCATATTTACCAAAATTATGATTTTTTTTAATGAAATTCTCTTTCTAAATATAATAAAATTGATTTAATGAAATGGAAATTGATCTTGCCTAAATCAAAATGTGAGATTGGAGTCAGAAATTTATTCAAGATGATTGAAGCTCTTATATAAAAAATTCTATGGATAATCTAGAAGGTCAAACAATGCACTTGGATAATCTTACTCCAAAAAAAGTACCTTATAATGTAGAGGATTCACCCTAGATCTTTACTACAAATCATTTGATTTGTGGGTCTCACATCTAAAAATTCATTGGTAAATGTTGAGACCTTATCTCAAAATCAACTACTAGGATATTATAACAAGTAGATCCATAAACTTATATGGATCTATGTTCTAGTGTGGACACTCTTTGCAATCATCCTTCATTCAACACTTTAAAATATTAATTTTCAAACCTTTGGGAACCACTAGCTTTTAATTATTGAGTTGAAACCCAAAATGTTTGGGGGGCTACGAGGAAATAGAAAAATTAAAATATCTCTATAGCCAACCATTTCTATGATCTTCTTACTTATTTTAAATTCTTCTTTATCTTTCACCATATCATTAGCTCAACAGTGGCTTAAAATGAACTTGAGATCTTCTTGGTAACATCTTAGTGAAACAAGGCTAAAATAAATTAATATTTGATAGGAATAAAAGTTTATGGATTTTGGAAGAAATATTGATCCTTATGAACTTCCTAAAGCTAACATAAATTTTTGGTTTTACCTGAAGAACAAATCTCTTTCCTGGAATAGATCCCAAAGGATCTCTTTTCAGGTTCCCTCTAGGTGCATGTTTTGTAAATATAATTTTGAAACCTTAAACTATGTCCTCCATATCTCTTTTCTGTGGATATTTTTTCTTGGTTATTTAATAAAGTGAATAGACATTGAGTGGGAGCAAGTTATATTTATGAAATTTTGATTAACTTAATAGAAGGAGGGGATAAAGTTATAATTATTTGGGCTATGGCCACATATATGATTCTCTAGAGCTTATGGAAAGAAAGAAATAATAGGGTTTTCATGAACCTATCCCTTTCTAAAGAACTCCTCACTCTTAAAATCAAGGAACCCCTTACAGATGTTTTAAAGGCTAAAGTTCTTCCTCCTATACATAAAGTAACTATAGATGATTGTGATATTATCTTAAAATATAATTTACTAAGGAAGAGAAAACCTTTTCCTCCCTCCTCAAGTCAAAAATTGGTTATTGACCTCTTAGAAGCCTCCGAGAGTCAATTATGTCAAACTAAATTTGGATGAGTCATTTAAAGTTATTCCATGTCTTTCTAGAGGTGGAGACATATTTAGGGATAATCTAGGTCAAGTTATTTCATGTTTTTCCTTTTAAATTCCATAGTTTTCAAAAAAATTAGATGAAGCTCTAACTCTTATCAAAGGCTTCAGAACTGATATTGATTCAAATTTCAAGAATATATTTATGGAAGATGATTATCTCCTAGCTAAAAATCTTTTTAAATCTATAAGATATATTAGTGAAAAATCAATTCTATCATTCAAAATAGTCTTCATACCATTCATTTTTTAATACATTTCTTTCTTCCACAACTACCATTAGACTAAATCTCCAATGGACTTATTTTCTAACATTGGAGCTTTAAACCTTGATCTTAATGAATATTTACATTGTGAAGACCCCACTTGGCTAAGATAGATGCAAATAATTCATTATAAAAGTCTTGACCCCTTGATAACTTGCCACTTGTTCAAGATGTCATCAAGAGAATCAGTGGTATAGATTTTGAAGTGTGTTTTTATAGTCTCAAGTCTTCTTCCCTGTTTTCAGTTCTTGGATCACTTGTGGTTGAGAAGATTCAAATAATCCATGGACTTTGTCCTAGGTTATCTCATCACCATTTTTTTAAAAGTAGTGATCTTGGTTTAGTGCATAAATGACATTCTAGCTTTTGGTGACCAAGACTTTTGGTGATGGTGTTTTCCTACTTCTCAGGTACAATTCAATAGGTTGTGCTTCCCACTTACACTCCTATATGTAACCTCTGGGAAGCAAGTCTTTTGGGCTTTATTTATTTGGTCTCCTCTCTTATGATTGGGTTGATGGCTCTATGGTTGCTTAGATTTTTGGCTTTTTGCTTGTCTCATTTTGCCCTCTTGAAGGCTTCTTTTATCTTTGTTGGTTTGATATACTAACCAAATTATTTTGTACCTTATGATACGTGATCCTTTTCTCTTAATATTATTATCTATCAACAACACTAATTTGGCATATGAAAATTTACATCTTCATTGCAATCTACACTCCTTTATATAACCCCTCAATAAAAAATTCAATTTTTTTTCCATTATTCTCTAAAATATTTTCTAATAAAGAAAGAGATCAAAAGATGAAAACCCAAATTCAATAGATTATCAAGGAATAATATGATATAAGTAATGATTACTGATAAAAATCATCTTAACATCCTTAAACACAAAAAAATATACTACATTCATATTTACAATACATAAATAAAAAAATTCAAAAAATACCTCTTCATACCCTCATAAACACTAAAATAAAAAAAAATTTAAAAAAAAAATTAAAAAAACAAATAGATTAATTTACTCAAATTTACCCTTTTCATCTTTTTTACTCCCTTTCTCACCAATTGTCCTTCCCCCCTATTATCAAAGTTGCCCCTTTGATGCGCAGGTCATCAGACTGCAAACACCTTGAAGCCAGTCCAACTAATTCAGTTGCATCATCATTCACATATTATCCTTGCCCAAGAAAACACTTGGCTAGTGAATTAAATAGGGAACACAACAAAACATGTTCATATATAAAATAATCAATTTCCTTCCATCATAGGTCTTACTGACAAAACAAAAGAATGATTGTTGGAAGCGAGGCTGATGTTAACAATGATTAATTGGAGTATGCATCCGTTCCACAATTCGGTTCACTACATCTAGTGTCATCACTAGTGTATCGTGTTGCAAAATACTATAAACAATTAATCTTATTTAAGGAAGAATGTTCACATAATGGAAATTCTGTGTGGCTCGGTAAAGTTTTGATTTATAGGACCCCCGTCAACTAATAAGATCTTCTTGCAGTTCTCCAACCCAGAAATAGACTTCACTACCTCCTCTTTATGTGAAGGCAAGTCTAAGTCATCAAAAAATTATTAACTATCTCACGGCCAACAATTTTGTATAGCTAGGTGAAACAGTACTTTGTCTTCCTATCGAGGGAACCTCTAAAAGAATGGTCTTCACTACATGTGTGTCGAGTAACATCTCCCATAGCATGCAGTTTGCATTGCACACTTTCATAAGGCATCCTTGGAATCAGAGAACCAAATTTGAAAAGTTCATTATCAATTCGTTCAAGAAAGCAATAATATTACCTCACACTCGAATGGTTCCCTGATGGTCTGACCCTTTCTGAGTCTTATTTTTATTAGGCTCTACAGAATCATAAATGAATATGTTTGAGTACTGATCCAGAATATCAAGCATAACAAGAATATTCTGGACACATTGTTATTATTTTGTTCCCTATCCTCAACACCCGTGTTTCTTTGATTTTCCCACTTGACTTCTGCTTTAATGCTTCCTTAGCAAGTTTCTTTTGGTTAACATTTGCTTCTTGATCGGCGCTGCTCTGTTTCTGCAATGCCTCCCTCTATTCTATGTTATCTCTTAACGTCTTAATCTCATCAGGTGTCTTTGTAACAAATTTATGGAATATGATGCCTCCAGAACATAAGCCTTCTTCAACTTTAACAAGTTGCAATGTCAACTGAGGTCCAATTTCTCGAAACTTCACATAACTTTGAGAGGATGCTTGATTTACTTTACCACAACCAATTGCAAGTTTCACTATTGCTGCTTCATCTTCCACCTCACTTTTTGATCCATAATTTGGTTTGGTAACAAATTCACTCACATCATTATGACTTCTTAAGTCAAGAATCTGGTGGTTTTGCACAAACTTTCTAATCCTACGTGAAACGCCAACAGGTTATGGGATTGTGGGATGACTATAGTATATTGAAATTCAAATTACAAAAATAGGGGAAGCATTAGAGTTTCTGTTAAATCTAATCGAGTTCTCAAACTCATGTCATAGGCGCAATTGGAATATGTATCACAAAAAATACATATGTTAATAAATCCTTAAATGATTGAATCAAAACACATTCACTTTATCTTTCACAACCTTTATTCTTTTCACTATTCTATAGAATCGACTCCTACAGGCAACTTCTACATAGTTCTCTATTTGCAAAGACCCCAATAATTCACAAATAAGTTTGAAAGCACAAGATAACCAATCTTGTCATACACAGGCCTGTCACTATTGGAACCAGAATGCTTATACACAAGATATAGGATGGCGAATCAATCCACAGTCTTAATTAAATTCATCTAATAAAAATATACATACTTATAACTGTTTCTTGGCCTTTAAAGGCCTTATTTCAGACTTCCACACCACCTTCGCTCCTTGCTATCTTCTCTACATCCTTCTATCCTTCCTCCTTCTCTTCTCCCTTTCTACGTCCTGCTCATCCCCTCCTCTTTCTTAATGAATTTTTATTTTTGATATATTTTGTGATTAAAAACCTCCTCCAAACCTCTATGCCAAACTTGGCTTAAGGAAAAACAAACTACATTTTTTTTTAAATCCTTAACAATATGCTAAGGTTGAAAATATTTTCAACCATTTCTCCCTGATTTCCTCAACAGCCCAAACAATCATTTTTTTTTACCTTTTCACTTTTTACTTTTGACATTTCCAATTACTCCTCCTTAGATAACATTTTGGAGGCAAAATACAATAATTTGAAGTTTGAATTTAATCATGACCATGTCTTTAGGTAGCCATTGAAGATGCTCCTGCATCATACTCTCCATCTAGGAACAATTTGAACCTTAGTTCAAATGAAATGTTGGCTCCATACATTAGTCTTCACTTGTATACTTCGATTCCAAGGTTTTGTTGTCAATGCCAATACTGCTGTTTGTCTTTGATATTCTTTGTCCTTCAGCTTCTTGCTTTTCTTCCTCTTTAGATATGTCCTTCTTCTCATGTCTTTTTTAGCTGCCAGCTCCTGTTTCCATGCTTCTTCATCTTCATACATGTCTTCAAAGTTTCCATCTTCCATACCTGCATTCAAAACATCTAAAGCAACCTTAGTAGAAAAACATTGAGGCCATGAAGCCTCTTGGTTGCCTCCACTTTTCTGCTCTTTGGCCAAAACTACCTTTGCCTCTTTACTCTTCTACTCTTGTCTTGTTCCACTCTTCCCAATGGTGTCTTCACCATGGCTTGTACCTTCATTCATCTCTCTTGAATAACCAAACAGTTCCTCCAACATCTTCAACTCTTCTTTGAGTAAGCTTTCATCTATCTCTCCATTCACTTCATCAAACTTGGGCTGATCACTCACAAGGATTACTTGCCCTTTACCTCTTATCTCTCCTTTTCTTAGCTTGTCTTCATGCAAACCAACTTCTTCATTAATATACTTATCAAAAACAATAGGAACACTATTACCTTGTCTCTCCTTGTTCTTTTCAATCTTTGCTTGAAGCCATCTTGTTTGACATTGCTTTGCTGCATACTCTCCCATTTCCTCATCCTTCATCCATTGAGTTATTGGTGTTGTTACCTCAACACTCACATCTTCACTTTTTGCCTTCTTAGGCACCCACACTTGATTCTTTTTCTTATCAATTGACTTCACAAGCCATTTAGGCATCCTATAACCATGCTCTTGTGATACTCCTGAAAAACCAACTTTGTTTGTCCTTTTATTTTCTTGCACACTTACATTCATATTAGGAATATGAGAAAAATCAATCTTATAAGGTAAACTTGCCTGCTTGCTTACTTGTTGCTTGCTTGTGTGCTTCACCATCCACTTAGGCATTATGTGGCCATAATTGACTACTTTGTGTGAGGACTTCATCTTCCTCTTGCCTCTTCTAACCTGTGTATTAATATCTTCATGCTCACAATAACAATCAAAATCAGCACTTAACACTTCATTTACCTCTTGGATAGCTTGATCCATGGAGAAATCTTTCTCTTCCTTTTTGCTTGGCTGTTCTCTTTCTTCCTCTTGGCATTCAATGGCATCATGGAATTCAGCTTCATCTTCTATCTCTTCTCTTGCTTGTATGGGTTCTTCAACACCTTCCTTATGCATTAACCAATGCATCTCTTCTTCTTTATCAACAGCAGCAAATTCTTTCATCTTTCTTACACATTCACTTGTGTACTTGGTGTCTTCTCTTGCACCAATATCTTCACTCTCGAAGGCCCTTCTCTTGACCTTCATAAGGCTGCTCATACCTGCAATTACCCATGTAAAAACAACATTAGATAAAAAAATAAGAGACCATAATGTCTCCATGAGTGTTCTCTTCACCCACACTCTTATCTTTTCAAGTGCTCTTCCTGGCACTTCCTCTTTTCTTTCTTCTTTTCTCTTGTTCTTCTCAATGAGAACCTTCTTCTTAGCTTCTTCCTCTTGCTGCTCACTTGGCAACCTTCTTATCTTCTTCAAGCCTCTATGGGCTTCTCTTTTCTTGGCAATCTCATTTTGCCTTCTTCTCCTCTTCATTAGGAGATCAATTGGCCACTTCAACCTCTTCTTCATTGGCCATACCCATGCTTACTTATCCATCTGCATCCAAGACTAATATTCATTTTTAATCTTAGCCAACTCTCTCTTCAAACTAGCAATTTCTTTATCAATTGCAATACTATCCATACCTTTGACGCTTGCTTTCTTCTTGGTATTCTCATGTACTTTGATACTCTGTAGTGCCTTCAACAACACTTCCATTTATGAGATCTTCACCCAAGTCTTTTCCACCTTGGTCTATTTATCCTTGATCTCACCCAAGCCTTTTCTCCTTGACTGGTCTTTTGACAATCTCCTTGATCTCACCTAGGCCTTTTGCATCCTAGTCTTTTGATCCCCTTCTCAATCCAGCAACAACTCTTATAAAACACTTCATCAAATACAAATCACAAATCCAAGCTTACCTTACTTTGGATCTTCTTCTTGAGCATTCACTTGCTCCCTTACTTTTGAGGTCTCCAAGCTTCAAACTCCATCCTTTACCTCACCTAAGTCTATTTCACCTTAGTCTTTTGGCAAACTATCCAAGCTTCTTCTTGGATCTTCACTAAGGCTTCCTTGACTTCTTCTCTTCTTAAGCCTCAATGGCTTGGCTGTCTTGAACCTGAAACTTCTTAACTTGATTGCTTCTCAACACAATAAACTTAACTCAAATAGCAAAGATTACTCATACCTTTTCTCCCTAGGGTCTCCTAGTGCTTTGTCCTGCTGATCCTCTTGCCAAATCCTGTAACAACTCATTAGAAATCACAACCATCAACAAATTTCCAATTCCCAAGAGCTTCAAGCTCTGATACCAAAATGATGCGCTGGTCATCAGACTGCAAACACCTTGAAGCCAGTCCAACTAATTCAATTGCATCATCATTCTCATATTATCCTTGCCCAAGAAAACACTTAGCTAGTGAATTAAATAGGGAACAAAATAAAACCTATTCATATATAAAATAATCAGTTTCCTTCCATCATAGGTCTTACTGACAAAACAAAAGAATGATTGCTGGAAGTGAGCCTGATGTTAAAAATGATTAATTGGAGTATGCATCCGTTCCACAATTCGGTTCACTGCATCTAGTGTCATCACTATTGTATCGTGTTGCAAAATACTATAAACAATTAATCCTATTTAAGGAATAACATTCACATAATGGAAATTCTGTATGGCTCAATAAAGATTTTCATTTATAGGACCCCCGTCAACTAATAAGATCTTACAGTTCTCCAACCCAGAAATAGACTTCACTACCTCCTTCTCTTTATGTGAAGGCAAGTCTAAGTCATCAAAAAATTATTAACTAACTCATGGCCAACAATTTTGTATAGCTAGGTGAAACAGTACTCTCTCTTCCTATCGAGGGAACCTCTAAAAGAATGGTCTTCACTGCATGTGTGTCGAGTAACATCTCCCATAGCATGCAGTTTGCATTGCACACTTTCATAAGGCATCCTTGGAATTAGAGAACCAAATCAAACCATTGAAAGCTTTTGAAAAGTTCATTATAAATTTGTTCAAGAAAGCACTAATATTACCTCACACTCGGATGGTTCCCTGATGGTCCGACCCTTTCTGAGTCTTATTTTCATCAGGCTCTACAGAATCATCAATGACTATGTTTGAGTACTGAGCCAGAATATCAAGCATAACAAGAATATTCTGGACACATTGTTATTATTTTGTTCCCTGTCCTCAACACCCATGTTTCTTTGATTTTCCCACTTGACTTCTGCTTCAATGCTTCCTTAGCAAGTTTCTTCTGGTTAACATTTGCTTCCTGATCAGCGCTGCTCTATTTCCGCAATACCTCCCTCTGTTCTATCTTATCTCTTAATGTCTTAATCTCATCAAGTGTCTTTGTAACAAATTTATGGAATATGATGCCTCCAGAACATAAGCGTTCTTCAACTTTAACAAGTTGTAATGTCAACTGAGGTCCAATTTCTCAAAACTTCATAGAACTTTGAGAGGATGCTCGATTTACTTTACCATAACTATTTGCAAGTTTCACTGTTGCTGCTTCATCTTCCACCTCACTTTCTAATCCATAATTTGGTTTGGTAACAAATTCATTCACATCATTGCAACTTCTTAATTCAGGAATTCGGTGGTTTTGCACAAACTTTCTAATCCTACGTGAAACGCCAACAAGTTATGGGATTGTGGGACGACTACAGTATATTGAACTTCAAATTACAAAAATAGGGGAAGCATTAGAGTTTTTGTTAAATCCAGTCGAGTTCTCAAACTCATGTCATAGGTGCAAGTGGAATATGTATCACAACAAATACATATGTTAATAAATCCTTAAATGATTGAATCAAAACACATTTGCTTTATCTTTCACAACCTTTATTCTTTTCACTATTCTATAGAATCGACTCCTACAGGCAACTTCTACACAGTTTCTATTTACAAAGACCCCAATAATTCACAAATAAGTTTGAAAGCATAAGATAACCAATCTTGTCATACACAGGCCTATCACTATTGGAACCAAAATGCTTATACACAGGATAGAGAATGGCGAATCAATCCACTGTCTTAATTAAATTCATCAAATCAAAATATACATAATTATAACTATTTCTTGGCCTTTGAAGGCCTTATTTTAGACTTCCACACCACCTTCGCTCCTTGCTATCTTCTCTACATCCTTCTATCCTTCCTCCTTCTCTTCTCCCTTTCTACGTGCTGCTCATCCCCTCCTCTTTCTTAATGAATTTTTATTTTTGATATATTTTGTGATTAAAAACCTCCTCCAAACCTCTACGCCAAACTTGGCTTAAGGAAAAACAAACCATAGTTTTTTTTAAAAAAATCTTTAACAATATGCTAAGGTTGAAAATATTTTCAACCATTTCTCCCTGATTTCCTCAATAGTCCAAACAATCATTTTTTTTTACCTTTTCACTTTTTACTTTCGACATTTCCAATTACTCCTCCTTAGATAACATTTTGGAGGCAAAATATAATAATTTGAAGTTTGAATTTAATCATGATCATGTCTTCAGGTAGCCATTGCAGATGCTCCTGCATCATACTTTCCCTCTAAGAACAATTTAAACCTTAGTTCAAACGAAATGCTGCCTCCATACATTAGTCTTCACTTGTTTACCTGGATTCCAAGGTTTTGTTATCAATGCCAATACTGCTGTTTGTCTTTGATATTCTTTGTCCTTCAGCTTCTTGCTTTCCTTCCTCTTTAGATATGTCCTTCTTCTCATTTCTTTTTCAGCTGCCAGCTCTTGTTTCCATACTTCTTCATCTTCATACATGTCTTCAAAGTTTCCATCTTCCATACCTGCATTCAAAACATCAAAAGCAACCTTAGTAGAAAAACATTGAGGCCATGAAGCCTCTTGGTTGCCTCCACTTTTCTGCTCTTTGGCCAAAACTACCTTTGCCTCTTTACTCTTCTGCTCTTGTCTTGTTCCACTCTTCCCAATGGTGTCTTCACCATGGCTTGTACCTTCATTCATCTCTCTTGAATAACCAAATAGTTCCTCCAACATCTTCAACTCTTCTTTGAGTAAGCTTTCATCTATCTCTCGATTCACTTCATCAAACTTGGGCTGCTCACTCACAAGGATTACTTGCCCTTTACCTCTTATCTCTTCTTTTCTTAGCTTGTCTTCATGCAAACCAACTTCTTCATTAATATACTTATCAGAAACAATAGGAACACTATTACCTTGTCTCTCCTTGTTCTTTTCAATCTCTGCTTGAAGCCATCTTGTTTGACATTGCTTTGCTGCATACTCTCCCATTTCCTCATCCTTCATCCATTGAGTTCTTGGTGTTGTTACCTCAACACTCACATCTTCACTTTTTGCCTTCTTAGGCACCCACACTTGATTCTTTTTCTTATCAATTGACTTCACAAGCCATTTAGGCATCCTATAACCTTGCTCTTGTGATACTACTGAAAAACCAACTTTGTTTGTCTTTTTATTTTCTTGCACACTTACATTCATATTAGGAACATGAGAAAAATCAATCTTATAAGGTAAACTTGCCTGCTTGCTTACTTGTTGCTTGCTTGTGTGTTTCACCATACACTTAGGCATTATGTAGCCATGATTGACTGCTTTGTGTGAGGACTTCATCTTCCTCTTGCCTCTTCTAACCTGTGTATTAATATCTTCATGCTCACAATAACAATCAAAATCAGCACTTAACACTTCATTTACCTCTTGGATAGCTTGATCCATGGAGAAATCTTTCTCTTCCTTTTTGCTTGGCTGTTCTCTTTCTTCCTCTTGGCATTCAATGGCATCATGGAATTCAGCTTCATCTTCTATCTCTTCTCTTGCTTGTATGGGTTCTTCAACACCTTCCTTATGCATTAACCAATGCATCTCTTCTTCTTTATCAACAGCAGCAAATTCTTTCATCTTTCTTACACATTCACTTGTGTACTTGGTCTCTTCTCTTGCACCAATCTCTTCACTCTCGAAGGCCCTTTTCTTGACCTTCATAAGGCTACTCATACCTGAAATTACCCATGTAAAAACAACATTAGATACAAAAATAAGAGACCATAATGTCTCCATGAGTGTTGTCTTCAGCCACACTCTTATCTTTTCAAGTGCTCTTCCTGGCACTTCCTCTTTTCTTTCTTCTCTTCTCTTGTTCTCCTCAATGAGAACTTTCTTCTTAACTTCTTCCTCTTGCTGCTCACTTGGCAACCTTCTTATCTTCTTCAAGCATCTATGGGCTTCTCTTTTTTTGGCAATGTCATTTTGCCTTCTTCTCCTCTTCATTAGGAGATCAATTGGCCACTTCAACCTCTTCTTCATTGGCCATACCCATGCTTGCTTATCCATCTGCATCCAAGACTCATAGTCATCTTTAATCTTAGCTAACTCTCTCTTCAAACTAGCAATTTCTTTATCAATTGCAATATTGTCCATACCTTTGATGCTTGCTTTCTTCTTGGTATTCTCATGTACTTTGTTGATCTGTAGTGCCTTCAACAACACTTCCATCTCTAAGATCTTCACCCAAGTCTTTTCCACCTTGGTCTCTTTATCCCTGATCTCACCCAAGCCTTTTCTCCTTGACTGGTCTTTTGACAATCTCCTTGATCTCACCTAGGCCTTTTGCATCCTAGTCTTTTGATCCCCTTCTCAATCCTACAGCAACTCTTATACAACACTTCATCAAATACAAATCACAAATCCAAGCTTACCTTGCTTTGGATCTTCTTCTTGAGCATTCACTTGCTCCCTTACTTTTGAGGTCTCCAAGCTTCAAACTCCATCCTTTACCTCACCTAAGTCTATTTCACCTTAGTCTTTTGGCAAACTATCCAAGCTTCTTCTTGGATCTTCACTAAGCCTTCCTTGAATTCTTCTCTTCTTAAGCCTCAATGGCTTGGCTGTCTTGAACCTAAAACTTCTTCACTTGATTGCTTCTCAACACAATAAACTTAACTAAAATAGCAAAGATTACTCATACCTTTTCTCCCTAGGGTCTCCTAGTGCTTTGTCCTACTGATCCTCTTGCCAAATCCTGTAACAACTCATTAGAAATCACAACCATCAACAAATTGCCAATTCCCAATAGCTTCAAGCTCTGATACCAAAATGATGCGCTGGTCATCAAACTGCAAACACCTTGAAGCCAGTCCAACTAATTCAATTGCATCATCATTCGCATATTATCCTTGCCCAAGAAAACACTTGGCTAGTGAATTAAATAGGGAACAAAACAAAACCTATTCATATATAAAATAATCAATTTCCTACCATCATAGGTCTTACTGACAAAACAAAAGAATGATTGCTGGAAGTGAGCCTGATGTTAACAATGATTAATTGGAGTATGCATTCGTTCCACAATTCGGTTCACTGCATCTAGTGTCATCACTAGTGTATCGTGTTGCAAAATACTATAAATAATTAATCCTATTTCAGGAAGAACGTTCACATAATGGAAATTTTATGTGGCTCGATAAAGATTTTTATTTATAGGACCCCCGTCAACTTATAAGATCTTCTTGCAGTTCTCCAACCCAGAAACAGACTTCACTACCTCCTTCTCTTTATGTGAAGGCAAGTCTAAGTCGTCAAAAAGTTATTAACTATCTCACGGCCAACAATTTTGTATAGCTAGGTGAAACAATACTCTGTCTTCCTATCGAGGGAACCTCTAAAAGAATGGTCTTCACTGCATGTCTGTCGAGTAACATCTCCCATAGCATGCAGTTTGCATTACACACTTTCATAAGGCATCCTTGGAATCAGAGAACCAAATCAAAGCATTGCAAGCTTTTGAAAAGTTCATTATCAATTCGTTCAAGAAAGCAATAATATTACCTCACACTCGGATAATTCCTTGATTGTCCAACCCTTTCTGAGTCTTATTTTCATCAGGCTCTATAGAATCATCAATGACTATGTTTGAGTACTGAGCCAGAATATCAAGCATAACAAGAATATTTTGGACACATTGTTATTATTTTGTTCCCTGTCCTCAACACCCGTGTTTCTTTGATTCGCCCGCTTGACTTCTGCTTCAATGCTTCGTTAGCAAGTTTCTTCAAGTTAACATTTGCTTCCTGATCAGCACTGCTCTGTTTTCGCAATGCCTCCCTCTGTTATATGTTATCTCTTAACGTCTTAATCTCATCAGGTGTCTTTGTAACAAATTTATGGAATATGATGCCTCTAGAACTTAAGCCTTCTTCAACTTTAACAAGTTGCAATGTCAACTGAGGTCCAATTTCTCGAAACTTCACAGAACTTTGAGAGGATGCTCGATTTACTTTACCACAACCAATTGCAAGTTTCACTATTGCTGCTTCATCTTCCACCTCACTTTCTGATCCATAATTTGGTTTGGTAACATATTCACTCACATCATTGCGACTTCTTAAGTCAAGAATCTGGTGGTTCTGCACAAACTTTCTAATCCTACGTGAAACGCCAACAGGTTATGGGTTTGTGGGATGACTACAGTATATTGAAATTCAAATTACAAAAATAGGGGAAGCATCAGAGTTTCTGTTAAATCCAGTCGAGTTCTCAAACTCATGTCATAGGCGCAATTGGAATATGTATCACAACAAATACATATGTTAATAAATCCTTAAATGATTGAATCAAAACACATTCGCTTTATCTTTCACAACCTTTATTCTTTTCACTATTATATAGAATCGACTCCTACATGCAACTTCTACACAGTTCTCTATTTTCAAAGACCCCAATAATTCACAAATAATTTTGAAAGCATAAGATAACCAATCTTGTCATACACAGGCCTGTCACTATTGGAACCAGAATGCTTATACATAGGATATAGGATGGCGAATCAATCCACAATCTTAATTAAATCCATCAAATCAAAATATACATACTTATAACTATTTCTTGGCCTTTGAAGGCCTTATTTCAGACTTCCACACCACCTTCGCTCCTTGCTATCTTCTCTACATCCTTCTGTCCTTCCTCCTTCTCTTCTCCCTTTCTACGTCCTGCTCATCCTCTTAATGAATTTTTCTTTTTGCTATATTTTGTGATTAGAAACCTCCTCCAAACCTCTACGCCAAACTTGGCTTAAGGAAAAACAAAATACAGTTTTTTTTTAAAATCTTTAACAATATGCTAAGGTTGAAAATATTTTCAACCATTTCTCCCTGATTTCCTCAACAGCCCAAACAATCATTTTTTTTTTTACCTTTTCACTTTTTACTTTTGACATTTCCAATTACTCCTCCTTAGATAACATTTTGGAGGCAAAATACAATAATTTGAAGTTCGAATTTAATCACAACCATGTCTTCAGGTAGCCATTGCAGATGCTCCTGCATCACCCTTCCACAACACCCCCACCTTTCCCTCCTCTCGCCTCCCTTTTCCTCCCTTCCCCTCTAGTTTCCCCTTCCCTCCCTTTATCTCAAGCTACCCTAAATGATTAAAAAAATGTAAAAATAAGATAACAATTTTCAAATCTTTTTTAAATATGATTATTTATTTAATTAATACAAATATTTTAAATATAAAAATATTAACATATATTAATTTTAAGGTTTTTATTTTATATTAAATAAATTATTTATTATTTTATTAACAAATATTTATTAATGATAAATGTCATCATTAATATATTAGATTAGAAAATTATGTTAATAAAAAAAAAAAATTATATATACATCTAATTTAAATATAAAATTATATAATAATAATTAAATAAATGTCAAATTTAATATTATCATTATTTATTAATCTATTAACATGAGTATCCCAGCACCCCTCGCTACCTTTACATGACGCCCATCAAATAAATAAACGTTGTTTATATGAATTTGAAATGTTCAAACTGATTAATTAGAGGTAAACATATTTACATACAATTATAACGTTTACATTAAATTTCATATCAAAGAGAGTATGAAAAATAATTTAATTGATTTATCATCGTCAATTGGCAACCCAAACAATAGTTAAAGACATCTACCTTTGTTCTCCATTAACTACAAGAGAATATCTTCTCCTCTTCTTTATACGAAAGCGAATGCAACCATGTGATTCTCTTTAATTATTTGTAGTTGTTTTATTATAAAAGAAATAAAGTAAAATATTCTACAATTTGGGCAACCAGCAGCACCAGATGTATTCAATGATATATTTTTGCATCTACTTTTAAAGTCTCGTAATGCAGTACATCATATTTTGTTCATTCTCATTCCCATTTGATGGTACCCATCCAGATTAATTTATTTTTTTCACATGTTATGGTGATTAAAAAATATTTTTCAAAAAGCACGCAATGTTGACATTTATCCTGCTTGGTATGTCTAGAACTCATTTAAGTAAAATTTTAACTATATTTTCCTTGCTTCTCAATTTTTTTAATTTTATGTCTTCCTTTAATGGGACTTTCTTTTGCAATTTATAATAGAATATCTCCTCTCATTTATGTGTATGTATGAGAGAGAGAATATTTTTACAATATATCTAGTATCTTTTAATGTTATTTTAAAATTAGTTATAAATATTTTGTTGCAATTAATAATAATTATGTTTATGTAAAAGGAATGAGCTCATTATTTAACAAATATAATTATATGTAAATCATATTGATATATAATAATGATATTGAGTCTTTATCTATAATTAATTTTTTCATACATTTTTTTGATCAGTGCTCGATAATTAGAAGGTTTGGGGCCCTTAGACCATATATAACATATGACAAAAAAAGTGGTCTGGGTTAACATTAAAAAATGTTAAGGTAAAATGGACCGATTAAAACTAATTTTTTTCTCAAGAGAACCACTTCTTAATTACTCATATTATTAAATCAAAAAATCCATTATTATTCTTCTAATCCTCTTTATTTATACTAATAGTTATGGATGGTAAGTTAGGGAATAGTCTACCTTTTTTCCTACTTTTAACCACCTTCCATTCTTCATTACCCAAAGAATCAGACACTGAAATTAACACTTCATTTTCCTCCATGGGTTTACATCTAGATATTTCACTCTTATTTACTCTTTTACCACTAGAACTGGCTAACTCATCCTTATTAGTGGATTTAACTAATAGAGTAGCTTTTTATAAATTCTTTTCTATTAACATCTTAGAGACCTCACCTTCAGGGTGATCCAAAAAAACTACTAGATGCTGGACATTAACCTCCTTGCCCCAAGAAGACACAAAATTGTGCTTTGTTTTTTGGCAAGAATTAGAAAGATGACTAACCTGAAAATAATTTTCACATCTAAAAAGAATACCTTTAAAATTTAAAATTTGCATCAAGTTCCTATCTTTCACTTTCAGCTCAATCCTTTTAGGAAGATCTAGAGAAGTATCTAAACAAACTAAAATCCTTGGAAATATAGTCCGATAAAAAAATCAATGAAGAGACATCAATTCCTAATGTAGGACCCAATAATTGAAAGATCAAAAATTGACCAAAATTGAAGCAAGAAGTAAGACAATCTTACCTAGACTAGACACAGAAAAAGATTTATAGTTAAGGGGTTAAAACTAGAAGTCCACGGTTTCATGAGCAAAAGGTGATTTTAAATTTTTCAAGTTTGAGTCAAAAAAATCTTATCCCGATTAGCTAGAGAATCAAAGGTAACAATAAAAAACCTCTAGCATAGGGATAAATTTACATGGTGCTAGCCAAGAGTGATCTCCAAAAAACTAACATCCACTAATGAAGAGTAGAAAGAGAAGGCTAGAACATATCAAATTGATAAACCATACCCCTCTTTGGAACCAAACTTCACCTTCCAACACCTCCTCCAATGTTTTATTTTTTTAATTTGATAGTGACCAATTTAGATGGTGAAACCCTTACCTACTCCTTCACTACATCTATAGATGCTACATTTGATTGAAATGGTAATTTATTTGGAAGAATAGAATTAAAGAAAATAATAGTCTCTATAGACAACCTGTTAGAAAATAACTGATGGGCACTTGACACCTCACCACTAACCCTGGCATCTATCGAAGACATAGAGGAAAGAGCTAATGAAGGAGAAGATTCATCTGATGCTAAAATATTCCTCTAAAAACCCACCTCCACCATAGACTCCACCATCATCCCCTATTTATTTGATATGCTAGGCTCCAAATCTAAATCAGTCACTACTTTGTAGCATGCCTGAGATCCATCACCATTAGGAGAGAAGACACCTTTGATGCCCTAGTCAATACCATTATCGTGGTAATTTAGAAAAAATTAGTATATTAATTCTTTCAAATTAATATGGATAGGTTACCAAATTAATCTCCATTCGTCTTACTTATTTCAAGTTATGATTTTAGACCTGTAGGTTATGTGCCCATAAGAAATTATTCCTCTTAAGTCTTATGAAATCAAAAACAAACCCACATTATTTGAGAACACAACACCTTAATAGTTGGTGTCTAATAGACCCATGTCAACTCTCAAGGATGTCAACATATTAGCTTGCACCTGCTATGTAATTAGAATCAAAGGTATTATTGTTCCTAAAAATGCAAAGAGTGATGTTAAATATCAAATACTTCTTATTCACATGGTTGTAGACTATATTCTCATATATTATTGTTTCCTTATTTCACACTTAATTTATTTTCCTTAGCTAATAATAATTATCGCACCTTCAATTATATAAAGAGTAGATATATTTTTGATCACCAAGTAGCCACTGCTAGTCTAATAAACCCCACAAGTTCCAATTTAACTTCACTTTGACTTAGAAGAGTATTGAAAATAATTATTTAGTAATGGCACTACATTAGCCACCTAAAATCTTGTTATTATTTATATCAAAAAGATTCAATTGATATCATTTTGGCCACTTCTCAACTTAAGATTTTAATTATACTATAACTAAAGTGATCACTTTACTATCCATGTGATCCCACATTACCTATTATTTCAAAGACCTCTATAGACTTCAAAATTCATTTTTATAATTTAAAAAGTCCCATGAATCCATAGATTCACAAAGCCCAAGGGATTTGCTAAAAATAATTACATAAACACAACGATTACCATAATATATAACTATATCATAGTAAAATACAAATACTATGATTAATCACACAATATATTTTCCATAATATCTATGTGACCACTATGCATTATAAGGAATTTCAAAGGCCTTTCGATTATGTAGGACTATTTACCACTATCAACTACATCATTTTTTTGTTTTTTGTTTTTTTTAAATTTTATTGTGTGTGTGTGTGTGTGTGTGTGTGTGTGTGTGTGTGTGTGTGTGTGTGTGTGTGTGTGTGTGTGTGTGTGTGTGTGTGTGTGTGTGTGTGTGTGTGTGTGTGTGTGTGTGTGTGTTCGCATATGTGTGTGCATGCATGTGCACATGTATGTATGTTTGTGTGTGTATAGAATTATACATAGCTCATCTATTTGACCTGTAAATGTGAATACTTAATCTTAAACTAAAATTGAACATCTATAATCATTTTTTTATGACCTCAAACAAAATATCATGGAGTCCAAGGTAAGACAACACCATGCTTGTGGCAAGTAATATGGAGAGTCCATTATACATATGGTCACCATAAATAACCCTTATATATTTAAAATGAAATTAATTATTATTTTTAGACCAATAGGTATATGCAGATAAATTTTACCTCAAGCCTACTGTGTGATCATGGGTTCCTAGGATCATGATATAATAGCCAATGCCAAGGCAATCCATCCTTATGAAAAACACATTTGAAATTACATTTGAGGAAGGAATTTAGTATATAAACCATGTCCATGTAACCACCATTTCCTATAATGTATATACCATATTATATGCTCCCTTGTGTATTAAGTGATTATCACATGAACACATGGCCACTGTCTATTATGGACATTAATTTAATTAATTCATTATTTAAGATTCAATGAGCCTACACTAAAAGAAAAGAGACCTAATTCTAACTTAAGTAAGAGAATATTATGTCACGACAATGAGGGCTATGTCACTCATCATGGGTTATCTATTTCCTTAACAAAGAAATGGGTGCTCTATCACATAAGGATATAAAATTGGCATCACGTAATTCTGAATGGTTAGATACATATCATATTGTATGATCACGGAATGAGATGCTCAAAAGAAAAAAATAATAAGGCTAAGTATATAAGGCCACATAATGCTTTATATTATTCATATTAATAAAGACATTTGTAACTAAATCCAATGGCTTATGTGAAAACATGGGAACTAATGCAAGTTATCCAAATGTTGACACTTGTCATCATTACAACTCATTATGATCGTAAACTCAATAGAGTCTCTAAAGGGATTAGAAATCACTCTATGGATCTATGGAAATGGTATTGTGCAATGTATCACAATGTCGGCCATTAGTTCCACAATGACTTATTTTAGCTATGTAAATCATTTTAACACATAGAAGATTGCATAGATACTAAGAATCTTAGAATGACATCAAATTCATATAGAAAGTATTTTATACTTTGAACCAATGTGACTTGGTCATTAATAAAATGCTAATGTTGTCATCTAAACATTAAGATCCCATACTATACGACACTTAACTATAACATGTTCTATCTAGCAACTATGAATTACAAGTTGTGGGGGGGGGGGGGGGGGGGGGGGGGGGGCGGGGGGTTGAGTACTAAAAATAATTAAGGTGACTCATCACTAGATGACTATGATCATCAAGTTATCAAGATTTACATTAATATATTATGAATGTGGTTCTCACAAATGAGTTTATGGAAATATGATTGAATATCACCAATGAGCATTTAAATATAAAATACCATTGATTTATCTATTTTAGGTTGGTATGGTTGGCGCTCTCCTCTAACTTAGGGTGCCCCTCTAAATTAACTAGTTGGATAGATGGTATGGTATGGTTTGTATGGATGGAAGAACAAATGGATCAGTGAGTTGGTTAGATCCAACGGAGATGAGATATGGCCGCTCTCTCTACTCTAGATAGAATAGAATAGAAGTGGCCATATCTATACTTTCTATGGGGTGGGGGGGGGGGGGGGTGGTGGCATATAGATATATAGGCATAGTATCAATAGTATATTTATGCCTTGTGTTTTAAATTTTCACATGGAAATATATGTATATTCTTTTATTACAAAAATTTTAGGCCTAAGAATTAGGATATATCAATTTTATCTGGGAGTTCCCTCAATTGAAGCTAGCCCATCTTAATTCAATAGTCAAATGTGTTTGTTCTATCTAGTTACCTCATATCACAATCCCTAAAGGGATTATTATATCATAATTTAACATAAAGAGGCATATTTTAAAATGGAATTGGATCTATTATTATTAGTTCATTTATTCTTTATATAATTACAATGGAAATCATGAGGCTCAATTCTCAAATAAGGGGGAAATTATTATTTATCAATAGAAATAATGGCATTAGAGACGACATTTGTTTGGCCTCCCTCAAGCTTGTTTTCACCATTTTAATTATTTATAAATAAACATAAATAGTTAATATTCAGTATGACTTTAGTATTGTAATTTACAAGCTAATTATATATATATATATATATATATATATATATATATATATATATATATATATATATATACACTTTTCAGGCATTCTAGATGAATTGATAAAAAGACTATGAATATATTCATTTACATCATTAAATATCATTTAATTTAAAACTTATTTCACAAACCAAATATGATAGAGAAGAAAAATAGAATGTATGCACATGATTATTGAAGTTTTCTTGATTGAATCAAGATAATATACTTGGATGATATGAGAATTCGATACTATGTTCAACACAACCATTGTCATAATGTTTACATGAAGTATATTAAATGGAACTAATTAATATCTTGACTTCTCTATTTAAATTCGCACACACACAAAAAAAAAAAAGAAAAAAAAAGACAACTTAACATGTTTAATGATGGGCCAATACGTTATCCCAAAATTGATAGCATAACCTTAGCTCATTCACTCAATTTTCTGATCCCACTTAAATAGTATACTTAAAATATGGGAAACAACATACAAGAGAAATTAAAATGTGTGTGTGTGTAAATTGTCAAAATAATCAATAGATATAAATTAAAACATGACATGATGTCATGATGAAACATTTAAAAGCTTTAATAATATCACATAAAACATGGTCCTCAAACCCACATCCACTATAAATTCAAGTGATGTTAAAGGCATGTAATCACTTGCATATTAATAAATTAGCTCATGTAAATTGTGGAGATATTTTACAACACTATAATACACAATCCCAAAAGCACCACTCTAAGACCTAACCACATCTTCCACACCTAGTGGAGGCTTATATGCTATGTAGATATATAAATCTAATGGACCTAAAATAACTCTTGAATATAAATATATATTTTCTTCTTATCCTAACCCACCTAAATAAATAATAAAATATGGAAAATATAAAATAATTAAGGAGAATAATAATATATGAAATGAAATAGTCCATCCATTGTCATTATTTAAAATGTTTCACAACCCAAAAAACATAAAAAATAAACAATATCCATAAATCATTGAATAGCTACACATACTTCAACCAACCAAATAAAAAAAATAAAATTCAAACATACAAAACAAGGGAAATTTAAATAAACATAAAATCTTTAGATCATTTATAAAATCTACAATATTAGAAAAATACAAAATATGATTAGAAATAGTAAGAAGAATGAACTTAACTAGGTTGTGGTACTTACTTATCACTCACATAGTCTATTCATAATTCACAATGTTCTCATTCTTTTGCTCATAACAAAAAAAATTATTCGTTACAATTTTAGTGAACTCGGAAACTAATCCCAAATGAATAAATTCATGATCTTACCATCTAAAATTTTAACTGGATATTCATAAAAAATTGTTAACCCTTTAATTCATGGGCTTTCATCTTTATATATATTCATCAAAGTCATATTCATCAATCAATTCCAAAAAATAATTTCAAGTCATTTTGGTCAAGTCACAGTAAACAAGGAATGGTGATATCTAGGCTGCTATTAATAAAACATTATTTTTTGAGAAAATATTACATAGGTCACAGTTCAAATCAAAATAAGATTGATTGCCTTACCTGTTATAGAGTATTTTATTTATATTGGATTTCACCTTATTTTGTTTGGTTCTTAAAGTTTGTCCATGTTGCTACCACTATGTGACTTCTAATATTATTTTATATTTTAAATACTAATATGATTCTAACAAAATAAAACTAGTTAGATATTTAGATTACTTAAGCTATAAAATAATTATACAAATATGAGTATAAATGGATAAATATAATAACCCATTATTTTCATAAAACACTAATAATATTATACATAATTTATTTCATATGAATGCAAGTATATCTCATGTGAAAATTCATCATAGATGCACTAGAATATACATATGAATGTCTAGATCTAAAATTATAGTGTTTGTGTGAGCCTAGATAGATTTGTACTTTGTTGGACCCCTGTACAATGCAAAACATTTCCTAAATCATGAAATAATTTGTATTTACTATAATGATTCTTTGATAATTTTGGCATATGTATGTGTATCTAATGAGGGTTCATGTATATTAAGTTTTTTTTTACAGTGAGTGAGAAATTCTAAATATACCTTCTCTTTTGTTTCAAAACCCTATCTATTTTCACTATACAATTATAAAACCATAAGTGGTATAAAATGGTAAAATGGATAGGTTGAATTGGTCTTAGACATAACCTATAACTGAGCAATACATAAATATGTAATACTACAAAGAGGGAAGTCAGAACTCATATATCTCTCACACATAATTGAATGTGTGTAATCTTGTATAATCATAGTATGAAGTGCAATCCTATGTATGGATTTAAATAGTTGACAACATGTGTCTTGTCATTCAAAATGGTATTTAGACTTAAGGATTTTTCATTTAATGGGTTTCATATTAACAATTATTAGGTAAGTTTATATCAATGTGTGGAAGTATTTAAAGTGTGTGTTTGATATATTTATAGATAGGCACTAGATAGGTAAATGTTTAGGCTTACTATATTTATATGGCTATCTCTTTGGTTAATTTCCTCTAAAATGATACAATAAATGTATGTGCTAACCCATTTGAATAATTTTATTTTTAAATATATCCAAGAAAGGGTGAGAGGATATTTTCATTTGAAGTGAACAAGTACATGGCAATGAACCTATCCATGATGGAAAAATCTATCTAGAAAATAAGAATAGTGAGCTAATGCTAGGAGACAATTTGAGAATGATATAAATATATTTAATAATTTAGAGTAAGATATTGTGTAATTTTAAAAACAACTTGGAATGGATAGGACCATATAAGAGTAAATGGCTATGACAAATAATAAATAAGAGTAATGTAATTAAGTTTAAGTTAAGTAGTTAATGCTTGAGAGTCTGCATAAATATTTTAAATCATCAGTTTTTAATGAAGTGTATGATTTTATATGAATATTCCTTAGTAATCATTGATTATAATTTATTATTTTAAATAAACCTAAGTAATAATCAACACAAAATGACCTTAGTTTCCATTCTATCTAGTAGTTTAAGTAATCTGAGTCATATTATATGCTAATATATTATGTTATCTATGAGGTTGTGTACACATCCCACTGATATTCCCCCATTGAAATAACATTTTAAAAATAAATCCTATAATATTTAGAATAATGTCATAGAAATTGTGAAATATTTGTGACATATGCTTCACATATGCCCCCAATATGTGTCAAACATGTCATAATTTAAGTAAAACCTATAATAATTTTTGAAAACATGTACCATTCTAGAGTAACCTATGTCCATTTTTTTAAAAAAATTAGAAGGCTTAGTATTTAAGACAAACCAATTTGTATTCCCCACTATTGAGTTTAGGAATGGAGCATGTAAATTATTAATCTCAATAGAAGTTAAACATGTTTTGTTGTTTATAAAAAGATAAAAACAATGTAGATAATGTACTAACATGTGAAGAATATGTTATCATAGTAATAATGTATAATATGACTATGTATGCAACATGTATTATAAGCATACAAGTGTCATGGACCAATACATATATATCAATGAGAAATGATATGAATAGTCAACATAGAAGTGAACATCCATAAACTGAATAATAACTATATAGGGAAGTGAATGATATGTATCATGGAACCAAAAAAAATTGTGTGATATATATCATGGCATAGGAAATCTCAATAGACATTTTCAAATGCATTTGCATACATAAAATTTAGTCAAATAATAATAAACAATATCATGGCTTTGATGCACACAATGAAGCACATGAAATAACACTCAATGTCACACAACGCTCAAGGATACACACAATAGCAAAATAATGTCACATAAGGCTTAGGTCTAGACATAGTCGACACTATAATATCAAAAAAGGCTTAGTGACACATAAAATAGACAAAGAAAAGACTCATAAAACTTAGGGCCACATGTAATATATATATTAATGTTACACTATAAGGATAAGGGACAAAAAGGATAGTCAATAAAATTTTATAGAAGGCTTAGGGCCACAAAAAATATACATGTAAATTTCACACAATAAGTAGAGTAACACTAAGAACAAATAATAGCATCAAGCACAAAGAGAACAACCAATAATAATCTACACAATCAATATATGTCGTCATCACATATAAAAAAATAAAATATCAAATGAAATAATAAATTGATAGTATGAGTTATATTAAGTCCTTTATAATTAATGTAAAGTAATGTATTATGATCAATGGAATTAACAATATAAATATAAACCATGTATAAAGAATCAAGATGCTCCTGGTAATATCATGGCCCAAACACAAGAAGGTTTCTCGTAGGTGTAGTAAATTATCACATCTATATATCCATATGATACATGACATTTATGTTATGCATCTCACTTATATATATCATTAAACCCATGCATATAAATTTATATATATATATATATATATATATATATATATATATATATATATATATATATATATATATATATATATATATATATATATATATATATATATATATATATATATATATATATATATATATATATATATATATATATATATATATATATATATATAAAACATACCTAAATCATGTAAACAATCAATACATGTTATGTATATGTCCCAATTTTTAGTTTCTTAATATTTTACACTTTAATAAGGTTTTTAATTTGATAATATAAATTTAACTAATGATCTCATCAATGGGAAATCAATATAAGATTCTTGTTTCTGTCAATGAGCAATTTATACACCATGGATGAGGATCAAAATATGTATTGATCATGGAATCAAAGAAGTGATTGTGAATTGTAAAATATCCATCATCTCTATCATAACCATCATGATCATGTATATATTTTGAAATCATAGTATCTATAATAAATTATGAATTATTTCATGTACTCAAAAATTGTATTTGTAAATATTGGGGAACCATATGTGGAGTAAAGGGGGTAATATGAGCGCTACAATAATGAATGAGGTAATACCATCATGGACCTCAAGAGTATTATTATTAGTAATGTATTGACACTAATTTTGGAAACTAATGCATCTATTAGTTTAAGGTCTTATGCATCTACGGTAATCATAAAATTTCATACTATCAAATTTAAACTATGTTGAGATTTACTCATATTAACCCATTTTAGGGGAGGGAGAGATATGTTGTTTCACTTAAGTAACTTTTTTAGTATTATATGATGATATTTTGCCAATTTTGTGAAATATATTCTTTGAGTAGAAATATTATTAAGAGTACTACCATCAAGGAGCTCAAGAGGATTATTATTATTATTATTAATGTATTGACACTAATTTTGGAAAATAATTAATCTATTAGTTTAATGTCTTATGCATCTATGATAATCAAAAAATTCCATACTATCAAATCCAAATTATCTTGGGGTTTACTCATATTAACCCGTTTTAGGGGAGGGAGAGATATGTTGTTTCACTTAAGTAAAATTTTTAGTATTATATGATGATATTTTGGTAAGTTTGTGAAATATATTCTTTGAGTAGAAATATTATTAATACATGGTAATAATACTTTATTTTTAACTTTTACCCTATCACCTAGCTATAATGTGATTTTTACTTGGTTTAGATATATATTAATGTGATTTTGTAATGTGTGACAATTATATTTGCAATGACCTATTATTCTATGATAATCAAAATATAGTCTTCCTTTTTTATAAATTGAATGATCATGCACTCTATGTTGAGTAGTAGATAGAATAATTAAATTATTAATAAGAGACATTTTAGTATAATTTATGGTTTATCTTGTGGTTTCATAAAGTTTTATCAAATAGCTAGTTGTGTATTCATGATATCTATATTGTTTAATCAGTCTAACATAAATGTTGGTTGTGATCGCTAAATACATTGTGCAATATTTTGTGCCTCTTACTCTCCAATGATGCTATATTTTATATAGAATTTACTTAGTGAAGAACTTAACTTGGAGCTATATTATAAACTTATATTTTAACAAGAATTTATACTTTCATCCTTATGTATTCTTGAAAGAGAAAGTTTTAATTTATCCAACTTGGTTTAATTTACCAATTTTGAATCATCTCGATATTACCCTAGACCATTAGGTGTAAAACTAAGTTTCCATAAATAATCATTTATTTTAATTGCATTTTTTTCATTATCATAACTATCATAATCCTTCATAGATATCTGATGTAGATTCTTTAATATAAATAATAAAATCAAATTTGGTGTCTTTTATTCTTGTGTATCTTCCATTGTCATTTTTTTGCTTGATCTACATGTAATTGGCTCCTATACATTATTGTTACTTGAATCACCAATTTCATAGGTATGTATATATTTTAGTGGGATAATATGTGATG
>JARHVA010000306.1:4342500-4345000 GCA_037957365.1 Torreya grandis
CCACTTGGCCTCTAAATGTGCATACATAATCTCAAAATGAACCTAAACATATACAATCATTTATTTATGATCTCAAACAAAATATTATGGAGTCCAAGGTAAGACAAAACCATGATTGAGGCAAGTAATATGGAGAGTCCATCATACAAATAGCTAATGAGCCCCAAAAATGGTTCATTATATCTATGAAATAACATCCTTTTTCCTTGCATAAGAAGTGTATCTAAATGTAGTTTCTGAACTTATATTTTATTTAGAATAAAATATAATGTATATATCATGGTTATTTATTTATAATTAATTATTATCTCTTTTTTATCTATTTATAATTATTATCAGGAAAAATATATCAATGTGTCCGTATGTAGTCCATATTAAGATAAAAAAATATGGAGTATGAAAAGTAACTATTTCAAGAACAATGTTGTAGTAGTTTCATAGTATTATACAGTAGATCCTAAAGAAGATATAGCATTTTATCCAAGTTATGGACTCCACCAATATCTATGGAATCACCCAGTCTACAACTATGGACTCACCTAGTAACTACAGACTCATCTAATCCATAGCTACAACCTCACCCATTAGCTATGGACTCACCTAGTCTACATTTATGGAATCACACATTCTATAGCTACATACTTCCATAAGTGAGAGACATACTTCCATAGGTGAGATACAAACTTCCAAAAGTGAGCTTTAGACTTCTATAAGCAAGATAGAAACTTCCACATGTGAACTATAGACTTCTATAAGTAAGCTAAAGACTTTTACATATAAGATATATACTTCTACAAGAAATCTATAGACTTCCACATATGCGATACAAACTTATATAGGAAAGTTATAGAATTTCACAAGAGAGATATTGAACTCTAAATGCAAGCTATATACTTCCACAGGTGAGCTATGGACTTTCATAAAATTACTACAAACTTTGAAAAACATGCTACAAACTACCACAAAACTACCATAGACTCATTTACAAGGATTTTTAAAGCATTCTAATTATTGTTGGATGACCAAGATCATTTCCAACTATCATAATAATGTTTTCCATTTAGAGTCTATATATATATATATATATATATATATATATATATATATATATACACACACTTTCTCGTCATGGATTGTATCTAAACAAATATTTGTATACTTTCATTCCAATAAATAACTCTCTCCACATTTTTTGGAGATTGAGATTATTTTGTATTGTTATAATAAATATCTCTTTCCATATTTTGTGGAGATTGAGATATACTAGAATATATATATTTTTAATCCTGAATTAGGTGTTACATGGAAGCATGATATTATAAATGCAACCTCCCACATTTGAATGTAATCAATCAATATACTTTTATATCCATCATTCTAAATAATCTATTATGAAGCTTGTGTTCTGAATAAATCCTCTTCTAAGGAATGAGCTGGCCACTCATTCTAAGGAACATGTATCAAAGTATATTTTTTATTTATTTATTTTGTAATTATTATTTTATTGTAAATTATTATTTTATTTTATTGTGTTTATAACTATTTCTTTTTATAGTTTGTTGTGAACCTACAATTGTTTTATTTGTGTATCATTTCTTTTCAATTCAAAAATTTACTTTCCTACAATTGTGATTTAATTTCATGCATGTGTGATTTAGCTTTTGTAAGAGTGATTTTCAAATTTTATGAGAGTGGAGTGTGGTAGAAGGGACAATTTTCTATAGATCTCTTTCTATTATGACATATTGCCTTTGCCAACCAAACCTAGATTGACATTATTAAATGAAGGGAATTGATGACCCCCATCAATGGACACCATAAAAATCCATTTTATATTTCAAATGAAAATAAATTTGTTTTTAGACCAATAGGTCTATGTACACAAAGCTTACAATCAATCCTATTGTGTGATTGTGGGGTCTTAGGATCATGATACACTAGCCAATTTCAAGGCAATATATCCTTATGAAAAATACATTTGACATGACATTTGAAGAAGGAATTTATTATATCAACCATGTCCACATCACCACCATTTCAACTATAATACATATAGTATATTATATGCTCCCTTATGCACTAAGTGCTTATCACATGAACACATGGCCATAGTCCATTATGGACTTTAATTTAATTTATTCATTATTTTAGTTTCAATGAGCCTACACCCCAAGAAAAGTGATCCAATTCCAGCTTAATCAAGATAATATTGTATCACCAAGATGAGGGCTAGGTTACTCATCATTTGATACATATTTCCTTAACAAATAAATGGGTGATATGTCACCAAAAAATATAAAAGTGGAATCATGTGTTTCTGAATGGTTAGATCTCTATCATATAGTATGATCATGGAGTGGGATGCTTACAAGAAAAAAATTAAAAGGCTTAGTATATAAGGCCACATAATGCTTTATATTATTCATATTAGTAAATACCTTTATAACTAAATAGAATGGCTTATGTGAAAACATGGGAACTAATGCAATCTATCCAAATG
>JARHVA010000306.1:4347500-4352500 GCA_037957365.1 Torreya grandis
ACAACACTATAGTAAACAACCCCAAAAACTCCAATCTAAGACCTAACCACATCTCCCCTACCTAGCGGAGGCCTCTATGCTATGTAGATATATAAAGATGGTGGACACAAAAGAACTATTGAATATAATTTTTTTTTATTCTCCTTATTCAAACCCACCCAAAATAAATCATAGAGGATGGAAAATATAAAATAATTAAGGAGAAGAATAATATAAGAAATGAAATATTCCATCTATTATCATCAATTAAAATATTTCACAATGAAAAGTTACCAAAAGTAAACAATATTTATAGATCATTGAATAAATACACATATTTCAACCAAATAAAAAAGACATAAAATTCAAACATACAAAACAAGGAAAATTTAAATAGTAAGATAAGATCTTTAGATCATTTACAAATTCTACAGTATTAAACAAAAATAAATAAAATTAGAAATAATAATAAGAATTACCTTAACTGAGTTATGATACTTACCTATCATTCACATAATGTATTAAAAATTCATAATTTTCCCATTAGTTATCTCATAATTGAAAATTTATTCATTACAATTTTAGTGAACTAGCCCACTATGCTCAACTACATAAATCCATTTTGGGTGATCTTACCATCTAAATTTTTTATTGGATATTCATCTAAAATTATGAACCCTTTAATTCATGGGCTTCCATATTTACATATATTCATCAAAGTCCTATTCATCATTCAATTCCAAAACTAATTTCAAGTCATTTTGGTCCAATCAAATTAAACAAGGAATGATGATCTCTAGGATAGTATTAATTGAATATTGTTTTTTTATTCTTTATTCATTTATTTCATTTACTTATTAGAAGGTCCATTTGATTTTCTTGGTTGTTGTAGACTAGATGACTAAATGTCTTAATTTTTATAGAGTATTTTATTTCTACTACATGTATTCCTCTTGCATATTAAATGATTACTAGCCACCATGATCTAATTTTGATTTAAATTGTGACCTATGTAATATTTTGTTACTTTTTTATTTAACACTAATGAGGTATTGTGTACTATGGATTCCATTTTTTTATTGGATGAATCACTTCATCCCATGGATTTCACCTTCTTTTATTTGGTTCTTAAAGTTTGTCCATCTAATATTATTTTATAATTTTAATACTAATACGATGCTAACAAAATAAAACTAGTTAGATATTTAGATTACTTAAGATATAAAATAATGATACAAAATATAAGTATAATTGGATAAACATAATAACTCATTATTTTCATAAAACACCTAGGAATTTTTGTACACAATTTATTTCATATGAATGAAAGTATATCTCATGTGAAAATTCATCATAGATGCATGAGAATATGCATATGAATGTTCAAATATAAAAATATAGTTTTTATCTATGTGTAAACAAGTTTGCACTTCATTGGACACTTGTACAATGTAGAAAAACATTCCTGAAAGCATGAAATCATTTGAATTTTTTATGATTATTCTATGATAAATTTTAGCATACGTTTCCTCTATATAATGAGGGTTCATGTATATCAATATTTTTTAGAAGTGAGCGAAAACCTCTAAATTTACCTTCTATTTTGCTTCGAAACTCTATCTATTTTCGTTATATAATGATAAAAACAATGAGTGGTAAAAAATTTGTAAAATGCATAGGTTTGAGTTGGTCTTAGACACGCCCTATAATGAAGAAATACATTAAATATATAATAATAGGAATATGGAATTCAAAACTCACCATCTTCTTCTTGCACATAATTGAGTGTGTGTAATCTTGTGTAACAATAGTATGCAATGCAATCCTACATATTGATTTAAATAGTTAGCAACATGTGTCTTATCCTTCAAAAATGGTATTTATACTTATGGATTTTTCCTTTGAAGGGTTTCATATTAAAAATTTATTGGTTAAGTTTCTATCAATGTGAAGAGGTATTCAAAGTGTGTGTTTGATATATTTTTGGATATGTGCTAGATATTCAAATTTTGACTTTATTCGTATGGATATATATCTTTGGTTAATTTCATCTGAAATGAGATGAGAAATGTATGCACTAACCCATTTGAAATAGTTTTATTTTTTGAATCTATCCATTAAAGGGTGAGAGGATAGTTTCATTTGAAGTGGACAAGTACATGGAAATGAACCTATTTTGTGAAGCAAAAGCCTATCTAGAAAAAAATAATAATGAGCTAATTATATGATACACTATAATAATGTTATAAATCTATTCAATAATTTATTAGGAAGAGATTGTTTAATGGTAATAATAAATTTGAATGGATAGGCCCATATAAGAGTAAATGGCTATGATAAATAGTGAAAAGGATTCATGTAATTGAGTTTAAATTAAGTATTTAATGGTTTTGTCATATTACATATTATCAAGAGTCCTAATATAGAATGTGTGTCTTTATTTTTAACTATTTTTTTTCTTTTAATGTAATTTCTAGATTAAAAGGATATAAGGTAATACCTAACAATAACCACAATGGGTGTGCTCAAGTATGTATTATGTGTTACACCTTGTTCCATATAAACCTACAAGGAAACATATAGAGTCATTTTTTCAATTATTATGTTAAAAAATAAATAAAATTGAACATATTTGAAATAAAACATTAAGGAACAAAATACACCTATGTGCATGTTAACAAAACTTTTTTTTATGGAGATTTATATTTTGGAGAAAATGGAAAACTGGGGTGATTCATGCCCCAATCTAATATTCTTTGTGTAAAATGATGTATTGAGATTTATATTCATTATACATATTTTGAAATGTATGAGTGCCTATTGTTATTTTTTTTCCCTAAATTCATCCCCATACACCAATAAATATTAGTAAGATTAATCCACTATGGGTTTCAATAAATCTAAGAATTATCTTTGTGATGCTTTAGATATTTAGTATAAATGTTTTGAAACATTAGTTTTAGATGAAGTGTATGATTTTATGTGAATAATTACTTATTGATCCTTCATTATAATTTATTATTTTAAATAATCTTAAGTCATAATCAACACAAAAATGACATCATTTCACATTCCATCTAGTAGTTTGAGTAATTTGAGTCGTATATTATATGCCACTATATCATGATATCTATGAGGTTGGGGACATATCCCATTGATATTCCCCCATTATAATCATATATGTAAAATAAATCCTATAATATTTGAAAAAATGTCATAAAAGCTATGAAATATCTGTGACGTATGCTACACATATGGCCCCAATATGTGTCAAATTTGTCATAATTTAAGTAAAACATGTAATAATTTTTGTAATCATGTACCATTATAGAGTAATTTTTGTCTAAAAATCTTATATTTTTTTATAACTTTGAAAGCCTAGTGTTTAGGACAAACCAATGTGTATGCCCCCATTTTTAGTTGAGGAATCGTGCATGTAAATTATTCATCTCAATAGAAGTTAAACGTATTATGTTGTATATAAAATGATAAAAGTAATGTACTAACATGTGGATAGTATATTATCATAGTAATAATGTATAATATTAATATGTATGTAACATGTATCCTAAGCCTATACATGTCAGGGACCAATAAAGATACATCAATGAGAAATTATATGAATAGTTAACATAGAAGTGAGCATCCATAAACTAAGTAATAAATACATAGATATGTACATGATATGTATCACAGAAGAAAAAAATTGTGATATATATCATGGCATAGGCAATCCCAGTAGACAATCCTAAATGTATTCACACATATTAAATATAGTCAAATAATAATAAATAATATCATGGCTTTGATGCATAAAATAAAGCACAAGCAATAACATTCAATGTCACATAAGGCTCAATGATACACACAACAAGAAAACAAAGTCACATAAGGCTTAGGTACACACATAATAGGCACTAAAATATCATAAAAGGCTCATTGAAACATACATTAGACAAAAAAAAAAAAAACTCGCAAAAGTTAGGGCCACACATAATATACAAACAAATGTTATACAATAAGGATAAGGGCCACAAATGATAGACAATAAAATTTCATATAGGTATTAGGGCCACACAAAATATACATGTGAATTTCACACAATAATTAGAGTCACACTAATAAAAAATAATATAATCAAACACACATATAAAAACTAAGGATAATATACACAATCAATGTATGTCATCATCACAAATAAAAAAAATATCCAATGAAATGATAAATTGATAATACGAGTTAGAGTAAGTCCTTTATAATCAATGTAAAGTAATGTATTATATTCAATGGAATTAATAGTATAAATATAAATCATGTATAAAGAATAAATATACTCTTGATAATTTCATGGCCCAAGCATAAGAAGGTTTCTCCTAGGTGTAGCTATTTATCGCATCTATATATCCATATCATAGAAGACATGTTTGTCCTGCATCTCACTTATATATATTTTGAAACACATGCATATAAAAAAACTAGATATATAACGTATTATATATGATAAAACATAGCTAAATCATGTAAACAATCTAGACATGTTATGCATTGGTCCTAGTTTTTATTTATTTTTTAATAGTTTACATTTTTCTAAGGTTTTTAAATTTATAATATAAATTTAAACAATGATCTAATCAATGGGATAACCACATATGGTTTTTGTTTCTATCACTGTGCAATTTATACACCATGTGTAAGGATCACAATATGTATTAATCATGGAATCAAAGAAGTAATTGTGAATTGTATAATTTCCATCATCACTATGATAACCATCAAGATCATATATATGTTGTGAAACTATACTAGCCATAATAACTTATGAATTATTCTATGTACTAAAAAATTGTATTTGTAAATATTGGGGAACCATATGTGGAGTAAAGGGGGTAATATGACCCCTACATTAATGAATGAGGTACTAGCATTAGGGAGTATTATGATTATTAATAACATATTGACACTAATTTTGGAAACTGATGCATCTATTAGTTTAGGGTCCCATGCATCTAATATAATCACAA
>JARHVA010000306.1:4357500-4362500 GCA_037957365.1 Torreya grandis
ACCAAAATCATCATGGTATATATCATGTGTGTGTGTGTATTGAAATAATTTAAGGTACATGATATAAGGCATGATACACTAATATGTAATAAATTAATCAATAGTTCTAACCCAAATCAGTGATTAATCATTGGCCTAAACAAGGGTTATGCTAGCCATGATGTTATAAACTTCCCTGATTCAGTTAAAATCATCCCAAAATTGTTATTCTCAAATGAATGTGTATCAAGTACATCCCTCTACAATCCAATATGATTATAAAAAATATATATTTTCCATAATATATGGAAAATTAAAGTAAACATCAATCTCTTCACATGGAAAATTAATTAAATTATTACTAATAAATTCTCCATGATTGCAGTATATAAAAATATTATAGATAAAATATCCAAATGGAAAAATAATATATAATTAATATCCAACTCCTAAGAGTAATGAAATCATCTACTACATATTCTTATAAGAAATATAATATTTTGTTCACACTATATTACTATTATACCACAATAGGTATTGTTAACTAAGAATGTAGTTACTTGTGGCCAAATAGTTATAGTTGAATCTATGCTAAAATAAACATTATTTTAGTCGTAACTATAACAAAAATGATTTCCCATGAATTATTTTCAAAATCATGGTAATATAGATTATTCTCAATTGATTCACACCTGAATTTTAAACCAATCATTTGATAATGGGTGTCCATAATAAAACATTATCATATATGGGATCTCAATGACATATAGTGTGGTAATTTACTAATAGTGTAGATAGTAAAATATAGTGTTTGGTGCTTGGAAATGACAACCTTCACATACATTTACCACACGAGACTTGGATGCATAAGAAATGTATGAATTTATCATTATCTCACACTTGCATGATGTCTTATTAATCGATTTTTTTTTTTCAATTGATACACACATATAGGTACCTTATTGTCTATTTCAAACCTTTTAAATATAATTTAGATATATCTCTAAAGTCTTAGTTTAGTTTGATTATATACATATCAGTTATACAAAATCTGGTCAATGTCGGTAGTTGACATTGACTTGACCTAGTCATTAGAGACATTTTCCTAACAATGACTATTTAAAAAATATATCACCTTAGGTTTAGCCCATTCACCCACAATTTCTGTGGCATGGTAAATATCCTAATCGGACCCATATATAAACATATTAATATCCCATTCAAATGGGGATAGGAACTTACATGGAAAACATTTATACACTTATTTCACATTGATAAAATATTCCTATTCTTCCAAAATTAAAAACCTATCACTATGATTAATGATAAGAAAATTTTGAATCACAAAAAACCCAATTAAAATTAGGAATTATCAAATATCAATTCTAAATCATTAATTATATACATATAGTGAATAATCATAATTGTAAAATCACACTATGTGGGAAAATTACATAGGGTTTGATTTTCCACATAGTATTGGATTAATATAAAATGATCAATAATAAAATGGGGGTTATTTGGGTCAACTCAACCCATTACCATTTCCTAGTTTTTACAAGGTTTTTAACCTCCCAATCATAGCTAAGGTTTTAAAGAAAATGAATTTTATTTATAGAGTTATGTGCATATGTCAATATTGACTAGTAGGTTAGTACTGACCAACAATATTGACCTAGAATAATAGAACCTACCCTACATAGAAAGAGAATTAATTATATAACCAAAATAACCATAACCCTACTTTATGGTAATTTTCACTATCATAATATAGTTATACTTAAATTTTCATCCTAATAAACTAAGTACTCATCCCTTATTTTACACAATATATTTAGCATATATCACTTTCAAATTTGTTCAACTAATCCTAATATTTTATGTTCATATGTATTCTTAAATGCCACATATTAATATTTGTATTATTCAAAGCATTTATATACTAATAAGGTTAGTCTTAATCACATTATTCTAAATTATGATAAAAAAATATTAGTGAACTTTTACACATAAAAACCATCTTTCCAAGCTTTTATATTTTTTTTATAGAGTTGAAAAATATCATTTCATATTTCCATTGAAAGAAATAATTTTAAATTTTTTTATCCTATGGTTTCATGATCTATTTTTTATTTCTATACACAAAAAGTATTTTTTCACTTTCATTCATAAACTTCCATTAGGATTTCCTGCATTAGGGTCATTCCTTGATTGGCTAATGTTTGGATATATATATATATATATATATATATATATATATATATATATATATATATATATATATATATATATATATATATATATATATATGTTTCAAATGCTCTAATGTTTTAAATATTCTTATTGAGTGAATGCAAAACCATTTATTTTATTTAAAAGTGTGAATTTTGTATAATTTAGAATTTACTATTTTTAGTAACTTTGGCCAAAAGGATGAATGGTTTACCTATTTTATAATTATTTTTTGGGTTTCATCTATCAAATGATTTTTTTTAAATCAAAAACCTCATTTTTATTATAAAATTTTATCACATTTTTATTGGAATTATTTGTCATTTATTTTCTCTATATTTCTTTATTTATTTGGATTATCCTATCCATATTTCCCAATTTATTTCTTAAGGAATAATTATAGGAAAATAGATCAAAAATAAAAAAAATATCGGCACTTGCCTATTGTGAATTATTTTGTTATTCCTTTCACCCTTCTTCAAGGTGTAAATAACTAATTTCCTTATTACAAGTTCTATGTTATCATTATCTTCAAATTTAAGGTGTTTCATCCTATGTTATAAAATAAATATCACCTGGATGTTCCTCCTCATCCCCATACACTTGACACAAACCCTCTCGATGGTATTTTTATGCATATTAAATCAAAGGTACTTAAGTCTTTTGCTTGTGAAGTCATTTAAGCTCAAATAGTCACTATGAGAGAGTCCATGGGAAAATCTATTTTTTATTTTAATGATTGCATCACTTGAAAATAAAATCACATTTATAAATAATCTAGTGCATTCAAGTGTAAATCATATATTTACATCTTTATCTAAATATTTTTACTCAAAATACTTCATTCAAATATTGGATTCCAGAACATGATATATCTACAATTAGTGAGATAAAACATGTGCATAAGGATACTAATATTTTAAGTGCGATTCTAAGATAAATAATTCAAAACAAGTTAATCATATTGCCTCTTATGCATCCTCTAAATAAATAAAAATGATGTTATGAATATCATATAATGTATGGACATCATCCATACACCTTCTAGGATTTAAATAATAATATTCAAAGCATCATTGATAATTATAATATCATGCAATATAAATATATCACACTAGAACTTGATTAAACAACTATCTTGGAAATCAAACAACCTACTCACACTATTAATGCATATAGTAATTAAAAAGGGATAAAATAGTTGAAAAAAGGTAGAATCAAATAAAAAAGGTTACAAAAGGAATAACTAAAGCAAGAAAGGTTACGAAAGGTAAAATTAGAGAAAGAAGGGTTACAAAATATTAGAGAAAGAAAGTATAAAAGGTAAAATTGGGTAAATAAAGGTTAAAAAAGGAAAAATTAGAAAAATAAAGGTTACAAACGGAAAAAATATATATCAAAAGTTTTCAAAGGGGACAAATTTAAATGGAAAGGTTAATATTGATAGTTTAGCCTCCTAGGCCAAAATTCAACCCCTATAATCCAAAACCTGACCTTTTCATTAGATTTCATTCCAAAACAGGTTCAAATGAGGTCTTATGAAGATTTTGGCATTGTTTAAGGTAATTTTGGAAAAAATAAGGGATTTTTAAAAGTTAAGATAAAGTGTGTTCATGTGTTTTATACTTGTCTAAGGTATGCCTAATGCAAATACTTATTGAAGGTCGTTATTGCGTCTTAATTCAATGTGATTAAAGTGTGGTATATTAAAACCAGGTTCAAAAGTTTTTTAATATGTTTACACACACTTTTCCAAGTCTTTTGATTTAGTTTCAACATGCAAGTGGCAGTTATGAGTGTCTTCCATAAACTATCAAAGAAAAATAATGTCATTTTTTAGGTGATTACATTGGAAAAAGGTGATATTGTCCCAATAAAACTTATTCCAACCTTAATCAATATAAAATAATTCTAAGTAACAAGTTATAGATCTCTTTAATGTACAAAACCATTCAACTTCTCCATCAGGTCATTGGCAAGCATACAAATGTCATTTTAATCAGGTTATTTTATGAAGGAGGAGAAGACTTAGGGAAAATTATCTTATTACATGTTGAAAACCCATATTAACTTCCAATTCCTGGCAAAAATTATAATTTTATGAGGCATAGATCTATGAACAATCATTAAGAAGATAAGTGCCTCTTAAACCCTACTAAAACCTAACATCACAATTTTTCTCTTGAAATGGCATGACTAAGATTGTTAAATGCATGTACAAGGTTTAAAATTATATATTTAAAGTATAATATTCCTAATAAAATCAAATTTATCACAAAATCTCAAGGATCATGGTTGTACTAGAAATAAAATCTCATTGGTTTGTTGTTTTAGGCATGACAATTAGGGTTTATGAGGGTTGTGAGGAATTTATAGCATGATATTAATTGTAAATTAGTTTTTAAAACTTTATTAAACATTTTAAAACTCACTTGTACCTCTTCAATGCACCATCAGTGAAAAAAAGGACAAGAAAATAACTTGAACATGCATGCTAATTGACCGTGTTTAAGGCTGCCCATAGATAGTCATTAAGAAAGACGCAAAAAAGAGAGGATTGGCCATGATTTCACAAATTTTTTTGTATTATAATTCATATTTAGGTTTATTTAAAGTATGTGAACATATTTAATCACTTATATAAGTGATCCAAGTTATTTTGTGGTTAGACTGAGTAAGATATTTTGAAGGAGATATTAGTCTTGCAAAACACCTAAGAGAACACCATTATATTTGAGGTCCAAAACCAATAATGTATTGGTTTATTATCAGTTTAATATATTTATAAT
>JARHVA010000306.1:4367500-4375000 GCA_037957365.1 Torreya grandis
GGGTTGACAAAGTCATGTTCCTTATAATTATCTTGAGAAAAATCTCAAGGAGATGATAATTGATTTTGAGAGATAATATATATAGACTAATAAGGGAAGGGAATAAATAAACATCAAGAAGAATTTTCATATCAAACCTATATCCATTAACAAGAAGTAGAGTTATTAAATAAATATAATGAGACTACAAGAGAGAAAATCTAGTAGCTACCCATGAGATTACAAGGAATTGAATCCAAAATCCAAAATTATAAATAAGAAAATAAACATAAAATTGTAAAAAAATCTACTTGTTTCAAAATTCCAAGATTTAGGACTCCTAGTCCTATGAAAGAACTTATGCTTGTGAAAAATCCAACCATTCTTAATCAAGTTCCTCAAAAATTCCAACCAATGAAGTTTCAAATCTTCTCACCCACTCGTCATATACCAATCCAAAATCAAGAGAGGGAGAAAGTTGTTAAAGCCAAACCAAGAAAGTTTCCAAGTTTCTTGAGCCCCTCATCCACCCATCTAGTTGGAGTTGTTCCTAAAATTAAAGACATATAAACATGTGAAAAATTAATTTGAGAGTGGAAGGAGAATAATGAAGCATACTTATCACAAATTTATTTTCCCTCTTTCTCAAAATTCTTGAATGAAAATATCACTTCCAATTCTCAAAGTCTTCTTAATGCCTCTTTAACCCCAAAGTCAATTCAAGAGCAACCCATAATTCCCTATATTATTATTACACCAAGTGGACCTTATTTCCCTCCCATAATATCCATTTTAATTGTAATATCTATTATATGGAAGGGAAAAGAAGAACATACAAATGAAGAGGAGAATTATCAAGAGAGGATGATGAAGATATGACCACATGATAGCCTTCTTAGACTAATTACCTAGGTTATAGAATGTTAAATATTTATTCCACTAAAATTGAAGAATCATAATTGAAAAAAGAAGAGGAATAATTTGAGAGTGAGCAAAACATATAATAAAATCATGTGTTTCAATAATAATTCCTCGATCTGTTGGACATCAACTTGCAAGCACAAGAAGGAGACACTATGCAACATAAGATTATTGAACTAGCTAAAGAGGCTCCTAATGAATCATTAGAATGGGACAAAGACTATTTTGAGTTTCAAAAATAAATTTAATAAGGTGTATATTTCATTTCATTCTCTATTCTTGATATTGACACCTCCATACCAACCTCCATGGAATCAAGATAAAGCTGAAATGAGCCATAACCAAGTGAAAGACAACTACAAGACTTGTTTAAGATACTAGAGATAATTTATGTTATTTTTCAAGGATATTATAATCTAGATAAGGATGAGAATGGTAGTAATTTAAGCATTCCATCTGAAGACATCATCCTATTTTATGTTGATTTCTTTGATGTTCTCAAATATAGTTATCAACTTCTTAATTAGTTTTCAAAAGTTGAAAAATATGACAATGAGTTAACCTCAATGAAGAGTGGCATAAATACATTTATCTCCTTAAATATGTTGAGAATATTTGTATACTTATATCTAAAAGTGAGAACATTGATAAAGTGGTTGTTAAGGTTGGAGAACATGTTAAAGAAGATGTTGATCAAAGCATATCTCAAGTAGACCCTAATGAATCTAGAAAGAAGTGTTTGGATATCCTTGAATAGCTGAAACAACTTGAAATAATTTAAAATATAAATGAAGTCTCTCAAGGTTTCATAAAAGTTAAAAAAAATGGTTCTAGTGAGCTATTAAAGGCTAAGGTTGCAGTTGTTCCTATGAATCAGAATGTGATCACATTGGAGAGATTTCTTAGTGTTAAAGAGTAACATGAGATGAAAACTGAACCACAAGAATAATGTTTCTATATTGGAGATATGTTTGATTCATTTATTACACTTGGATACAATCCAAGGAGGTTGACAAGTAGAAAATAAGTTGATACAACTAGAATGACACTTAAATAAAAACTTTCTTCTCATTTTTATCAACCACATGGAGAGGACCTAAGAGGATTTTACTTTGATCCAAGTTAAATAGAGGTATTTTGAGTCTTTTAAATATTATTTTAGTGCTTTTATTTCTCCAAGTGCTTATAGCACATGTTGTTAAGTGGTTTACATTTCTCTTTTCCATAAATACCTCTTGGGATAATGTAATGTCTTGATGTTATGTGTGTCTTATTTTTTGTGTGTTTGAGAAAGTATCTTAAGTTGTCTCACTTGTTCTAAAGACTTTAATTTATTTTTCAAGGTCTAAATCATGTTTCTTGTTGAGAGATAAGTGACTCCATATCCTAACAGACTGATAAGGCTATTGATCTAATTGTTTAGTAGGATAAATAACCCCTATGATTCACCATTTTTTTTTAATAATTTGGCCTCCTAGGCAAAAAATAAACCCCTATGATAAAAAAATGACCTTTGCATCATTTTACCTTCCAAAATAGCTTCAAATGAGGTTTTATGAATATTTTAGTATTGTTTAAGGTAATTTTGGAGAAAATAAAATATTTTAAAAGGTAAAGTGTGTCCATGTGTTTTATACTTGTCTAAGGCATGCCTAATTTAGATCCTTGTTGGAGGTAAATATTTTGTGTTAATCCAACATGATTCAAGTGTGGTAGATTTAACCCAAGGCCAAAATTTTCTCATTACATTTTCACACACTTGTCCAAGTCATTTGAGTCAATTTCAATGTGAAAGTGGTAGTTACAAGAGTCTTACATAGAATTACAAAGCAAAATAACATAATTTTATAGGTGATCACGTTGGAACAAGGTTATAAGGGGCCACTAAAAGTTCTAGTCTTCATCAAGATATAATCATGCTCAAAAAGAAGTTTTAGACCTCTTCAATGCATAAAATTGTTTAACTTCTCTTTCAAGTCATTATCAAGCACATAAAGATCATTTACATCAGGGCATCTCATGCAGGAGAAGACTCAGGAAAAATTATATTATGGGGTGTTGACCACACCTATTCCCTTACAATTCATGTAAAAAATTCTTGAGTTTAAGAGGTATATCTCTGTGAATAGTCATTAATTAGATAAGTGCCTCTTAAACCCTACTAAAGCCTAACATCATAGTTTTTATCTTGAAATGACATCACTGATCTTGATAAATTAATTTAAAATGTTTAAAATTATCTATTTAATATGAAATAGTAATTTAAATATAAAACTTAGTGAAAACTCTCAAGGATCATGTTTGTACTAGAAAGAAAATATCATTGGTCTACTATTTTAGGCATGATAGTCATGGTTTATAAGAGTTGTAAGGCATTCCAAGCATGACAGTGATTGGAAATTATTTTTACACACTATATTAAACCTTATAAAACTCACTTATACCTCTTATATCAACCATAAAGGCTAAAATTGACAAGAAGACAACTTGAAGATGCATGTTAACTAACTGTGTTTAAAGCTACCATAGATAGTCATTGAGAAAGACTTATAAATAGAGGATTAGCTATGTTTGCATAAATGTTTTTGGCCTATACTTCATATGTTGCATATTAAAACTATGTTAATATAATAAATCACTTAGATAATTGATCCAAGTTATTATGTGGTTGGATTGAGATAGATCTTTTGAATAGGATATTATGCCTATAGAATACCTAAGAGAACATCATTGTATTTGAGGTCCAATACTTAAAAAACCAATAATGGATTAGTTTATTATTAGTTTAAGTGATATATAATATCTTATATGATCATCCCGATAGTTTTAAAACATTCTATGTTTATTATCTTCAATAATTTTGAAGTGGAAAACTATGAAAATTTTTGAGTTGGGATTCTTGAATAAGGGTTTCAATTGTGGGGAAGAAACTAATGCATCTATGAACAAAATTTAGGTCCTAATTAATTATTGAGATATAATTTTTTATGATAATACCCCAATAAAACTCCTTCAAAACTCTACAATATCTTTCATGATTAGAAATGGTGATAAAATAGCTAGGCATGCATGCTAGTAGACTGTGTCAAGTCTGCAAGCAGGGTTGAGAGTTTTATTGATAATTTATGTACAGTTTCTTAGGTTAAAAGTGCATTAAAATAAATTAATTTTAAAATAATTCTATTACCCTTTAATATCATAAAATATAGGTAGGTTAATCGAAAAACAAGTTTGAAATGGTTCAAGCATAGAATGTCCACTTACGAGCCTACACATAAACAATGTAAAGAGTGCAATTTTTGTGTTGAGATTGAAGTTTATAAAGATATAAATGATGTATGATTATATATATATATATATATATAATTTAAGTGTTTATTTTCCTTTTGAATAAAATAAACCATTGAAGAAGAACCTTTCTCAAGCTCTGGTAGGGTGATAGTCCTAAAAGATAGCATATAAGTATACACACTAAAAATGGGGAGAAATGACTATCTTTTTGTGTTAAATTATAGGTTTATGTATTAGTTAAAAGTTATAGGGACCATGAATAAATTCTATAAATTTATTATAATCTTGGAGATGAATAGAAAACATCAAGAGATGGCAACTAGGGTCAAAATCCCAAACTACTAAGAAACCTCAATCATGACTAAAGTAAGTCTTGCAGCCAATAAAGGAGAAACATAGTTTATAAAACTACTAAAAACCAGCATGAATAATGTATCAAACCTAGGTAAATCATCTACAACCCAATAACAAGAATAAAAAAGACTTTTTTGCTCAAACAATCCTCTCAACCTTCATGCATATGCCTATAAGCTTGAGAAGAAAAAATTTATCATGTGGAAAATTGGCTAAGTAGATGCATGGGTAATAATTCCATTAGGATATTATCATAATTTTTTTATACTCCAATTTTTTGGTATCTGTTCATCCATTAGGGGCATGTACTTTATTAATAATCCTTAAGAAGGTGGAGACCTAAAAATTGCCTTTTTGACCCTAAGAGGAGTACTATGACTTTAATTGATCTCTAATAGACTAAAATGAATATGAAATTCCTTAAAAACACCTATGTAAAATATATAGATCTTGTAGGAACCTATTGTATAAATATGTTGGCAAGTGTGCAGTAAAGGGCACAAGAAAATGGCCAAAAAATTGCATATTCAAGCCTATTTATAGGTGTTTTTAATTATTGAAGTATTCTTAAACAGATTTATAATATTAAAAATCATTTAAATGGGTTTATTTTCCTCAACCATCCATTAAATATATCCCCATGGTGTTAGGATAGGTTTAAAATCTCTAAATCATGTTATGTGAAGATTGTCTTCTTGGTTTCATAGAAAGGTTGTAGATCTTACCAATGTATCCAATGGAATCATGAAACCTCATGACATCCATGTAATAATCTCATGACATATTTGGAAGGTTCTATAGGTTGTATACAAGCTCATTTCAATGATTACATGCAGATTTGAAAGACTAATACACATGCGACCCACTAGTGTCATGATGTTGAGGGAACTCAAAGAAGCATAACATGCCCCTATCAAACCTTAAAAAATATTTCAAGATAAATATGTTCTTTAGGACTCCTAATACTGATAAAAAATCCTAAAACCTCAATTTTGGAATCATGGAACATGAAGAAGGATTTAATACACTTCTCAAGCCTATTTGGAGTTTCTATTGCATGAATATTCATAGCTCTCTCCCAAACCTTTTATATTAAGTTTTGAAGACTATTTTAAAGATTTAATATAATTTAAAAAAGGGTTACATGATATTATTCAAGAATCTCATAATATTTTCAAACTGTTATAGAAATTTCCAAGTAGGACTAGGTCTTGGATGAAGAGATAAACTTGTTCTTATTTCCTCACATTGAAACAAGAAAGTTTAGACATGAAATTATAGGTTATACTGACATATATAATAGTATTATGAGGTTTAATATTAATTCTCACTTTCACCAATGTGATAAATGTGTTTCTAGATCCAAAAATGGTGTGGAAGGATGCTCAAGAGATCAAGTAAGCCATGTGTCAACATTTGGATTTCTCTTCAAGACCTCAACTTGTAACTCCAATCAAGAAATGGTAGTTTCAACTAAATAAAAATGAGTAATGGGATTTAAATATCCATTTATATGGAAACTCTCATGATGTCATCATTAATATAGACCAACACATGCTAAAGATGAATGATATGACTAGTTTTTCCAACTTCTTTTGGCATTTGTAACCAATTTGATGATGGATGATAGTCAAGAAGGAATTTATAGACATTCTATCTCTCTCTGAATTATTCTATATATCAGTCCTTGAATAGATTATAAATGATCCTCCACATCAGTATGGTAAATCCCTACACCTTTTGCATGCCATGGATTCATTGAAGACTTAATTTTGCCTTCTTATATGAGTGTGTTTAGTGTAAACTCATGAATGATTGATCTAATTCTATTTTGGTTTGTGTTCCCCTTGATTTTTTGTCTTTTTATTATTACCCCTATGTAATTTATGTCTTTTATATAGGTTAAAATTATTGTTATATTAGTTTCTTTCATTGATTAGAAGTGGAAAACTAACTATCCCTCCTACTCTTTCTTAGAATCCTTAGCCTCTCTATAAATTACTTGTGTAATAGGACCAAATCAGGATTTGTGTATCTATAGTTCAATCCCATGGTTAATTTTCACCTTCAAATGAATGGAAAATATTAAAACATCTAATGCATAACCCCTTTTACTTTCATGTTCAGTTTCTCCCTTTTCCTTGTAGTTGCATACATGTAGTGTTAGTCTTAGGTGAAGCATCAATATAACCAACCCTATCTCATAGATTCACTCTAATTTTTGGGACACCCATAGATTAGGAGTGTTTCCATTATGTCAATTATGTGAGGATACATAAAATACCTCCTTAAAGTGTGAAACTCAAAGTGACAACAATTAAAAAAAGAAAAAAAAAGAAAAATAATGGTTACACAAGTTATAGTAAGATAAATTACATTAAGAGAAGTTAATAATAGAATAATTACTAAAATATAATTTCAAAATCAAACTCGTAATAGTAAATAAAACATCCTTAAGATAGTTTTTATCACCAAGGAAAATATAAATAAATTTATACTTAAAAAGGTTAATGTCACAATTATGGTTCCATAGGAGGCAAATACAAGGCCATCCTTATATCAGTAACATTTCACTATCACCGCTCACATATATGGAAAGCAATGTACCAATTTAAGAGTTATTGATTAATAGTAAAAATAAAAGCTCAATATACCATTTATTGTATATCTTGGATGTCACCTTCAACACATAGATCAAACAACTACACACATGTGAGATAAATCAAGTTAACAAGAATGTTTCATTCAAAATTCTATCATCTTACATTGAACATTATATATATATATATATATATATATATATATATATATATATATATATATATATATATATATATATATATATATAATGTTGTGCTGGTAGAATCATGGTTAAGTTTAGTGGAGCTAATTATTGATAAAAATAAAGGTTTACTTACATTTTATCACAAAGGTAATAATAAATCCATATCAAAA
>JARHVA010000306.1:4380000-4382500 GCA_037957365.1 Torreya grandis
TGATTTGACATGATTTACACTTGGCACATGACAACTTGTTATAAATGATCTTGAATGTGAGAGGACTATTAAATATTTAATCAATGTGAAATAGTGTGTAGAATATAAAACCAAGTGGGGGTAAAGATTGATGTTTGATATGTATTTAGAGGATAAATTTTTGAAGATTTTCTTTAGTTGACCTTATGAAAAGTGTTTAAAGACTCGAAATATTTATTTAGTTATTTTAAAATTAGAGGTTATTTAGCATTATACTAACTACTCAGGTGGACAGGCATGTATCAATGGTATTTTTTGCCTATTACAACCTATGTCAAAATATTAGGGATAATCCTAAGATATATAGATTCTAAGCATGGTATGAACACATTTGAGAATTTGACTTGGGAAATGTGTTGCAATATGGAAAATAGTCAAGCCTACTTATATATAAATGACTAAAAAGGAATGGTGAATAAATTTCATGTACTATGGCTTAAGTTATATGGTTTAGGATGTGGAAATAATTATCAGTGCTAAATAATTATGACTATAGTTGTGTCTACATCCCCTCCACCCCTTGTTAGCCATGTCCCCCCTCCCAACTCCCACCCCATTCTAGTATTTGAATTTATTGAGTAAAGGAGAAATAATTAGACCTAAATATATATGACAGACTTTCTATTTGAGAGGATAATCCAATAGTGAAAGGCACTAAAATTTAATAAAACCTATAATAACACTTGATTTAGTCATTTTTCCATATTAAAAATTTCAAAATGTTGAGCTTTAAAATTAAAAAATTGAGAGGAAAGTAAAGAAGTACACATGTAAGGAGATGAAATAATAATTCCATGTAACATATAAAGATGATGGAGAATCATGTCCTATTTTTAAATCAATTCAAAAATTTAAACCAACTACTAATTTATAATGAATGCATCTCAATTTTGAATAAATAATAAATCCCTTGAGTTGGAAATATACATATTCCAAAAGTTATGAAAAATGAATAGTACCTAGCGTACTAATCTAAAAGGGTGGAACCAAAATGGGTTCGATAAAAGTGATGTAAACATTATTGTAACTAGACTCGAACATACAACATTTTTAATAGAATATGGAACCACACAGTGGGTTTGCTAGAGGCAATTACAAGGCTATTGAGTGTCATTATACATTAATTTAAAGTACCCATAATATATTTAGTCACACTACTATAGATGGATATAGATTTTTTCTAGGATTAAAAGAGATTGAATAATATCCATGCTCACATAATGACCATATCGCCAACCAAAATGAACATTTTTCCTCTTAGTTTTTAGCTTTGAACTTTTAATAATGCTCATGAATGAGTATCATGCCTTTGAAATTATAATTTTAAATTTTTAAAAATGTTCACAAACAAAAATCATGCCTTTTAAACATTGAATTTTTGTATTTGAGTATGAACAGGAATCATGCCTCCTAAACTTATCAAAAATGATATATAATTCAATGCATACACATGGTAAGTTATAACTCTATGTCAAACATATAAACCTTACTTTATAACTATTTAAAATATCCATACATATGCATTTAAGGGTGAATGAATCTATATTTGGAGTCTTCGAAAAGTGAGTGCATATGAAAGTTATATGCCCCCATAAGTTATATCAATGTGCCAATATTTTTTAAATGTTGATTTTTGAATTACTTTAAAGATTTGAAAACCTATACTTATATAATCTCAACATTCAATTACTTTAAATCTTTGAAAAATTGTACTTGAATATATAATATTATAATTTAATTATATTGAATATTTGAAAACCTACATTATGATATTTTTAAAACTTGTACTCTATTAGAAAACTAAATTATTTTTAATAGAGGACTTGATATCTAAGACAAGCCCATGTGATTCCCCACTTTTTAGATTAGGGGTATATATTTAAAGTCACTCATCTCAAAATAAATTTAGTCATGTATATTAATGACATCATCTAGATACTATGTAATCATATAAATGTAGATGTCATTGAAACATGAAATTAACATATTAAATGTGAGGAATACAAGTGTTATGCCCAGATATATATAAAAATGATGCATGTAGTAAAGTAACTATCTATGAAGTAGAATAAATTATAAAAATGCATTATATATATCATGAAATCACTAATAAATTTCAATAAGAAAAAAAAACATAACACATACTATTACATAGTGTAACCTATAAGGACAAGGGCCACATATAATGGACATGTTCAAATGTCACACATACAATCAAACATAACACCATAGGGTAAAGAGTCACAAGTACTGGACATTTTCAAATGCAACACAATAGGATATTAGACACAAAGGGAAAATAACCACAAGAAAAATCAAATGTTTGAATGTCTCACATACTAATATTATATTGGACACATAATACCAAGGGATACAATTAAATGGACATATTAAAATGTTCCACATACCAAGTAAATATTTCACACATAGGCCCAAGGTCCACAATAAAATAGAGATGTTA
>JARHVA010000306.1:4390000-4422500 GCA_037957365.1 Torreya grandis
ACTAAACACATAAAAGAAATGTTACTATTTTAAAAAATGGAAATTAATATTTAAATCAAAAATTATGATCAAATTTTAAATCTAATAAGACTTAAACTTGATTCAAAAATATGAATATGCCTACTAGACATCAAACCCAGTCATAAAACCACTTCAAAATAAGTGAAAAGTGTAACAGGTAAAGAAGAGGTGTCCCATTTGGCATGAAATAAATGTATGCATTAAAATATATGGCTATGAAATAAACTAAGAAAAATACTAATATCCTAATCTAAATCAAAACATAACCTTATATTTATAAAATAAAGGTGAAGGAATGATACCTTTACTTACCAAGTGAAGATCTCCTTGTTAAGTAGATTTAATTGTTCTCCATGATGGATTGTGGTTGTTTGAAGATTCAAGTAAAAATTTGATAACATGTACCTATATTTTATTTTAATATGATAGATATTTATACTTTTAATGTTTAATAATTCATGATCAATGATCCCAAATGAAGGAATGAAGGGTGGATTTATAGATTTTTGGATGGGAGGATGAAAATTTGAGATCGCTTAATCAGATTTAAAAACTTTGTGTGGATTAGATATGATAAATGAGTTAAGTAATTTATTTTCTTTATGTTAATAGATTTAACTAGTTTGTTTATATTTTTTTAAGGATTTAATTGATTAGTTTCCAATTTTTTATGGATTTAACTAATTTTTTTTCATTTGTTAAAGTTAACTGATTGACTAAGACTATTTTCGATGGGTTTCCATTTATATAAAGGAGTTGACTGAGTGATGACATGGAGTGAAACATATGTGATTGTAATATTATATTATATTATACTATATTATATTATAACATATTATAACATATTATATTATATTTATTTATTTATTATGTGCTTATAATAAATTGGCAATTGATTAACTAATTAATAATTAGTTAATTATATATTAGGTTTAATTAGTGGGATTAAATGGGGTCATGGTGTACTTAATTTGTTAATGTTGTGGTATCACAAGTAAGTTAGGATGTATTAATGATATAATTATCATGGAATATTTGGGTTTATATATAAATAGTCAATATAAATTCCAATTTGAACTAATACATTCATCTTTATCATTGTCCAAAAATAACATTTTTGATATTTAAATTTTTTGAAAATTTAAATTATTTTTTATTTTAAATATTTAAAATTATAATATATATCAATTATTACCCCTAATATAATCAATATAATTATTTTTAAATAAAAAATAAGGTAAAACACAATTCAATTCCACTAGATTTCATCAGTATCACTAGTTACTAATGACCATATATGGTTGGTAATGATCCTTTCCCAATAATGACTATTTTAAAAATAAAATCTCACATTAGGTTTATCATGTTTTATTAGCATGTTGATGGCATGATAAAATATCCAACTGGACTCATATAAAAATAAATCAAGATCACATAAAAAAAGTAATTGATCACTTACCTAGAACACATAAATACTCTATTAAACATTGAGAAAATAATCCTTATCCTTTCCAAATTTTAAATTTATCACTAAGATTAATCATAATTAAATTTTATATCATGTGAAATCCAAGTCAAAGGAAGCATTTCAAGTATAAAATCTAGATCATTAGTTGCATACATATAACAAAATAACAAAATTACATAATCACACTAGGTTGGATAACCATGTGTAGGTTGATATCCATCATCATGGTATTAGATATGTAAGAAATTGTAAATTATAAAATAAGGTTGATTTTTGTCAACTCAACACATTGCATTTTTCTATGTATTTTTTAGGTTTATATCCCTCACATACACACTTAGGGTTTTAAGGCAAATGAGATTAGTTTATGGGACTGCGACATCATCAGGTTCATGATCCTAAATACATATCAAACAAAATAATGTAAGGATGAATATATAGTCATAGTCCCACATTTATCCATAGGTTAATAATGACTTATGATAATAACCTAGTCTAGTGGAATTGACCCTATGTAAAGTGAGATTTAGTTCTAAAATGAAATAAATGATAGTCTAATTTATCCTAATTTTCACTTTTAAAAAATAGTCACAGTTAGACAGTCAACCAAAAAATATATGTACTTATCCCTTTGTCTTACTTACTATGTTTATCATATGCCACTTTTCAAATATTTTTTATATTTTACATTCAAATGTATGATTAAATGTCACATCTTAATATGTGTATTATTCTACATGATTCTATCCTATTAGAGTTACTCTTAGTCACACTAATCCAAATTAGGTTAAAATAAATAACACCATTATATAAGATAAAATGCTTAAATTTTGGCATATAGATTAGCCTTAGATTCAACAAACCATTTGAATAAAAAATAGAATATTTTAATAAAACCTATGCACTTCTTATTTTATTAGTATGAAATAACACATACTATAATGTCCTAAAATATTAACTCCAAAATTTTAAAATTGTAGATTAGAGTGAAGAAATCATCCAACAAATTCATTTTTCCATAGAATAAAATTTCATTGTTACTAACATATTAACTCACCCAAGACACCAAGAACTAGGTTGATGATAGTCACATCAAACAGATTCTCATAGACATAGAACACAACTAAGGAATTAGGCCTCCCTTCTTCATAAAAGTGTGGGTTACAAAATGGAATTTAATACAATTGTGTTTCAATATTCCTAGTGAAGATTTATAATTCTTTGATTTTAAATTTCCATACCTTAAAAAAATATGTATTTCTATCAATTTTTTTCCTAACAAAGTAAGGAATAACTTATTATACAATGGCATCTTCCATCAAGGTGGATATTTCACAAGAACATTTCCCAAAATTGACTCCATAGATTCAAGTAGTGGTAGGGTAGTTAATTTAACCCTCTCATTCACCTTTTATCAAAAGTATTTTTATCATTCCAAATGGAAAAAATCGTCCAAAAAACCACATGTGGGGTTATGTATGTTTAAATTTCAAAATATGTCTTCACCAACACATAATTAAGGAGAAAAGTCTCCCACATTCCTCATACTAACATTATTTAAAGTGAAGCTACACATTGCTAGTTTATCACCAAGGTTATGACTTCTATTTGTACACCAATAATTTTCATAGTTTCCGTTATTAGTGAAGGTGTAGTGACAAATTCCATTTTTCATTAACATATGAGGGTAGGTCATAGATTTAAAATAATATCAACACAAACTAAATTATTTTATCTTTATAATTTGAGACCACATACACTTGGATATTATTGAAAAATGGGTCACATAAAATACTGTCCTATAATTTTTTCATATTCCAATATGTTTGGCTCTATATAACTTAAATTTTACTCTATTGACAACTTTATATTTAAAAATATTTGAGATCATGTGCTATGATTTATTTTTAGAAATACTTACATAGTAGTTTAATCCAAAATTCACATACAATTTTAGAATATCCATAATGATTATAATTTTTTTGCTTACATCTAGATATTATTTAGAAAATTACTCTTACTTCCTTATCTAACTTTAGAAAGAGTCAAACATATACACTAAGTTGTTCCAACATTGAGAAGTGGAAGGTACACATTAAAGATAGCCATTTGAACTCTAAAAAAATTGCAAATATAAGTATATCATCATATGAATGTTCTCTTTTACAATTATCATCTATTTTGTGTATTTAAAACTAAAATATTCAATCATGGAAGAAATAAATCATCAGTAAAAATTATAACTCAATACATCAATAATATCATGGAATCAGTCTATAGGAGTAAAATCATGCATAGTTTTAAATGATAACAATAGAATCTAGGTTACCTCTAACTCATCTTAATTAATAAGTTGAACTCAATGCTTTCCAAACACTGAATTAATTATAGTTAGTAAATCAAAGTGTTAGGCATAATCAAAGAAAATATAGAGTGAACAATCCAATATGTGCACATTTTTATGTTGTTACATCATTAAAATTCAATAAAAATACATTTTATAATTGAATTTAATAAAATACATCATGTCTTGATTTCTCATTCTAGACACTTGACAATGTTTCTAAATATTTTCACACAAATTCAGTATTATAAGGATAATTTATTCTCATATACAACATTATATGGTATTTTAATTCCTCACATAACATCCTTAAATCTTGGAAATTTGAATTTAAATATGAGATATCCTAGAAAATAATTCAATGTTTACATACAACCAAATATGTTGGACATGTTATCTTAGATGTGTAACTATAACCTTTTTATGAAGACTCTTTAAATGTGAATATTTAATTATTTTTTCTTTCCCACTAATGTTTTTGTGTCAAAACTTATTTAGTTTCTGATCATTAGAATTTTCAAACTTAATTATTTTCTTTAAAAAAATTCTTTTTTTTCCAATTTTTTATAAAATCAAAATGGCCAAGTATAACTACAAAATATAGCTGTCAAGTTATATTTATCCCATGTATCTTTTTATTTATTATTCAAACACTTCAATAGAACTTTATTTAAAAATAATAAAAGAACATAATGTTACATAGTAAATTGGTCAATTGGTATACATGGTCCAAAATCCATATTGGATGAGAAGTTATTAATCAAAACACAATGCAAGAAAAAAAATCACATCATATCACCCAAATTGACTTTGGGATGCCCTTTCCCAAAGATAAAGCAATCTATTTTTACCTTTTTTCTTCATGACCTCTGTTTTGGCATCTAGATGAGGTCTATAAATAATCATATGTATTAGAGGATAAAAAAAAGTTTGATATATATCATGCTTATAAGATACAGATTCATGAGATCATTTGATTCCTCCATGTGTAATTGTATCTTCAAGTATCTCATGTGAGAGGGGTCTTCCATAGGTGTTTTTTCCCTAGCCTCTAATCCATCATTATTTCTTGTTCCATCTTTATAATCTACCTTGACCTCAGATGTATCTATATCGATTAAGGATTATGATTCTTCATCTTTGAAGGCAAAGGTTCATATGGTTTACAACCTTAGGATTTAAGGGTTTTCTCCATTTTTTTTAATATTATTCACTTGGGGGCATGCTCCCTAGAGATTTGAGGAGGATCCTTGGTTTTTTGGAATATCTTGTAATTTGAAAATTTGATTTTCTTGATTTGAATTATGTTTCTCTCTTATATTATTTAACATTCCTCATGACAATTTTTAGCCATATTTAACTTAAATCCCATGACCAATTAACTTTCCAAAATGTGTCATCTAAATGATTTATGGATTCATTAATTATGTTTAATTTCTCATTTTTTTATTATATTAAAAAATAATTATAAGCGATCATCATGATTCCTTAGAAGATTCTTATATGTGATTTTCAAAAATTGTTTATGGTTTCATTTCATGTGCACACCTTTTTATATAATATACTTTCTTGAAGGTAAATAAAGTTTGTCACCACTCTAATACCAATGTGTAGCACCCTCCTATACTAATTTAAAAACAACCATAATTTCTTTATTTTAATTGACACTAATTGTGCTCACCAAAAATTAATGATCCCATTTATTAAATAAAAAACTGCATATAATTTACACAAATATGTAATAAAGATATTACACATTTTTCCATCATTAATCCTTTCATATTAATATTAATGGATTATTAAATTAATATTGGTTCATCTAAATTATTCTAAGTAATGATTTTAGGATATATGGGTCATGGTCCCATAAGATATGGCTCCTATTAATCCACTTTAAGGATTAAAAAACTCACACTAATTGATATCACAACACCATAAGTGTTAGCCTCTAATGTGCATGTGCCCACTCCCTAAGACACATATATATCAACTTATGCCTATGATATAAGAATAATTTGGGATAATCTAATTACCAAAAATGTTGAGTAATTTTAAATATCAAATATTTCTTAATCATAAGATCACAAAATATATTTCCATGTACTATTATATGAATATTACACTTTTAATTTATTTACCCTAATGAATAATAGTTATTAAACCTTTAAATATATAAAGAGTACATATATTACTTAATCAACAAATGGACACAAATATTCTAATGTACCTTGTTAACCAAAATGTTACCCTGGCTCAAATTGGGTCAACCCCCATGCATATTCAAACTTTTTCATATGGTCCTCTAGGTTTGAAAATGGTCATCATGGTCCTAAATGAGGTTAAGTCACCTTTGATGGTCATATAATATGATTCAACCTTTGTCATACTTGTCTACTTGTCTTAATGTCATTTTATGCCACCTTTTTGGTTATTTTAAGGAATTGTATGATTTTACACAAAAGATAAATGTTTCAAGAAGTATGTTAATACACCACATGTCAGAGAAAGAATTTGAAACTGAAATGTTATAGGTCCAACATAAAAAGAAGAATATCACCTATAAAAAGGTCAGTTTAAAGTAGTTGTATGCATTAAGGTGACTCATCTAGCACATGTGAATGCTTCATAAAGGTGTTTTGACATCTCAAAAGGCAATTTATACGCTTAGGTAATTTCAATAGATCCAAAATTGTTAAACAAGATCCTCTCCTTTATCACTCTTTTGGATAGGTCAAAAAGGGTCAATGGTTTTCATTTGGTACAAATAGAGGAAGAGGAGTTGGAGTGAGTTTACTTGGTGGATATTAGGGGTCCTTATGATATTTCATTTCATATTAATAGTTTTAATACTGGTGGTATGTGATATATAAACAATCATTTATGAACAATCATTAAGATTGTTAGTACCTCTAAACTACCTTTTCAATCCCAATGGCTTATTTTTTCTTGACTGATTGTACTTTGATGATTGGTTTATCGAAACCTAGTGGTGTATATAGTTTTTTATAACATATACACTTATTTAATGTTGTATTCAACTTGATTTGGCATGTATGGTCATGAAAGGATAAGAAGAACCATATCCTTATGCTAAATTGAATACCAATGGTTTACAGAATAGTGTTTGATAGTTATAGTGTTTTGAAATTCTTTGAGTGGATTCAATTCAAATTTAATACATTGGTCGTAGACCCCTTAGAGAATGTATGTTATTATTCTCCACTAGAGGTTGTATTGGAGATATCTCCAAGCCACCTCATAGACAAAAAATTTAAAACAAGCTAACATTCCTAATGGATACCAATAGGGTTCTATGTATAGGTAGTCAAAAGTATAGGGGTTTAATGATGTGACTTGAAGAGGATATAAATATTTGAATATAATGATAATACCTCTTGATAAGGATTGATGATTGTAAGATGGATTGATAGGTTTGAAATACCAACTCAAGATTTACATACATAACCCATCCATATAATCACCTATAGATTATTGTGGAGAAGTGTGCTTTGAAAGTGATGTCCCTAAAGGGAAAGGATTTTTTAGGTTTTGATAAGATTCTCAAGGTAACAATAGTAATATTGAGCCATTAAAAGAGATTGGAGATTTATTGTGAGAGTTAATTCAAGACCAAACACAGTCAATACCTCCTCAATCGACACCTACAGTCACTCAAGTTGAAGAAAGTTAACTAATTATAAAATTTACCTTAATTTCTTTGAAAAAATATTTTAATCCACATAGTGTCATTTCATGGTGAAGTTCTATGAGGTCTAGGCAAGCCTAATAGTTTCATTCTTGTAGCCTAGATGGAGAGGTCAGATCTTGACACAAATAGAGGTTGTTAAATTAAGAGTAGATGATGGTAGAATGGGTTTTCAACTTAGTAAAAGTAATAAGGGAAACACTTAGAGAACTACAATTCCATTAGGCCAAATGAACTTGGAGCAATGCAACTTTTACACCTATAATGCATTGATAGTAAAGGGATATGAACATGGTTTCAAAGAAAAAATGAATATATACATGTGTGAAATGGTCCTAATGACCTTAAGAGATATTTAAGGTGTGAATTACAGTGTTTAGATATGTATCACCACCTATAGGAATCCCTTAACTTCCCTAATAAGCACCTACATTCTAACTTAGGAAACACAGTAGCCTAAGCTAATGAAGGATGCAGGTTTGGTTGATAGATAAAAGTCTAACATGGAGATGACCCTATATAAATAATTTTCATAGTGATAATATCACAATTCCATGTGATTCCTAGATGCAAGGATGAATATATATAGTTATAGATAGAGATTACTAAGCCCTATCAAAACCCTACACATAGTCACAGGCCTAGAAGCTAGTCTTGAGAATTTGAATTGTTGAGGTCTCTAGAGGGGTCATCATGAGTTTAGCTATAATCCCATGGTCTCCATTATGTTAGACTAATAGTTTAGGTGCTCAATATTTTGTTTTAGACTTGAGGTACTCCACAAGTAAGGAAACCTATAAACCTAGTGCATTAATGGTAAAAGGATGAAATGAAGAGTCTTAAATAATTTTGGGTTTATTTTTAGGGTTAAATTTAAGGTGAATTAGTTTTGAAGAGATCCTACAGCTATTGTTACCACTCAGAGGTAGTCACATACTTATAAACCCAATCTCTACCTATGATACCTAGAACTAGGCATGAACCCTCAGACTCCTAATTCATATGATCAGGTGATATTCCTAATAAATGTGAGATATTTCATTGGAGAGTAGAGGGTTAATGAGATCTATTGGTTTGTAGATAAAAACTCATATTGACCATCTTTTGCCTCAATTTGTCTTATGGGTGTTCAAAATACAAACTAGTTACCTGATAGCCAAATTATTTCTCTCACATCTATATGGATGAGATTCATGGAGTGTCAAGAACATAGGGAGATTTTAGTAAAGTCATACAATTTAACTCAGTGGAATTATTTTGAAGGCTAGTGGCTTAACCTTTATTAACCATTACAAAAAACCTAAATGACCTAAAACACTCATAAGAGCCTGATGAGAAATATATGAAGAGTAATACATCAAGGAGGACTCAATTATCCTAGAAAGTGATTTTTAACTACTTTTCACTCTCTCAGGATCGTCACCACTCAATTTTTCCAAACCATCACTTATACTGATGAGCTAAATTTTATGTTTTCAATAATATTTGAGGTAATTTAAAGGTGCATAAAGGAATATACAAGTGAAATTCATGGTGGAAGGTGTGTATATATGTCTTGTAAATTTTAATACCTCATTTATTCATGGAGACTCCTCTACTGAGCTTGTTTTTGCAGGCAGTCTTAGATAGAATAGTGATAGGAAAGACAACTACCAAGTTGTAGATGATAAGTGCGATTTTGAGTTTTCTTGAAGTCTATATGATATTACAAAGGAAAAATAAGTTATGAAAATGTGTCTCACATATCCAAAATGAATCTCCTTGAGTCTGTTCAAGCCACCTAAGTGATAAGTGTGATAGTCTAGGCCTAAAAGCCTAATGAATGACTACAAAAAGGTAAGTAACAAGTGGAAAAAATATCAATAATTAGGGGGTGTATGATGACCTACACAAATTATGTTTCCACATTCTCAAGTTATTTCACATGTTTCAATGACTTCCAAGTTATTTATAGGTAGTTAGTGTACTCCTCATCAAGAAAGACAATTTCAAGAAGGATAATGAAGTGTCCCTATGCCAAATTTAAGATGTCATGTTTCATATAGACACTTGTTTAAGACAACTTCATGACCTATTTTATAACTCCTTATCTTGCATTATGATTGGTCTTCAACACTTAACACTTGGCATTGTGACTCTTAAATGTCACTCTTTCTTTCTCTTCTTCCATTGCTCCATATATTGAAGCCATTTTGACATTCTAAACTATCCACAATTCATATGGTAAAGACCTTCTAGTTTGACATCTTGTTTTTCCTTTCAATAAAGTTCTCAAGGTAGTTTAGTCTATAAAATTTCTTCCCTAAGTATGTCAAGTAGTCTATTTGGATGGAAAGTGATGATTATTTCTCCTTCCTTCCATTTTGTTCTTGTATGCATTGTATGAGTAATACTTATTCTAATAGTTCTCATGAAGTGTAACTATTTATTATGTGTTTTTGAAGTGTGAAGAGAGATTAGTAGTTTCTAAGATTAGACCTCCTATTCACACACATTTATAAATGCATATCAATTTTCCTCCATGTAGAACACTTGTGTTAGAATAACCTTGAGTTGAGATCTATTTTAGTAATCTACCTTGATCGTGAAAGTTTCAAGTATATTTGTGTAGATATATTTAGTGTATCACCTCCATTAATATAGGTTACTTTTATGTTTCCTTCTTATATTTTCACCACATTAAATTATTAGACTAGTATAGTTTAGATCCTAAACAATTTAGATTAAGGGAGATAAACCATAATCTAAATATCTATCTCTTGTAGTAATCTACCTATACTCAGAGATAGTTTTATGTTATCCTAAATTTGAGAAGGTTTGATTAACTTATCTAGGGTAAAACTTTGGATTATAATAGTTTTAGCACACCTAGTGGGACTTGTGGTCCAATAAGGTTGTTCAAGGTGGATGTTGGTTTTGACAACAAAGAGGCTATAATTGTCTACTTCTTACAATATCTGATGACTCCAATAGTTGACTCTTGGTGGTAGAATACTAAATTGTTTCATGCCTAAAGTAAGCACAATATCTCATAATAAATACATTCCTTTTGATTTCCAATAGATTCCTTATTTTTTTAGTCAAAGCATACATATTTGATATCACCCATCCTTACCTAAAGAGATCATACCTTGATCATAGACCTATAAGATAGTTTTTGATTGGGCCAATCTTAAAAAATCCTAAATATATCATGGAAAGGAATCTACCTCTTATTTATTTCAATGGTTATAGTCCTCTAAGACTTTCCCATTATCATGAAATTCTCATATCTACCCTCAAATGTGTCCCTTCATATACTGGTAAGATTGCCATTACCCCTATTGAACATATTAGAAACATTCCTAACTTTTTATATATACATCACATCATTAAGGAGAACATAGAAATTAGGTTGTTGGATATATATTTCAAAGGAAAATATCTTGATTGGTATGGTACTTTTGATCCTAAATCTATCACCACATGGGATGAATTAGGTGATGAATTGAGGAGAAGGTTTGAGGACAAGAGTGACAACTTGTCATTGATAGAGAAGCTAACCAACATAATGAGAACACCTCAACAAGATATTTAAGACTTTAAAAAAAAAGGTTTTATAATACATAGCATAGAATCCTAATCTTGGTAATACCTACTATACATCATGTTTTCCTTTTTTATCTTAAGGCTTTTGACAGTGATATTTCTATGATGGTACAATCTATGGGAGGGAAGACATTACCTAATGTCTATGAAGTGGAAATTAGGGATGAGAAATATTTGATTTAGGGTGGAAATATTTCCCCAAGACCATGCCTTTATTCCCTTATTTACAAACCCCTACACCTATTTTTGTTCCCATCCCTACACCAAAACATAATCCAACTGCCCCTAGTCAGTTAGGTAAGTCTCATGAGGCAAAAATAATGAAGGTTATTGAGAAAGATATTTTAGGTTTTAATAAGATTATGCAACATTATAAAATGAGACCCTTACAAAGTCACTATCTATAAATCAATCCTATCCAAACCATCAAGGAAATAGACCACCCTTTTAAGGTCATATTCAAGGTCAAGGGTAGCTAGTTCAAGTAAAGTCATATAATGGTTATAATACCAATTATCCCTCCACCTCAAGAGAATTGATGCCTACTCAAAAAAACCTTGTTTAAGAGCATGAGGGTAAATCTCAATGGGATCAATCTCATGTTCAATTTGCCTATGCCAATGAGTTTTTTAAATAAGCTTTTATGGCAAATTTGGGAAAATTATAGCCATGACTCAAGCTGAGGTACCTAATAAAGGAGAGAAAAATGGAATGTGTACTTAAGTGGGTTCTAATTTAGTCAATTGGCATCAAGATGACTCATGTGTTATGAACTACCAAAGGCAACTAAGAAAATATTCAAGTCCTATAGCTACAAACACAAGGTGAAACAGAAATTCGATTTAAGAGGTTCAAGGGGATGGTAAGGGTTTTCAAACATCCCAAAGGGAAGGTATGTCTAATGCAGTCCAAAATGTACAATTAGATCACATAATTCAAAATTTTAAGGATGTATTCACACCTCATAATTTTCAGGGTATAGGCAACACTACTGCTCTTAGTGGATAAGCTAAGGTTACTATCTCTTTTAATAACATTGTATATAAAATGAAGAAGTCTCATGTGAATATATCAATGTAGAATACATTATTGATACCTAGACAAGAAGACCTACTCCAAGAAGAGCTATCCAAACTCATCATAACAACCAAGAAGCGTAGTGGGAAAGAGGTAGCCTTGATAAACACATTGAAGCATAGTGAGGCACAGACAAAGAAAATTGAGAAAGTAGACAAACCTCCCCCATTCTATCTCTCTATCATCATTGGATATGTTTTGATTCAATTTTTTTAATTGATAATATGGAAAGTACTTTAGTTATGCCCAAGCAAGTAGCTGATAAGTTAAATTCGAATTATGAGCCTCATTCTAAAGGAGTGTTACAATTGGATGGGTTAGCTGCTAAGACAATTGGCATAATAAAAGGTTTACAACTTGTTCTTCATGATTTTACTAATTTCACTATTCTTCAATATTTTTTGGTTATGGTTGTGCCACCTCATTTTTCACTTTATTTTTCAAGATATTTTACTACTAATATTGGAGAAAACTTGACTTCATATTGGTCCTATATGGCATTTAGGAATAGGTATGGTGCTAAGGTGTCAATAAAATTTGAACCTATATATAACATTCATGTAGAGCTATGTGTGCCTTATACATCAAACATGATTTGAAATATTAGTGATGAATAAGATCTTAGTGATCAAGAACCTCCAACACTTCTTGATGGCATAGTTGACCTATACCTTGATGAATGGGGAGTTGAAAAATATTACTTTGATCTATATGATCATATTGAAGTGACTAGTCTTGGTACATACATCCTCCATGAGGAATGTGATGGGTCTCTTGAGGAAAATTTTTATGACACTCTAAGATATGTTGCATGGGGAAACTACATTTTTCACATGGATGATGATGTTCATATCCTAGTTGTGACAAAGCATGATAGTCCTAGTGAGGATTCAGTTTTGCTTGCCAAAGAGGAGAATAGTCATGAACATGAGCCTCAAGAAAAGGTGGATGATATGTGGTAATAATTTAATGCCATAGTGAAGAATTTTGAAGATATGATTGGGTCTGAAACTCTTCAAAAGTAATGTAGACTTGATGATGAGGTCAGTCATGCATCTGAAATGCATAAAAAAGAGCTTGGGGTCTCAACCAAGTAAAAAACAACTTTGGTAAACCATGAAGTGCTTGGTGAATCAGAAGACAACCTTGATGACTCATAATAACAAACATATCATGATTCAGACACATTTGAAGTTGGGAAGGCTTTCATGACTCCCAATGATCAGATTAAAAAGTGTCAAGTGGATATGATGAAGGACAAGTAAGATACAAAGTCAAACAAGCCTCTATGAATGATTTATGGAATGTTAATGAGAGTTCCAAGTGATGTAATTGTAGTTAGTAGAAGCTCCAAAAATGGTGTATCATTTGATTACCTCCATAAGCAAGTTTTCACTGAAAAACATGTATTCTACAATGGTTTATTTTCATGGAGCAAAAATAATTCTAGAATAATTATCTTTGACCCTAGTTAAAGTAATGAAAAATATTTCTTTCACCTCAATTTTTTTGAGGTATTGTATATATTATGATAGGTATGTGTTTTCAATAAGTGTTAGGGACATTGTGTGGTGTGAGTTATTTGTGTATTTTCCCTAAGTGCTTAGAGAGCACATGTCTATGTTTTCTTTTCTTCTTTTGTGTGTTTACTTTTTGTTGTGTTTGGTGTGAGTTTGAAGTGTTTTTGTAGGCATATTAGTGTTTATTATATTATATTGGTGACTTGTAGGTATATTAGTGTTGATTATAGTATATTGGTGACTCTATTATCCAATGGGAGGTCAAGGAAATGGGTCCTTAGTATAGCAAGCATACTACCCCTAGAAATCACCAAAACCCTAACAAATTTTCTAATGTAAGTTAGATTGGGTCAACCCTTGCATATTCAAACTTTTTCATAAGGTCCTCTAGTTTTGAAAATGGTCACCATGGTCGTAAATGAGGTCATGTCACCTTTGAGGGTCACATAATATGTTTCAAACTTTGTCATACTTGTCCATTTATCTTAATGTCCTTTTATGCCACCTTTTTAGTCATTTTAAGGAAGTGTATGGTTTTACACAAAAGACAAATGTTTCAATAAGTAAGATAAAATACCACATGTCATAGAATGTAAGATAAAGGATTTGAAACTAAAATGTTGGATGTATAATTAAAAAGAAAAAGATCATCTATAAAAAGATTAGTGTTAGGTAGTTATACAGACTGAGGTGACTCATCTAGAACATGTGAATGCTTCAGTAAGGTGTCTTGAGATCCCCATACATCATTTCCAAGGTCAGATAGTTTCAACATATCCAAAATTGGTGAAAATAGGTTCCTCTCTCCTATCACTCTCTTGGATAGGTCAAAAAGGGTTAACAATTTTCATTTGGTACGCATAAAAGAAGAGTTGGAGTGATTGCATTTGGTGGATGTTAAGGGTCCCTATGAGCTTTCACTTTAAGGTCATAGTTTCAAGATTGGTGTTCTATAGTGTATGAATAATCATTAATATTTTTATTACCTCTAAACTACCTCTACAATCCCAATGGCTTATTTTTTCTTATCTAATTGCACTTTGATGAGTGGTCTGTGTGAACCAAGTAGTGTATATATTTTTATAGAAGATATCCACTTATTTCATGTTGTCTTCAACCTATTTTGGCACATGTGGTCATGAAAGGATAGGCAGAACCATCTCCTTATGCTATAAGTGAATATCAATGGTCTGTAGAATAGTGTTTGATAGTTACAATGTTTTGATATTTTGTGAATAGCTTCAAGTCAAAGGTAATACATTGGTATTCAACCCCTTAGAGCATGTATTTTCATATTATCCATTTAAGGTTGTATTAGAGAGATCTATAAGGCACCTCAAAGACAACAAAGTTTAAACAAGAGAACATACCTAATGGAGACCAATAGGGTTCTATGTGTAGGTAGTCAAAAGTACAAGGGTATAAAGATGTGCCTCGAAGAGGCTATGTATCTTGGAATATATTTATAATGCAATTTGATAAGGATTTAGGATTTTAATATAGCATGATAGGTTTGAAATACCAAATCAAGATTAACATACACAACCCATTTAGATAACCACCTACAACTTGTTGTGGAGAAGTATGCTTTGACAGTGATATGCCCAAAGAGCAAGGAGTTATGAGGTTTTAAGAAGATTCTCAAGGTAACAATAGTATGATTGAGCCATTAAAAGAGATTGGAGATTCTTCGTGAGAGTTAATTCAAGATAAAACACAATAAAGACCCCCTAAAGTAACACCTATAGTTAGTTAAGTTCCTTAATGGGAATATTTACCTTAATTTTTTGAAAAAGGTATCTACTCCACACAGTGTCATTTCATTGTGAAGGTCTATGAGGTCTAGGCAAGCCCAATAGTTTCATTCTTATAGCCTAGATGGAGAGGTCACATCTTAACACAAGAGGAGGTTGTCAATTCAAGAGAATATGATGGTAGAATTGATTTTCAACTCAGTCAAAATACTGAGGGAAACACTTCAAGAACTATAGTGACATTAGGCCAAATGAACTTGGAGCAATGTAACTTGTACACCTATAGCGTATTGATAGTAAAGGGATAAGAGTATGGTTTCAAAGCAAAAATAAAACCATATAAGTGTGAAATGGTCATAGTGACCTCAAGATAAATTAAAGGTGTGAATTATAGTGCTTAGACATGTATCACAACATATATGAATCCCTTGTCTTCCCTAATAAGCACCTATAATTTGACTTAGGAAACACACTAGCCTAAGCTAATGAAGGATGCATGTTTGGTTGAAAGATAAAAGTGAAATATGGAGATGACCATGTATAAATAAATTTAATAGCGATAATATCACACTTACATGTGATTCATAGAGGTAAGAATTAATAGAGATAGTCATAGCTAAATATTCTTAAGCACTATTTAAACCTTACACATAGTCACAAGCCTAGAAGCTAGTCTTGAGAATTTTAAGTGTTAAAGGATATAGAAACATGGTCAAGAATTGAAAATTAGTAAAATGGGTCATCATTATTTTAAATAGGTTCCCAATGTATCCTTTAGGTCAAACTAATATTGGAAGTGATCACTATTTTATCTTAGACCTGAGGCACTCCACAAACAAGGTAACCTACAGACCTAGTGCATTGATGGTAAAAGGATGAAATGGAGAGTCTTAAATAATTATGAGATTATGTGTATGGTTTAATTTAAGTTCAATGAGTGTTTAATATTACCTAAAACCATTTTGACCACTTAGAGGTAGTCACATACTTAGAAACTGAGTATATGCCTATGAGACCTAGAACTCAGCATGAACCCTCAGACTTATAATGTCATTAATATGATTAGGTGATATTCCCAAGAAATGTGATATATTTCATGAGATATTTGAGGGTTAATTATATCCATTGTTTTTCAAATAAAAAATTAGATCAACCATTTTGGCCTCAATTTGTCTCAAGGGTGTTCAAAATGTAAGATAGTTACCTAATAGCCAACTTCTTTCACTCACATCTATACAAACGAGATGCATGGGGTCTCAATAACTTATGGAAAGTTGAGGAAGGTCATATAATTTAAATAAATGGCATTTATTTTAATGCTAGTGGCCTAATCTTTATGAACCATTTCTAAGAACCTAAACAACCTAAAACCCTCATAAAAGCTTGATGAGAAAGATATGAAGAGTAATACATCTAGTCGGGGTAAATTGTACTATAAAGTGATTTTTACCTAATTTTCACTCTCTCAAGATCACCAAAACTCAATTTTTTTGTACCATAAATTGTAAAGATGAGCTAAATTCTATGTTTTCTATGGGATTTGAGGTAATTTGAAGGTGTAGAAAGGAATAAAAAAGTGAAAGTCATGGTGGAATGTGTGTAGAGACATATTTTGAATTTCCATACCTCATTATCACCTTATTATTTCATTGAGACTCCTCTTATATTTTGGTTGTTGTAGGTAGTCTTCGAGATAACAGTGAGAGGCAAGACAACTACCAAGTTGAAGATGATAAGTGTGATTTTGATTTTTTTAGTCTATATGATAGACTAGAGTACAAATAAGTTATGAAAAGGTGTCTCACATCTCTAGAACTAATCTCCTTAAGTTTTTGAAATTAAACTAAGTGAAAAGTGTGAGAGTCTAGGCCTAAAAGGCTAATGAGTGACTGTAAGAAGGTAAGTAACAAGTAAAAAAAAGAAGATCATCATTTAGGGGGTGAATGATGACTTACATAAATCATGTTTCCACATTATAAATTTAATTCACATGTGTCAATGAATTCCAAGGTAGTTTTAGGTAGTTAGTGGACTCCTCATCAAGAAAGGTAGTTTCAAGAAGGACAATGAAATATCCCTATGCCTACTTTAGGAAGATCTCAAGTTTCAAATAGACACTTGTTAAAAATAACTTCATGACATGTTATCTAACTTCTTATCTTGCATTGTAGCTGGTCCTCAAGACATGACACTTGGCATTGTGACTCTTCAATGTCACTCTTTCTCTCTCTTCTTCCATTGTTCTATATATTGAATCCATTTTAGAATTGTAAACTATCCATAATTGGTATGGTGAAGCCCTAATGGTTTGACATCTTGTTTTACCTTTGAATAAATTTCTCAAGTTGGTTTAGTCTCTAAAATTTCTTGGCTAAGTATGTCAAGTAGTTTATTTAGATTGAAAGTGATGATTGTTTCTCCTTGATTCAATTCTAATCTTGTATGCATTGTGTGAGTAATGCTTCTTCTAACATGTCTCATGAAGTGTAATTTTTTGTTAGGTGTTTTTAAAGTTTTAAGAGAGACTAGTAGTATTAGATATTAGACCTCATATTCAGCCACCTATGGAAATTCCTAGAAATCTACCTTTATGTAGAAACATTTGTGCTAGAAGAAACTTGAGTTGAGATTAGTTTTAGTAATATGCCTTCATAGTGCAAGTTTTAAGTATGTTTGTGGAGATATATTTGGTGTATCACCTCCATTGGTATAGATTAATTTTATGTTTCCTTCTTCAATTTTCACCCCAATAAGTGATTATAGTAGTGTAGTTGAGATCCTAAACAATTAGATCAAGGAAGTTAGTCCATAATATAGAGATCTATCTCTTGTAGAAATCTTCCTATACTCAGAGATAGTTCCATGTTATCCCTAATTTTAGAATGTCTAATTGACTTCTCTAGGGTGAAAATTTGGACTAAAACATACCCCATATGTCTCAATTTAATTTCACCTTGAGTTACAAGTTCATGACTATGCCATTTTATTATTTATATTAGAGTGTCCACCTATAATTTTGCGATTACTCATAGTGCATAAATTATACTTTATTTAACTATTGCCACTTATTAAATTTTTTTTAATCAAAAGTGATAAATTTACCATCCATACAATCTCACATTACATAATATTTTTTATTCTTCCATGAACTTCAAAATTTCATGGTTAATCTTTTAAAATTCCACCGGGTATGCAAATTCACACACCCTAGAGAGTTTGATCACAATAATGGAAATATGTTTGAGGAAATACAAATTCCCACCATACTATGTATCAATTTTATATCTAAATTTAAATACTATGATTGGGCATACTATATATTTCCCATAATATCTATGTGACCACTGTGCTTCATAATGGGTTTCAGAGGCCTTTTAGTAATGTAGCATTAATTCACACCATAAACATCATCATATATATCAATTAGGAGTATTTATATATATGTATTAAACCTATGTATACTATATTATTATGGGTATAATCCAAAACTAAACCCTAATATATATAATAACATGTATACAATATCAAAAGAAATATCATAATCTGAGTTATATTGACATTATGATTGAGGTGAGTGACATGTTGAGTCCATTATACATGTAGACATCATAAACTGAACCCTATGTATTTCAAATGAAATTAATTGAAGTTTATATCCTAATGGTTCCTCATTAAAAAAATATTCCCCTAAACCTATCACATGGTCATGTGGCCCTGTATCATATATGTGGCATGATCTTTGATGATCTCAATCCTAGTTAATAGAAAGGAAATTCATCCTTATGCCAAAGACGTTTAACATAATTTTTTTGGGATGAAGTAAAATTATTAACCCTATCCACATGGTCACCATTTAAAATACAATGTATAAAACATAATACATAGCCCCTTGTACACTAAGTTCTTATCAAATGAACATGTGGAAAAAACTCATTACATAATTTAATTCAATTACACCAAAGTCTAATTTTCAATGATTTAGTGCTCTAGTTAATGAGACTTACTTCATAATTAATAAATGTGAGGATATGTCATTGGTATTAGTGCCACATCACCTCAACATGGGCTACTTATGTCCATAACCAATCAATGGGTTCTAATTCAAAAAATAATTTAAAAGTGACATTGTATGAATCTTAAGGGTTATATGTATGTGATATGGTAGGATCACATAGTGGGTTTGTTCATAAATGGAAAAATTCTAATGCAAATAATTTGATACCACCTTTATTTTTATGTTATTAATACTAGTAAATACTACCATAACTAATTCCCATGGATTATGAAGAAAGGAATAAACTAATGTGACCTTCTAAGATGGTAAAATTTATCATCATCATGGTCCCATGCAATAAAAAACTTTGTAGAGTCCCTAAAGTGAGTAATGGTCACCCTATTACTCCATGATATTGGCATTATTCCATGCACAGTTGTCTACACCACATATTCCATAAAACCCTTATTTACACATGTGAATCAATTCCACATAGAAAATATTGCATTAAAATTGAAAATGCCAAAACAACATTAAATTTTTAGAGAAAAATATTCCACTTTTCATCACTATGAGTTGGTTAATAATAAAATTTCAATGCTATGATCTGAACCCTAGGCTCCAACACAATATAACACTTAAATACAACCTATTCAATAAAATCAATATATAAACATAAGTCCTGTGAGAATTGATTACCAACAATAAAGAAGCAAACTAATTTATTAATCACTACAATAATAAAAGTATCAAAAGTTACAATAAGTTATTATGAATGTTTTTTTCACAAATGGTTTTATGAAATTGCAATAAAAAATTTCCATAGAAGGTTTAAATATGTTACCTCATGCCATTATCAATTTTAAGCTTTAAATTTTCACATGCAAAGGTATGTATATGCCTTGATTGAAAAAAAAATTGATCTAAGAACTATGTCATAATTATTTATCTTTGGGTGATTCCCTCCTATGAATTAGGCCCATCTTAATTTAGTAATCACATGTTTCTGTTATTACTAGTGATGTAGTCTCAAAAGCCCCAAAGGGATTATTCTGTCATATTTAAACTTAAGGAGATGCATAATCAAAATGGGTGTAGAAATATTAATTTCATTTCATTTATTGAATACATAATTTCAATGGTGACCATGAGGCTCATTTATCAAGGAATGAAAATTTTTTATCTAATTTATAGAAATTATGGTATAAGAGAGGATGGGAGTTTAACCTCTTTGAAGCTTATTTTCACCCTTTGGATTATTTATGAATAAAAAATGATGATAATTATTCATTCTGGCCTTAGCATTATAATTTTCAAGATTATCTATCCATTTAAAAACATTTTATAATCCTTAATCCTTGTAGATGAATTTTAATCCTAGTTAAGTCTACCTCCTCAATTTGTTTTAAATGAGAACCATTATTGGGAATCTTGGAGAGATGACATGTGCTCTCAAAAATAGATTTGATATGTTAATTCTATAACCATTGGCCTTCCCTCTCAAATCTTCATGGTTGGATTTTAGAGAAGTGAAAACCTCTTATAGAAGGTACCTACATATCTTACCCTACACCAAAGGTTTTTTCATATTTTTTATTGACTTGATAGAGGATAGAAATGTAATTTTTATGGATTCTATGTGTTCTTAAGATTAGAATTTTTGGTTTTCTAGGCCATGGTTTCCATATTTTGCTACATTCAAAGAGACTTTTAGCATCCAACTAGTTTGGGTAAGTCTTCCTAACTTACCTCTATTATTTTGGATAGAAGATAATTTTAAAGTCATTGGTAATTCTTTGGAAGATTATGTTTTAGTGGAATTAATTAGTAAAGGTTATAATGACCCTATTTTTTTCATTTATGTTGGTTAAAATGAATATTCCTTAAAATATTCATGAGAGCACTAAACTAAATGTTCAATAGCATATTTAACAATGATTTATTGATTATGAAAACTGACATTTATGATGATGAAGTTATTTCAAAATAATGCACTTAGCCTCATCTTGCATATCCTCTAAAATTAAAAAGGGTGCTTCTTGTGTAAGGATGCCATTCTAAAACACAACCTTATTGGAAGTAAATTCGAGGGGAGTGACTCTGAGGAGGATCTAAATGGAGATAAATTTGAGAAGAAAGAGTCAGACTCATTTTCGAAGGTTATTAATCTAATTATCACTAGGGTGGAGGACCTAGTGATAAAAATTTATGTTCCAAGGGTATAATATAAGGGGGAATCATTATTAGAAGATAACTTCTATCCCTTTAATTCTCTTGAAATATTAATACTTCTTCACCTAAAATATGTAGAAGACATGGGAGAATGGATCAAAGTGCATAAAAATAAAAAAAGGTAAAAGAGTTGTGATTCATAATTCATCTTGTATATCCCTCCATATAGGAGGTTCCTTAAACATAGTTTTAGTGAATGTTGGTTGAAATTTTATAAGGTGGAATTTTAATAAATGTTCCCTTAGTTCAAATTATTTTCTAAAAATAGGTAGCTTTTATTTTTCATTTATGTTTTGTTATTGGTTTCTTTCCAAAGGTTGGCTCTATCTTATGGAGGATGAGTGGAAGATCCCAAGGTAGATTTACACTTGAAAAAAGTTTAATGAAAGTGTTCTTGGATGAATCATGGTTGCTTATGGTAGGTAGGTATCATTTTTGGTTGTGTTAGGTTTTGGTCTTATGACATGTTACTTTTTGTTGTTATTGTTATGCCTACTTCATTTCTAATAGTAGAGGCATCCCATTTAAGCATGAATGTTACATCCTTCTCTCATTTTTAATAAGTTCTAGGATATTCAAAAAGCTGACCTTTTGCCCAATATTATAAATTTTTTAATAAAATAATCGAAATTTCAACATATATTAATTTCCATAGGTCTATATCATTTAATATTAAGTTATTTGGAAAATTAAGTATGACAAAAAAGATAAATAGAAGGCATGCACCTTATTTTTGAAGCTTTCTCACTTGTCTCACCATGGTAATAAGATAATATACTTGGATGATGATATTATTTAGTGACATGCTCCACCTAGCCACCATTATGATATTTGAATAGAGTTCATATGGTGAAACTTATAAATCCTATGATTTCTATGATAATGATAATAAAATAGTTTTTGAAGTTGGTACATGCTTCTGAAGTACCTTTTTCTTGTATAATACATTGAGGCCCTTACCTTTGTACTTTTTATCCCATTAACTATTAATTATTCAATTGGTTTTTAAAATTACTTAGCCTTAAATTATGTAACTTCTTTGATTTTGGTTATGGAAGATGTTATTTGATTCTGCCTCTCATTTTTCTATCCATTGTTTGCTTATGAAAGGTTTTAGATATCCTAAGCCCTTGTTTGAAAATGTTATCATCTATTGAATTTTTTATTTCTTGATGGTTATTTTATTCATCTTGGAATTTTTTTTTAAGATTTGGAATGCTTGAAGTATTTTTAGATCTCAGGATGGGCATGATACTATAAGCACATTATTTTTAGCATATGTATGCTAGCTACTATGGATAATTATATTTTGTTACCTAAATATAATAATGTAGATGGGTTATGTTAAGGGTTTTGTAATATTTGTAAAGGCTATAGAAAATAAGTTAATTGGTATCATAATGTTGAGGTTGCGGTATACTTTTAATTGTGATAGGTTTTATCAAACTTTGTTGCATATATGTTTCTTATGTGTATTTATTATTTTTGGAGATATATTTTTAGATGATGATGCTTTTCTCTAAAATATTTTAATTAAAGTAACCTTTTATTCAAATTAGTTAAAAATGTTAGGGACCATAAACCCTCTTTTATTGATTAAAATATCAATAAAATAGTTTTAAAAGTAACCATGAGAGATAAATCCATAAGTGGCATAAAGGCATAATAACACATTTTAAGGTTGGAATAATGTCATATAATTAGGGTCCAAAACACATAATTATTATAGATCAAATAACTATAAAATGGATTTAATCATATGCATAATAATAAATAAGTTTGTGTAGAGTGTGATACAATTAACCCCACAGAAGTCAAATGACCCTAAAAACACTATTTTGGAACTTAACCACCTTTCTCATGCTCTAATAGATACCTCTATGATGTGTGTGTGTGTGTGTGTGTGTGTGTGTGTGTGTGTGTGTGTGTGTGTGTGTGTGTGTGTGTGTGTGTGTGTGTGTGTGTGTGTGTGTGTGTGTGTGTGTGTGTGTGTGTGTGTGTGTGTGTGTGTGTGTGTGTGTGTGTGTGTGTGTGTGTGTGTGTGTGTGTGTGTGTGTGTGTGTGTGTGTGTGTGTGTGTGTGTGTGTGTGTGTGTGTGTACATGTGTGTCTATATATATATATATATATATATATATATATATATATATATATATATATATATGGTGGATATAAAATAAATACCAGATGTAAATCTCTATTATTATCCTTATTCTAACCCCCTTAAACAAATCACATAGGACGGAAAATATTAAATAATCAAGTAGATTACTAATATACAAAATATATGAGTATATACACTATCATTTATTACAATAATTCACAATGGAAATTTTAAAATAGTTTAATAAACCCACATCCTTCAATCAAAGGAAAAAGGCACAAAATACAGAACTCCAAAAGAAGGAAAATTTAAAAAACAAGATAATATCTTTAGATCATTAAGTAAAGCCACAACATAATTTTTTTTAAACACTTATAAACCTTAGTAATAATTATCTTAACATGGTTTTGATACTTACCTATCATTAACACTATTTATTATAAATTCATTATGTTCCCATTAATTTTCTCATCGCCAAAAATTCCTTTGTTCTAGTTTTGATTTAAAAACACACTAATCCAAACTAAAAAAATACATTATAAATAATATAGCCATCTAAAACAACTAAATCATTGGTCATCTTAAATTTCAAACCCTTTCTTTCATGGTTATATTAATTATGTAATTATGTATTTTTTTAGTAGAGTCTTTTTCATTATTCAATTCCACTTGCATGTTCTTGTCATTTTTTTCAACTCACAATTAGTGAGGAATGGTGATCCTTGTGTTGTTTTAATTTGAATATTATTTTTGGTCTTCTTATATTCCATTTACTTCTTGACATGTTTGATTGACTATCTTACTTTTTCAAGTATATTTTATGTTTATTTTATGCATTCCGTTTGTGTATCAATGCTCACTAACTACTGTTATATTTTCTCAATTTATATGGTAACATTTTTAATCATTGTCGACTATTGTATTTAACACCATAAAGGTATTTCCCATTGTGTATTTCATTTTATTAATGCCTAGGTAACTTTATCTTCTTCTCTCTTTTTTAGTTTGTCCTCATGGTTGCTTCTAAGTAGCATGTAATCCACATAATAATAATCCAATATTATTAAATAGAGGTCCATTTAATATTTATTAATAACATTTATGTTGGAGATCATGAATATTTTAACTTCAAATCTAATTTTATTTTTTTCACATGTTTATTTGGATAAGGGTCCAAATTATACATAATTTACACTTTATTATGTCTCTAAGTCATAATATGCTAAGTATCCATGTTTACATTATACCACTTAACTAAATGCACATAATGTCAATTTGATCATACTTTTACTATAAATATTTATTCTCACTATATATGTCTTTTTCTATATCTCCCACTTATGCTACATCAACTTATATAACCACCCAATTGCCTCAATGGATACCCTTACTAACTGATCTCATCATTATTAAATAAATGAAATTAGAACATACTATGAACTCGTATTCCATGTAAAAACAACAATGTCATCACCATACCTATATGTTATGAAGAGATAATAATTATTATAATAACCAAGTTCTCTTTATCACAACCATAATCATATTTATATTTTATTGTGAAGTAATATCAAATGATTAAAGTTACATGATAACATGCTTGATCTATTCATATATAATAACTAAATTAATAATTCCAACCATAATTAAATTTTAATCATAATACTAATCAAGGGTCAAGTTAGGAGGGGAGTTCTAGGATATATGGTGAGAGAGAAATTATTCTAGATGAAATTATGTAATTTTTTTTAGATCAAATTTTTAGATTACACTCCATGATCCATTATCAAGATGATAATATAATATATAACAAGGCCCAATTTTTACATGAATATAATTTGATTTCTATTTACATTATATGTGTCCTTATGAACACATATTTATATTTATTTTGAGTCATGAGGTGGCAATATTTATATTATGATAAACATAAAATCTTGACTTCATAAATATAACGTTACTATTAGATCTATCTTGATTACATATTATATTCCTTCTATGTATATATAGATGATGCCTATTTAAACTATTTTAGATTTATCTTAAATATTCATTGACTTACAAAAGTGAATTATTATTCCATGATGATTGATTATTCCATAAGATAAAATTTTAAATTTTTTTGATTCACATATCCCTTCATTTATTTCAATATGTGTTATTTGAAAAAAAAAATTGTTACTAACCATTATAACTAATTTTTCTATTTGAAGATTGTTTAATTTGATGTATTCATTGATTTTTAACTATTATAAGTTGACAAAGTGAAGAATATTTGACTACATTGGTCACTAGACCACCAAATTAATAGGTGTGTAGAGTTAATCTTATAAACTTATATCTTTTACTTAATTTTTATCTAGTTTGTAATATTAAGAAAAATAGTATATTTTAGTCCCCTAACACTTTCAACCCCCTTCACCATTAAATAATATAGTTATATAAAACTATAAATATTAAATTAGGATTATGGAAGAGTCATCAAAGTTTTCTCAATGTAGGAAATTTGAATAGGAAAATTAACCCACTTTTGTACACAATATAGTTATATAAACTTATAAATATTAAATTAGGATTATGGAAGAGTCAACAATTTTTTCTCAACTTAAAAAACATGAATAGGAAAAGTAACCTGCTTTTGTGTTAGTGTGAATATACAATTGAGTTACTTTAAGTGTAGTAACAAAATTTTTTGGCTTGATATTTAAGCCTATGAGTGTTTTCAGGAAGTTTATGATACCTTTTTGGTATTTCATTATTAATTATTATCATACATTAATGGATATGTAAGAGGGCATTTCTCGCCCATGTTCCAATATAAGTGATATTTATTTCCTTATAAGTTAATTAATGAAGTTCAATTATTTTAGGAAATAAGAAATAAGATGAAAATGGATAACTTTCACCTTCCAATTATCCAAGGATTAATTATATCATCCTATAATTATATGGAGATCCATCATCATTTTCAATTTTTCACTCTTGAATTTTATATTTTGGAATTAGGATTTGGAGAAATAGAAGATACTTGGAGATAGGAGTTGAAACTTGTTGCAAAGGCTTATAAAAAGTTTTTTTTATCACTACCCAAATAAAGGACCTAAGTTATAGAAGTCATGAACACACTCATGATTTTTTCAGTTTACTTCTAAACTTTTTGTTTATATTTATTAACTTTTCAAGTTTTATAGATTGTAAAGTCCAACTGGATTACAATCATTAGTTAAAAATTTTCACTTTTTTGTGCTTAAGGCCAACACATTTTGTGGACCTTCCTAAGTAGGTTTTAAGGTCATTTTCTTCTTGTTTAGTTTATTTTGTCCATTTTTAGTTTTAAACTATAATGTAACGTTTAATAAATAGGATTGGCTTGGATTGGCTTATTATAGGAGATCAGAGGTTAATAATGAGATGGTTTTTTTTAAAGACTAAAATAAGTGAAGGGTTAGGAAAATATGAATTAATCTTCCAAAGTTATCATATTATTAATTATTTTATTTGGGGAAGGGGGAAGGGGGGGTGGAGAAAACACCTCCCATAAGTTTCTCAAATATTATTAGTGGAAAAATAATTTTAATGTATTTAATTTTGATGATGGGTCATACTCTCTTTCTTCCTTTGAAAAAACATGTTGAAATTTATGTCTTTCCTTGTAAAATATCATTTTGCTTCTCTCCATTGTGGTTTGTTGTTTGAAATGAAATATTTGATATTTTATTTGATTTTATTCATTATTTATTTAGTGTTGTTTATGGAAATTATATTTTCAAATGAATTTATATTTAATAGGTTTTGTACTTATGTCCTTCCTTTTTTTTGTATCTATTCACCTGGAGATATGAATGTCTAAAATTTTGGAAAAGATCTTAACCAAGGTGCACATCCAATCATTATTATGTATTATTTAAAAGGATCATTATTATATCAAGTATTACAAATGGGATGGATGAAATAGAAAAATATATAAGGTTTGAATCCATGAATCACCATGTAGTTAAAAATGATTTTTATACGGACTAATAATAGACTATTTTATAGATATAGATATAGATATAGATATTGATATTGATATTAATCATATAATAGTATTTTTTGTATTTAATATTTAGAATGGCTTGGTGGATTGTGTGGTTAGATATGAAATGATTAGAAAAAAAATTAAGGTTGAGTTGAGCACTTGGTTTGTTTAGAGCATTGCATAGGATATAAGTGTAATCAAACTATGTAGGTAGGTATAATAATTTTTTATAATTATTTCATAGGAAGGAAGATCTCCATAAATTCTTAGGAATGAAATTAATTTGATTGAGATTAGTTTCCCACTTCTTCAATATACAAATCCTTTTTTCTTCCTAAAAATGCTCCTATAGAATATACACATTTTATTTGACTTGGAAGGCTTACACATTATAATATATTTTTTGAGGATATGATTTATTTATAATGAGATTCATACTAAACATTATGAGGAAAAGGTAAAAATTTCTGCGAGTTTGGGAAGTGTGGATCGAATGGGGAAAATTATTTAACATAAAATAAAAATGGAGAGATAGACTCAATCAAATCATGGATATAATTAAGTATAATAAGTATTGTTTTGATAAATCTCATCTATATTACTCATAAATTTATTGGTGATGGTGGATGATGTAGGTTTAAACATTAAATTAGGACAAGAATATATAAGACATAAATTATTTGGCACCCTAAAAATAGTAAAGAAAAAAGGTTTGGAGATACATTAAGTAATTAAATTTTTGGTAAAAGGGATATGTTAATAGGAATTTAATACACAAAAAAATGGCCATTAAAATGGAAGTTTTTAGGTCCATTTAACCATGTAAAAACACTAGTGCCATTGAGGATTAAAAAAACAAGGGAATCTTAAAATTTAACCAATTATTTTACGTTAAGAATGACATCTCTAACTAGTGGATTTTTTATTTAAAAACATCCTAAAATTGAATTCCTTATTTTATTATTTCACTTAATAGAGGTTATGACATGTACACAATATAAAACTTATCCACACATTTAATTATCTTATAATAATAAAACTTGTAAAAGTTTATTAATTTATTATTTTAGGTTCTGTGTCTATAGAGTGAAAGTAGACAATATTTAAAATGACATAAGGTCACGATGCTATAGAAATATAAAGAATAAAATAAAAGTGTATTGGAAAAGGATTTTTCACTATAACCTATTGAGATAAGAAGTAGTTCTTCTTCATGCAATGATATTCAAGAGTAGGCTTCCATACTAACAATCTCATGGAAGCTCAGGCTATCCTGGTTGCCTTGCAATAGTGCTACAAATAGGGCTAGTACAGAATCATTTGTGAGATGGACTCGCAGGTGGTGGTCACCTTATTGAATAAGCAAAATTTTGCTACTGTGGATTGGCAATTGGCTTTGGCTATTCAACAAATTTTGCAGCTTTGTAATTCCTTGGATTATGTGTTGTTTAAGCATATCCCCTGAGAATGGAATGGGGTAGCGGATTGTCTGGCCAAATGGGCCTCTGAGCATGGGCCGTCTTGTAACATTGACAATCATACAATGCTTCCCCTGAATCTTTCTCAGCACCTAGCTCAACTCGTTGACCAGGATAAAGCTATGTAATTTTCCCTATTTCTTGCTTTTAATAAATTTTTACCCCTTTTAGTTAAAAAAAAATGATATTCAAGAGTATATTTTGAAGATAATGAGTAGAATCTATTCTATTTCATGTTTATCCATATATTTAACTTGGTGAAAACTATTACTGAATTTTATGTATCATTAACCTACAGTGTGTATAGGGTTTGTGTATAGTTTGTATCTATCATAACATTTAATGAATTCATATGATTGTTTATATAGATTCATATTAATATTAGGTTCATCATATGGTATTTATATAACATATTTATTATAAACATATGAGGTAGTGGTTAGTATTTTAGGAGTATATTATGAATTTTATTCTTATTGTAGGGTTGTGGAAGTTGCACCCTCGAATTTCTTTAATCATATTATTCATTATTTTTATCTTATTTAAATTAATTTTTAATATATTTTCATGATTCTACTTTAATTTTGTATTAATTGAAACTAAAATGGTGTCAAATATTTGATTTGGGGAAATGTGTGGTTAAAACCATAAATATGAAGCATCACCAATATCTCACAAACCATTACCATTTTTTCTGAATTTTTTACTAAAGTTGAAGAGTCATTTAAGTAACCCATAATAAAAAAATTAGGGTTATATGATTATTTTATAATGAGTTATTCTAATTTTTTTTCCCTAAATTTTATATGTAGGCCACCATTTTAGGAAATTTATAGCTTTTTTTACATTTTCTAAAAGCTTGAAAAAATCCAGTGGGGTTCTATTATTTAATTTCTTGGATTTTAAACTAACATAAATTTGAAACCATTTGGCCAGATTTAGGTAAAATTTTAGTCAAAATTGAAAAAAAATCCACATTATTATGACTTTGTATCATAGGATTGCACACTAGGATGCAAGGAAAGGATTCTAAAAATTTGATAAAAACTACTAAAAAGAGGAGATGGTATGAAAAATTTGAACCATGGATCTTCTATTCTATGGATTATTTGATAAATCATGAGGTTAATAAAAGTAATTTTAGTGTAAGATAATAACCTTGATATGCATAGTGATTAATATGGGGAGAAAATGAATTGATATTGGATGAGTTTAGACATATACTCGATAAAATATTGAATTTTCCAAGAAATTAGAAATATCAGCCAAAATTCACCAATGCTTAATGCAACTAATGTGAATTTTATGGTAAACACACTATAAGCCCTAAGATAACTCAAACCGTTCCTTAAGATAGTTCTCACTCTGGCCCACAGAAATGGACTCCAAAATTGAAAATATGATAATTTTATTGGAAAGATATCATCACCGAGATGAACCAAATACTCAACCATTTTTATATACATTAGATCCCAAGTGGATAAAAGCTTTTAAGGGCATCTTTATACTTGGAACTTGATAAATTCATTTGGTATAAATGTCTTTATGTGAAAAATAATAATAAATGTCTTAGTGTTAATTATTTAATTGTTACTAATGAATTGTAGTTTTAATATCACGATAGTGTTATGTGTAATTACTTCATCCAATCATCAAAATTATTCCAAAAAATGTATATGTTAGTGATTATATTCAATAGTTATATAATTTATCCTTATTACTTGAGAAAAAAATTTATATAAATTTGAATTATTTGATTCTTAGTGGACTCAAGGATCACATCTAACATTATTTTCACATGTTTAATCCATGTGTTTTCCCCAATATATAAGACTATTTTGTTGACAAGTAGATAAGAAGAGAGGGAACTAGTCTCCTAAATAATCCATATATGACTTAAATATATGGGATAACATCAAAACACTCATTGCATCATCCTACTAAATTGTATCCACAAATAAATTCAGTGAAGAGAAAAAACATATTTATTTACTATGATATCAAGTATAGTCAAGGACATAAGTGTCTAGAATATTTTTTTTCACATCGAAGGTGCCATTGAAGTAATAAGATGATAAATGTATATTAATGGAGGATTAAAATGGTCAAATGGAGGAATAAAATTAAAATGAATCAATATATATGCACTCTTAGGCATTACTACTCCATAAACTCTTAAGGTAGTGGGTTTTTCTATTAAAAAAAAGATGTGATAGTATTGATTGGTTGAGGAAGTCTTCACAATTTATCAATAATAAATTGGTCTTATGCTTTAATTATTTTATTTATATAGCTCTGTATTTTGAAGTGATGATTATATACGAGGGAATATTTACTTTTTATATGAAATTTTATACAATTAAACTATCAATGGGAAAATATCTACTAGATAACCCTATGTTTTTCATTCATATGCATGGAGAAAACATTATTTTTTGGTCCTAATGGTTGAGTACTTTGGGATATTAATTTGTTTCCATTTAGAGAGTAAGGAATTTGAACTATGTTTTAACATGAAAATATTCCATAATTATCAAAATATTGTTAGATGCATAATATTTTAAAATAATTAGCAGATTTGATTTTGGCTCAATAATTTTCAATGGACAATAAACATAAGGGTTTAAACTACTATAAAAATAATATATATAAAGGACCACATATTAATTTTCATATATATTATGAAATTTCCCTTTGAAGGGATATGAACTTTACATTCAATTAATGCCAATGTGCCATCTACCCAACATCAAGTTGTACATGCACCCATATGTTTTGAAGAGTGACATTGAGATTATGGTATAATTGATGTTGAAATAGGTGTTATCTATCATGGTTAAAACACTTACTCCTATCTGTTTGCAATGGTGCATATAAAGGATGAAAACTAGTGCATATTTCTTAACTACATTTAACTCGATAAATATCTCATCAATGTTATGCACCCTATTCCTATAATTATTGATTATATGGATGATTTATATGGTGTTGTTTAATTTAAAATGGTAAATATTTATTATGGTATCAAAAAATCAAAATCAGAGAGGAGGATATTCATAAGATAACCTTTAAAACCAATCAAGGACATTATGGGTTTATGGTGATATCTTTGTGAATCACTAATATACTAACTACATTTCAGAGTTTAATGGAAAAAATCCTACTAATTTAAACAAAAAAAATATTGTGTTATTTGA
>JARHVA010000306.1:4430000-4460000 GCA_037957365.1 Torreya grandis
CAATCAATCATAGTTAAAAATCCAAGGAAAAAAATACATTAAAATTTAGTGCAAATAATCAAAGTTTGTTGCATTTTTTAGATTGTAATTACACATATAAAAAGGGATATTATGAATCTTACACATAAAAACATTAAATTAGCTTATGCACAATATGAATAAATATATTAAAAGAATACTTCTGCAAAACCCAATGACTAAAATATTATAATAATGGAACTTACTTAATGACTCACAATTTTGGAGAAGAACAAGATTTGCACATCAATAAATTTTTTATAAGAATCCTAAGAGTTTATTATTTATATTAATAGCCAAAATTATCATCCTTTTGAAATTGGTAAGATATAATTATATATAATATTGGGATGGTGACACCTCATCTCTCAAGCACAATCTAAAATTATATTTTTTAATAAGAGACTATGTGTCAAAATTATGCATAGTGTGTATGTATACATTATAATCATGAATAGTAGTCTTCATCTCAATAACTCTTAAAAACAAAAAAATATCTTCCCTGAAAATAGACTTGAGTTACAAAGTATACATACAGTTATACCTAAAATAACTATAGTGATGAGTGTTAGAACTTGCATGATTATAATAATTGTTTGAGTTAAATTTATTACTAGAGTTAATACTTGAATGGATGCTATAGTGTCAACTAAAATTATGGCTTGAGTGAATAATGGTATTGGTGGAATTTTCACAGTAATTGGATACATTGCATGTGTAGGGGTAGCCTAAAAACTAGTTGAAGTAGTGGTCATTACTATAAAAAAAGTAGGGAGTGGCACATAAGTGGGCTCAGATTGAGTTTGCACCAATGTGTACCTTGGGACTTGATGATAAGTTATTTGTGGAGGTGATTATGTTATTTTTATAGAATTAGTAGATTAATTTATTTCCTCAATTTGTAATTACAAGGCATGGCAATCCTAAAAATCAATATTGATGGTTTTTAAATCAAGAAAATGTTTGTTCAATAAATGTGGGATATTATCCGTGATTTTTTATATAACACCATTATAACATTGACTTCCACATATAAAATGTTAATTCTTATAACCCTTCCCTTTTTAAAATATATTAGTTTCATGATCTCCTCATTGTTCATGTAAATAGTTTCCTCAATTTCAAATTGAAACCTATCATTTGCAACTTTGAGCAGACCTTCAAAAATGGACTTGAGAGGAGTGTTTACACCTACAATTTTCAAGTCATTTAAAATAGATATGTCACTTATTCCTTGATTAAATTTTTTTACACTAATGTCTACATATCTTGATTACAATCAATAAAATTATCCCTCTTGGTAGCAACATGACTCTGTACCCATGCAATTTCTGGTGCACTTATTAAATTTGAATGGGAATAGGCTCTCATCCATGTAGATTTCCTTAAAAAATTATGTATGATCTCTATATATTTCATTTTTCTATATAATTTAGTCACCTCTCCCCATTTAGGTTGAGATTCAACCTTTATAGACCTTATTGCATCAAGAGTGCCATACAACTTCTTTACTACACGCTACACATTCAATAATTTCCCTAGTTACATGAATGATATTTGCCTATTGCAATTTATTTACTTATTGATCATAGCTCTTAAAAAATTTATTCATTACCCATTCAATGAAATATATAAAACTATAGTCATCCTCATTATATTCATTTGGACCCATGTGGTTGAGCTTTCTCTTTTTTTTTAGGGACAAAATGTCTTCTCTTTGTTCTAGTTTCACATTCACCCCTTATGCCACAATAATTTTCCTTGCTACCTTTCTCAATGTATTCATTTTTCTATTGAAATGGAAACCCATTGTTGTTTTCTTAGTGGTTATTAAATCCTACCTAACCACCTCCTCTTCTTCACACCTTTTTATCTAGGAGGGTACCTATACCATAGGTTGTGATTTTTATTATTCTGTGGATGCAGGGGTGGAAGAAGAAGATTGATTTGGGATATGCATTAAATTTTTAGTAGGATGGGTTTTAGGGAGTGGTTTAGCTATATTTTGGAAGGAAGGAATGGCTTTCATCTAGTTAATGATGTTATTTTGGGCTTGTGTATCAATGACATATTTTATTTTGCCTAGTGCTTGGTGACCTGTGCACTAAAACCATGGACGAGCCTATTGGGGTGTATTCATCAACATGGATACCTACTTATGTAGATAGCCTAGGAAGTTTATCCTATGTATAAAAAATTTAAGTACCCACCATATTTTGAAAATGTAATTGTTTATTGGCTCAATAGGTTGAGGGTCTATTTGACAAAAAATGAATTACTTATAAGTGTACTAAGAAAAAATTTCATATAATATGTAACTGATGTATGAGAAACCCCAATAGTAATATAAATGGTAGGGGAATCCTTAGTAAGCTAAAAAATAGGATGAACATCCAAAATTACATGACCTTAGGTTGTAGTAGGTAAAACTGGCATTGTGTATGCCTAGGACTTACTCAATGGGATTAAAGAATACAAAGAATGGGTGGTTCCTATTTTAATAGTGAAAATTGAATAAGTTACCAAATAACCCAAGACTTGGGTACTAACATTTTTGGAGGAAACCATGGGGACATTTTTTGTTGTTGAATTAGCCTAAAAATAAGAACTATGAGGTGTAATTGTAAATAATCTCTGAGCTATAACTTATTGTTCAATTTCTCCCTTTTGTTTTGCATCTCCTTTTTTTACTTATAACAAATCAATTGAAACCAAGTTATATTTTTATTCTTTAATCCTCTCAAAATATCCATATATCTTTATCTCAGTATCTTTGGTTTCTTCCTCTTTGTCTTCATCTATTTATTAAGAAGGCTTAGTCTCCTTAGGTTTTATGTCTTCTTCAGATAACCATTATTTATATGCATCATCACCTTCAATATCAATGGGTTTTGATCCTACATGTACCCTATCCTTATAGTAACCAACAAATTGAGATGTAGCACAAAGTCTCCACCTGAATTGCTCAAGAGTGAGATACGAAGGACAATGAGGGCACAAAGTCATCCCAAGGTCCTTTACACAAAAATGAAAATAAAACACACTAGAGGGAATTATGGGGGCACAAAGTCTCTCCACAGTTGACTTCAGGACATCTTCCTGACTACTTTTACTAATTTTGCTTGTTGAATTAAAGGAACAGAAAATATATTAAGGAAAAAGACATAAGAATAGTTTCCCCAAAAACAAATATATCACAGCACAAAGTTTGAAAAGTCACTTGCTTTCTTATTCCAATAACAAAATTTGATCAACAATCTGATCTAAGAGTCTCAGTAATGCCTTTCAATTTGGGCAGAGTTTCATTTTTTATTGTCAAAAAGAGATATACTTAAAATAAAAGAGAGTCCCTTATATAGCCTCTTCAAGAAGGACTCGGGAACAGTAACACATCATGTTACATTGAAATATATTAAAAATACAAGCTAGAACTTAGGGGAATTTACCCATTTTCTTTTATCAATGTAGAGAAACAAGTCACGCTATTGAAAGTTTACATCTTTCAATGTCCACCTGGCGATCTGATCCTTCTTCATCATTCCTCCTTTTTTGGTTAATTGAATCAGGTCCTTGATTCAATTTGATACTTTTTTCTTTAATCGCTTCCTACTGATCTTGGCCTTAAATATTATGAATGCATTTGGGTCTATAGATTGCAAGGATCAATGGCTATTTTATGAGCTTTGAAATTGACATTCGTGCACCCATCAATATGCTTTCAACGGTTAGTTTGTTGTTATTAAATTTGACATCTTTAGGCACGTCACCCCTTGGTCCTTCTTTGGATTTCCTATTTTTCATCCTCCCAAAGGGAAGGTGACCCTTTGACTTTGGGGGAGTGTCCTTTAAGTTGGCAGCTAAGAGTCCCCCACAAGGGTACCTACCCTTCGGGGTCCTTTGGTGGCCATTTCTTTGGAGTCTCTCATGGACATTCTTGCAGACATTCCCCACGGAAATTTTCCCTGGGCTTTCTCCACGGGAATTTTCTCGTAGACAAAAGGTCCGTGAACAACTTCCCGTGGACAAAAAGTTTGTGAACAACTTCTCGCAGACAAAAAGTCTGTGAACAACTTCCCGCAGACAAAAGTTTGTAGAATTGTTCTGATTGATTTGTCTCTTTGGAAATTTATTCGAGATTTCTACCCATGGCTTCTTTCTTGAATTATTTTAGAATTTTTGTCTAAAGGAATTCCTTTAGACAAAAAGTCCAAAAGAATTGCTTCTTGCCTTAGTCTTTTTTGACTGCCTTAAAAAAGATCTGAAAGAATTACCTTTGCGGCTTCCTTGAAAATGACCCTTTCGAAGGGTGCTTTTGTCGACCAAGTGCCCTCCGGAAGGGTACTTGTCCTTCAGGAGGCTCTTTTGAACTTTTGATTTGAACCACTCCTTTGAACCAACCATTGAACCAAGCTTTGAACCATGCTTTGAACCAAGCCGATGATCCCTTTGATTGAACCAAGCTTTGAACTAAGAGGATGAACCATTTTATTGAACTAAAGCATTGAACCAACCATTGAACCAAGCTTTGTTTCAATGGCTCAATGGTTCATTCCCTTTGATTTGGCTAAGTCATTTGGAAATTCCTTCATTGAACCAAATGCGTTAAACCTGTTGAACCTTTGAACCAAAGTGGTTTAATGGTTTAATGGTTCAAGCCTTCTTCTCTTTCATAAGTGTTTTGAAGATATTAAACCTTAAAGTGGTTGAACTTTGAACCTTGATGAAGTGCTTAACTCTTGCTAATGACGTTGAACCTTTGAACTTGTTGAACCTGTTGAACCAAAATGGTTCAAGGTTCAATGGTTCAATGGTTGGATCCTTACTTAGATGCTTGCCGATGGACATTTTTGATTGAACCAAGGCAGTGAACAATCCCAAAAATGACTAAGTGTTGGAAATTGATTCTTTTGATTGAACCCGCCTACAGAAGCCTTTGAACCTTTAGAAATGAGCCTACCTGTAGAGTCCATAGAAACCAAGTCTATAGAAATCAACCTATAAAGCCCATCGAACTTGGCCTACAGAGTCTTTAGATTTTATTTTCTTGCAGAGTCTATAGATTTCTCTTCCTACAGAGTTCATAGATTCCTGAGAAGCTTGAAAAATGAGGAATTTGAATGCCCAACACAAATTTTAGAAAGGGAAGAGATAATTTTGGTCTGTAGGACCAAAATAGTTTAAATGTTGTCCCAAAAATGAGTGATATTTTTTGGGGTACAACAATTGGCTCCATTTGGGGAACTTCTATCAATTGCAAAAAAAATTGAAGGGAGTAGAATCTAGAATCTCCAGTGTCTTCATGTGTACCATTGGGTTACAGAGTCACGCTACCCAGAAATGAAAGGCATAAAAAATGGAAACAAACAAAACAAATAGAATTAAAAACTATACAAATATACATATGTATAGATGCAATAATTTGATACATTAGGAGTTGAAGTGTTTCAGATGCTGCTCATTGTGAGGCAGTGAAAATAGAGTGTCATCTTGATAAACTAGTAGGAAACCATTTTGCCTCTAGAAATGGTGATGGGTGAATGGAGCTCTCCACCAGGAAACCAATTTTTTGCATCTTCCTCTCGGTCTTTTCTTCTTCTTACTCCATGTCAAGACGTGGTCTTCAAATTGAAAACCATAACTCCTTGCTCTCCCTATGAAGAGTTCCTTTTACTGACTTTGGAATGCAGCAGTATGTTCCACCACCATATCTTGTTATTCTACTAGTTTAGTCTAGAACACGCTTTGATTGTCATCATCAGACCCCTAAAAAATCATTAGCTTAGTACCTCCTTTGATGTGGAGGAGTTTGATCTCTTCATCTTGAGCAATCTTAAATCTGAGTAATAGAGATCCGCATCCAACTGTGAAAGAATTGCTACCATTAGATTCCAAGATCCAACCATCATTAGAAGCTAATCTTATATCAGATTTCTCTTCATTAGAGATGGAATATCCTTCTTGATTTGTATTATACCCTACTAATTCTTCTGATGCCTTGTTTGGATCAAATCTTGGATTGCTAGCTATAAGACTTTCATTAGCTAAGACATGAGCATCCTCTATGGTTAAGAAGTAATTACCCCTGCCTAAAGGTTTAAATAGAATTTGAGATGCAGGGGTTGACTTTTGGGTGACCACAATTTTTGCCTCAGATAGGTCTGCACCTGATTCTCCATCAATGTCCAATTGCTTAGGATTGGCTTTTAGGGATTCAAACTTAGTCATTTGAATTTTGGATTTCTTGACATGATCAATCATGTCAAATGAATGGAATGGACTTAGAAGAGAGGATGGGAGTTCATCCTTTTGGTTTCCAAGAGGGGGAGGACTAGTTTGTGAAGTTGAAATAGAAGGTGCATAGATGTTCGATGTACTTACTTTTTTGGCAATCACTAGGTCTTTTGACTGGAAAGGAAGAGGGCTTCTCTACTCAGCAATTGAAATTGTTGGTTGGGGTTTCTCCTTTGTCTTCTCTTTGTCAACCTATTGGGCTGACTGATTCTTGGACTAGGTGAATACTGCATATGATCCTTTGACTACTTCACCTTCACTTCTGGGTTCATCTTGATAATTCAAGAAACCAATGTGGGAGTCACTAGTTGATTCTTATTGATCCTCCTTGAAGAGATCAGCACCATTTTCTTTCTCAAACATAGGTTGGAAATAGGAAACATGTTCTATTTTTGGATATCCAACTACTGAGTTGGTTGGAGGTGCTTCAAGGGCAATGTTCCTCTGTGGGGGAGGAAGACAATTTAGTTTCCCTTGACTTCTGGCAGTTTTGCCTTGATGTGGTTAATTAGGGAATGTCCTCATTGGTATATATTTATATAGAGGAGTAGAAGACATACTTTGTGCCATTTTCCTTTTCAAGGCTAGCAATTCATTTGCCAACTTTTATACCATTGGGTCAGTGGTGACTGTGGGTGAGTATTCAAAAGATGAAGAGGGTTTGCCTCTATGTGGGTCTCTCCTTATATTTCTTGTGAAGATAAGGTCATCTTATACCTTAGTATCCAAAATTTGAGCTACAACAAGATCTATCTGGCCAGCTTGTCTTATCAGAAAACTCACTTCAGGTAGCTGTGAGTTGATGAAGAAGCATTTGAGGTTCTGAGGTGTCGGCTGGGCTACCATGGGAATCTTGTGCCTCAGCTTATCAAACTTGGCAATAAAATCCCTCATAGGCTCATGAGGCTCTTTTTTCATCTAAGTGAGTTGGGCTAGGAAGGCATGTGCATCTTTTGTAGGTTTGAATCTAGCTTCAAACTTATCTTTGAGGGTATTCTAATCCATCATTGATCCAACTTGCAGATGGTAGAACCAGTTTGTAGCACCACCTTGTAGTGTCTCCACAAAAATCTTGACTTCCACATCCTTAAATTCCACCCCTATAACACCACAGGCTATGCTGAAGGCTGAAACATGTTCATGAGGGTGAACTATCCCATCACCAAACAATTTTGGAAAATTCTTCCTTGAACTGCATGGAAGCTCATGTAGAGGTGGAGTCAAGTTGAGTGGGCCAAAAGAGTTACCCCAGGGGCCTCGAACTACCATGATTTAATTAAGATAAATAGAGATAACCAATCTAGATGGAGTGGATAGATTACATAACCAAAATGGAAAAGGACTGGCTCAGCTTCAGCTTGAGGCTTGAGGCTTTAAACTGCACAAACTTTTCCAGCAGCTTTGGATTTGTAGACCAGATAAAATAGCAGAGGTGGAGGAAGATGGTAAGGCTATAATGAATAATGGGTAAGACATGAAATAGAGTCACCAGAGTTTGTAATGGATAAGGGTTATATCCCCAGTAGAGTCACCAAAAACTATTGGTTGAATATTTTGTCGATCAGCATACTGATAAAAAAATAGGTCTAATCAGACAAACTAGGAAGATTGGTCATCCAAATGTGCAGGTTTACCACATCAAAAGGAGACTAATCTCTCCTCTCATCAAGGGGAGGTTCCCTATATATATATATATATATATATATATATATATATATATATATAAACATAACATAATACTCAAGGGTAGGACAAACCATCCATCTCTCTTTTTTCAGAGATTATGCATGCAGATCAAAGGAGAAATCTCAAGGGATATGATAGAAAGCACTCCTCTTATTTTAGAATTACTATTCATAAAACCACAAGAATACTCCTGGTAGTAAAATCAAAATGTAAACAAGGATGTAGTAACCAGTGAATTGAGATGTAGCACAAAGTCTCCCCCTGAATTGATCAAGAGTGAGATACGAAGGACAATGAGGGCACAAAGTCATCCCAAGGTCCTTTACATAGAAATGAAAATAAAACACACTAAAGGCATTTATGGGGGCACACATTCTCTCCACAGTTGACTTCAGGACACCTTCTTGACTACTTTTACTAATTCTACTTATTGAATTAAAGGAACAGAAAATATATTAAGGAAAAAGACATAGGAATAGTTTACCCAAAAACAAAGATATCACAGCACAAAGTCTGAAAAGTCACTTTATTTCTTATTCCAATAACAAAATATGATCAACAATCTGAGCTCAAACTCTCAGTAATGCCTTTCAATTTGGGCAAAGTTTCGTTTCTGATTGTCAGAAAGAGATATATTTACAATAAAAGAGAGTCCCTTATATAGCCTCTTCAAGAAGGACTCGGGAACAATTACACATCATGTTGCATTGAAATATATTAAAAAGATAGGTTGGAACTTAGGGGCATTTACCTATTTGCTTTTCTCAATGTAGAGAAACAAGTCACGCTATTGAAAGTTTGCATCTTTCAATGTCCACTTGGCGATCTGATCTTTCTTCATTGTTCCTCCTTTTTTGGTTAATTAAATTAGGTCCTTGATTCAATTTGATACTCTATTCTTTAATCACTTCCTAATGATCTTGGCCTTAAAGCCTGTGAATGCATTCAGGTCTGTAGATTGTAAGGATCAACAAATATTTTATGAGCTTTGAAATTAACGTTCGTGCACCCATCAATATGCTTTCAACGGTTACTTTGTTGTTCTTGAATTTGATGTCTTCGGGCACGTCACCCCTTGGTCCTTCTTCAGCTTTCCTATTTTGCATCTTCCCAAAGGAAAGGTGACCCTTCAGCTTTGGGGGAGTGTCTTTTAAGTTGGTAGTCGAGAGTCCCCCAGAAGGGCACCTACCTTTTGGGGTCCTTCAGCAGCCTTTTCTTTGGAGTCTCTCATGGACATTCCCGTGGACATTCCCCACATACATTTTCCTCGAGCTTTCTCTGTGGGCATTTTCTCATAGACAAAAAGTCCACGAACAACTTCCCATGGACAAATTGTCCGTGAACAACATCCCATGGACAAAAGTCCATAGAATTGTTCTGATTGATTTGTCTCTTTGGAAATTTCTTGAGGCTTTCTGCCCTCAGCTTCTTTCTTAAATTCCTTCAGACTTTTTATCTGAAGGAATTCCTTCAAACAAAAATTTTGAAATAATTATTTCTTGCCTTAGTCTTTTTTGACATCCTTAAACAAAAATCTGAATGAATTACCTTTGTGGCTTCCTTGAAAATGACCCTTTTGAACGGTGCTTTTGTCGACCAAGTGCCTTCCGCAAGGGCACTTTTGCTTTGAACCACTCCTTTGAACCAACCATTGAACCAAGCTTTGAACCATGCTTTAAACTAAGCTTTGAACCAAGCCGATGATCCCTTTGATTAAACCAGGCCAATGAACCAAGCTTTGAACTAAGCGGATGAACCATTTGATGAACGACTAAGTGAACCATTTGATTAAACCAAAGCATTGAACCAACCATTGAACCAAGCTTTGGTTCAATGATTCAATGGTTCATTCCCTTTGATTTGGCTAAGTCCTTTGGAAATTCCTTTGTTGAACCAAACGCATTGAACCTATTGAACCTTGAACCCATTGAACCTTTCAACCAAAGTGGTTCAACGGTTCAATGGTTCAAGCCTTCTTCTCTTTGATAAGTGTTTTGAAGTCGTTGAAACTTGAAGCAGTTGAACTTTGAACTTTGATGAAGCACTTAACTCTTTCCAATGACGTTGAACCTCTAAACTTGTTGAACCTATTGAACCAAAATGGTTCAATGTTCAATGGTTCAATGGTTCAATGGTTGGATCCTTGCTTAGATGCTTGTCGATGGACATTTTTTATTGAACCAAGGTTCTGAACCAATCCTGAAAATCACTAAGTGTTGGAAATTGATTCTTTTGATTGAACCCGCCTGTAGAAGCCTTTGAAACTGTAGAAATGAACCTACCTGTAGAGTCTATAGAAACCAAGTTCATAGAAATCAACCTGTAAAGCCCATTAAACTTGGCCTGCAGAGTTTGTAGATTTTATTTTCCTACAGAGTCCATATATTTCTCTTCCTAAAGAGTCCGTAGATTCTTGAGAAGCTCAAAAAATGAGGAATTTGAATTCCCATGACAAATTTTAGAAAGGGAAGAGACAATTTTTGTCTATAAGACCAAAATAGTTCAAATTTTGTCCCAAAAATGAGTGATATTTTTTGGGGTACAACACCTTTGATAGCTATTTAGACATTGAAAAGGTGTAATGTATGGTCTTGAAGTGGTTAAAATTGAATATGAAGGAGGGATAAGGTTGTAAGGTGAAGGTGAAGTTGGTATGGATGCAGTCATGGGTGGAACCATGGTGTGGACTAGTGATCGAGGAGTAACATTGATAAGAACTTGATCCAAGAATGAAGGGATACTTAATTTTTATATTATGTCTAATGGGGGTAGTGATATGAAATATAATGGGCCTATATATTTTATATAACTTGCATAAATCTCTATGTTAGTTTTATATGGAAGATAAGTAGCTATTATTAAATATATGGCAATAGATTGGGTAGAACCATATTTACATTGAGAATTTGCATCCCTAGATGTACATACTATTGAGAGTTGTCATTTATTATTGAATAATTGGAATAAATGTTGTAATTTATGTCAATCCCATGTCATTAATGTTTAATTATGATTTTAAATGTTCTTTTGAAGGTGCATGATCAAGTAAGCCTCGAGGTCTATGTATGATAAGTTCTTATGCTAGCATAGTAAATGTTATAATTGTATGAAGAGAAGTAATGTGAGAGTATTGTTTAAATAGTTTTAGTAATTTTATTAAAATAAGAATGAGTAATTATAGGTCATTATGTCAATTATAAATCATCTTTTAATTCTTTGTCAAGACCTTGTGAGAATGTATGTGTAGGTAGCATGATGAAATGAGTGATGTCCAAAGAAGAAATTGTATGCTCTGAAGATTTTTGTAAGAATCTCCAAAGATGCTCCAAATGAGTTACAAAGATACTTAGTGAAGCTCAGAATAATTATTGACTTTGTTTTAGCATGAGATAGATTGTTTGAGTTTGTACATGAGGCATTAAGGGCCTTAAAATTATTAGAAGGTCAACTCTGAAGATATGTATATGTAGCTCTGAAGATCTATAAGAACCTCTAACGATGTTTTATTGAAGCTCTAAAAAATAATGAGCATATGAGGTTGTTTGAAAATACACAAGAGGCACTAGAACATAGGATATTTTCAAGGTGAAGCCTACAAGATGGCTAGAAGGTTAGATTCAAGGTCTAATGACACTTGTAGGTTAAGGCTTAGAAAGAGAAAGAGAGATGTTGGCCAGAAGGAGTATTAGGATTAGTTTCCATGACATGGATAACTAGGTGATAATTGATAAAGGTAAGTAAAGTTGTTATAAATATTTGCATGAAGTTTCAAGTCATGGTTTGTAAGAAAAGGATTGAAAAAGTGTTTCAAGGTTTATCTAATGCACAAAATGAAGAGTTGTCTACTCAAGAAGGTTTTTCAAGTGCTCAATGGAACATGCAGAATATACATGAGAATGTAAGTTGTTCATGATATATTAGGAAGGGTTATATAACAAATTTTCAATCATTAATTTTTGGAAAGATGGGCTAAGTTTTATGAATTATTGTTAAGACTGAAAGTTGGTTTGAACCCTTAAAAAACCCTAATAATGACCTGATGTTGAATATTTTGTTTTAAAAATATCAATTAGGTTTGATATGGATATAATTATAATTAGAGGTTGGATTCAACTCTCCCAAGAATCTCTAGGTGTGATTGGTTTCTTAAGTGAGTGAGAAGACCTTACATAAAGTGTTTGTTTCTCAGATATTTATTGTAGTTAGTAGATTTGATCAAGTCAAAGTTGATAAATAAATAAAGATCAAAGAGTGAGAATTGTAGTTTTTGTCCATGAAGGTTTATAAATAGGTTATAAATATAAGGTGTGCAAATTTGGTGATTCAATTTGGCTAGTCACTAACAAACCTAACAGTGCAGATAGCAAGAAAAAATTAGACAAAAGTAAGAAGATGATTATTGAAGTGTTTTCATAAAATAAGGATAGACTAAAGTGCATGATGATGTTTTTTGGGACTTGAATAATATATCCATGTTTTGTATAATATTTAAAGTTATTTTAATAGGTTGGAATATTGAATCTAAAATGGCTTATCTAGATGAGTGGAGTCTATGAAAGACAAGATCAACAGATTGGTCTACAAGACCAATAATTTTCATTAGAGCTCATAATCTGATTGGTTGAGGTTGTTCTAAGGATGATATAAGATATTTTTCATTCATTTAAATTCATTTAATTCATTAAATCAGGTGTTGTAAGTTCATGTTTCCTTTATTGTGTTTTGAAGTCAGTTGGTATGTCTGAGCGAGTATCTTGTAGATAAGAGTTTGAGCCTAGATACCCTGAGTTAAAGCATATGATGAATTTTTTGATGACCATGAAGCCATGAGGTTTCTAAATATGTGATTTTTTTCTATGGTTTTTTTTTGAAATTGAGTTTATGCCTCAATGGTTTAATACATATTTTCTATGTATGTACAGACCTTTATCAATAGTGATTAGAGAAGGGGTTCAAATGGTGATTGGACCTAAAAAGTGTTATAGACATAAATTGAATATTGGATAAGGTCTATTTGAGTATCATATGCTGTTATCCTACCATGTGAGGTGTTTATTTATTCTTTAATAAATATCAAAGGGTAACATGTTGCTAAGAAGGCTTATTACATATCCATAAAGCCCAAAAGAGGAGTAAGGTCTAATTGAACTATGGCCAACATAATGTTTTGATTGATTCATGATTAAGGTATGTTATTTTAATATTCTAATAATTTTTATATTTTTGAACTAAGAAGATAAGTTTATGTCTGACTAATAAGGATATGATCAAGAGACTTGTGTAAACATAAGGTAGTTTAGGCCTATATTGAGTGTTGAATGTGTGAAGAGATTAAGTGAATGATATAGATATTTGGTGAGAAAAAGGAGGTCATGCATACCATCTAATATATCTCGTGAATATCTAATATATGTTCTACATATGAAGATCGAGGTCAAAATACCTAATCAAGCTATGAAGAAGGCTTGTTGAGCAAAGAAGGTTAGAGGCTAGTTTGAGAGGAATAGAAGTGAGCAAATAGATAAGGAATAAGATCATCATTTACTATATGATAAAAAAGGGTTTCTAAAATTGATCAAGTATATTAGGTGGTTTAATTAGTGTTGAGTCATTTAGGGGGTCAGTGCCTCCTTATAAGTGGGTGCTTGCTAAAGTCTAGCTAAGTTAGTGTTGAGCTAGTTGGGGTTCGTGTTCCATTTTAAGAAAGTGATTCACTAAAAGATTGATGTTTATCTTATAAGAATTTATTATATTTAATTCATCAATTGGCTTTATCCCTATTGAGGGTTTACCACATATATGTTGTGTTCATGTGTTTTCATGCTCATATGATTTATTGTTTATGCTTGCTAAGATTTACATGCTTGTTAAAATGGTTCATGTATGTTAAGTGGAATTGAATGAAAAGTTTTGAATATTGATTAACCAGCCCCACCACCCCCCCCCCCCCCCCCCCCCCCGCACCCCGCTGTCATTCATTTATTTTCCAATAATTGATATAAGATTTTGGTACTTTTTGACAAAGTCTAATATCTTGGATGATATCCTAAGAAGCACAAGATATCTTGTGATCAATAGGGAGAAGACAACATGTATGATGAAAAAGTTTGTTTTGGTAGTGAATAAGGATAATCTAAATTTAACCTTGAAACTTAGCTCATTAGATCCCTTGATGATTTGAAGAAATAAAATAAGGATATCAATTATCTCAATAGTCATTTAAGAGATATCAACACAAGGTTCAAATCAAAAGAATTTGAGTATAACTAGTTAAAGGACAAAATGAGCAAGTTCAAAAGAGATCATGAAAACTTAGAATAATTCAAGAATATCAAAAGACCAATTAGGTAGCCCAATGCAATAAAGGACAAGTAATATTGGAACTATGGTAAATAAAAGAATGGTGTTTGCTACATCTATCTTAATACATAACACATTAAAATATTATACTCTAATAAAGTTGAAAGGTATACAAGATTCAACAAGACACATAAAGCTCCTCGAATATTCAAAAAGGGTCAAACATTTGTATGAAATCCAAAGAAAGTTAGGAAAGATCATATTGAGCCTAAGAATCAAGATGAACCATTAACCAAAGAGGATTCTATGATAGCTCAGACTACCTTTCACATTCAATATGAAGGCATGATATGGTATATATATAATGGTTTCTCAAGACACGTGATAGGAGATAGAAATAGGTTTATCTCATTAAATATTAATGCTACAATAATAGTGAGGTTTGGAGACAACACAAATGTTAATATATTTGGCAAGGGTGTCTTGAGTTTGGATAATAGAAAGACCAAGACCTAAAATATGTATGTGGAAGGTTTGAATAATAACCTACTTAATGTAAGTAAAATGTAAAATCAAGGACACACACTAACCTTTCATGACAGAGGATGTGAGTTAAGAAGACCCAAATCAGGAAGTCTAATTGTCAATGCTAAGAGTACTGAAAACAACTTATATGTATTGAATGAGCACAAGAAGGAGAGATGTTTCATGAGCAAGATGGATGAAAGTTAGCTATGGCACAGAAGTCTAGGACACCTAAACTTTTATAATATAGTCAAAATTGGCACTAATAAGTCTATGAATGACATGCCCAAGATCATCAAACCTAAAAATATTCATTGCAAGGCATGTCAACATGTTAACAAGACTAAAAGAAGGTTTAAGTCCAAGGAGTAATCTAACACAAGACCCTTAGAGTTAATTAGTGTTGATATTTGTAGACCTACAAGAATTTAAAGCATTCAAGGAGATAGTTACTTCAGGTTACTCATTGATTATTACACAAGAATGACTTGGATTATATTCTTAAAAGAGAAATTAGAAGATATTGACAAGTTCATGTCATTCAAGGCCCTTATTGAGAATGATAAAAAAAGGGAAGATCAAGTGTCTAAGATCTGATAGAGGAGGATATTTTTTATCCAATGAGTTTGATGACTTCTATGAGGTGAATGGAATAAGGAGATAATTCTCAACTGCTAAGACACCTCAGCAAAATGGGGTTGTGGAAAGGAACAATAAAATAGTTCAAGAGATGGCAACAACTATGTTGCATGAGTCTATATTATCTGATGGATATTGGAGAGAAGTAATTAGCACTTTTTTTTTGAATATAGGATAGATAAAGATCACTATTAACAAGACTCCTTATGAACTATGAAAGGGAAGACCTACAAATGTAGAACACTTTAGAGTGTTTGGGAGAAAATGTTTCATCAAAAGAGATAATGAAAACTTGGGTAAGTTTGATTCTAGATCTGATGAAGGCATATAATTAGGATACTCATCAATTATCCCAACCTATAGATGTTATAATGAGAGAGAACAAAAGATAGTGGAAAGTACCAATGTAAATATTAACGAGACAAGGAGATCTCACTCACAGTAAAATAATACTTTAGAGAATTTGAACTTAAATAACATTGAGGAGACTATAGAAATTGATGAGGAAGAAAAAGTTGAAGAGAGATAGGACTCAAAATGACCTTAAAGACAAACTCAAAGAGATCATCCTAAATCTCAAATCATTGGTAACAAGAATGCAAGTATGCAAACAAGGAAAAGATTGGTAAGTAATCTAAATCAAGAGAATGTTGATCAATTATCTAAGATTGAACCTAAATATATTATAAAATCAAAAAAAGACAAATTTTGGATAAATTATATGAATGAAGAGTTAGATCAAATAGAAAATAATGAGACTTGGAAACTAGTTCCTAGGCCTAAAGATAAAAATGTCATTGGCACAAATGGGTGTTTAGAAATAAGTTGAATGAAGATGGAGAAGTCACTAGGAACAAGGAAAAATTGGTATGCAAATAATATGCATAGTTTGAAGGGGTAGACTTTGAGGATAACTTTGCACCAGTAGCAAGATTGGAAGTAATTAGATTATTTTTAGCTTATGTAGGATTCAAAGGATTCAAGGTATGCTAGATTGATGTCAAATCTACCTTTTTAAATGAGAATATGGAAGAAGTGTACATTGAGAAACCTGAAGGGTTCTCACTAAAAAATAATAAATATTATGTTTGAAGATTGAAAAGGTCTCTCTATGGTCTAAATCAAGCTCCTATATCTTGGTATGATAGGTTAGACAAGTATCTGTCAGATCAAGGATTCAAAAGAGGAGTTGTAGATAATAATTTATATATTAAGATAAAATATGACCATCAGCCGATAGTAGTTGTTTATGTGCATGACATCATCTTTGGTGTAAATAATGAAAACATTCCAAAGGAATTTGTAGAAGTGATGAAGAAAAAGTTTGAGATGTCCATGTTAGGATAACTATCATTCTTTCTTGGGTTACAAATCACTCAATCTAAAAAAGGTATATTCATCTCAAAATCCAAATACATAAGAGATATGTTGAAAAAATTTGAGATGGATTATTTCAAGGTAGTTAGTAAACCCATGATCATAGGATGTAAGTTGAGAAAGGAATATGAGTCTTCAAAGGTCAATAATATGTCACATAGGTCAATGATTGGAATTTTTTTGTGTACCACCACCTCTAGACATAACATCATGTAAGTAGTACGTCTTTTGGGAATATTTCAAGTAGATCTAAAGGAGAATCATCTTCAAGTAGTCAAAAGGATACTCAGGTATCTAAAGGGTACTATGGAGTATGGATTGTGGTATCCAAGAAGTAAAGAGTTCAATTTAATGGCCTATATAGATGCAGATTAGGAAGGAAATATAGATGATATGAAGAGCACCAGTGGAGGAGATTTCTTCCTTGGAGGGTACCTAGTGTCATGTATAATCAATAATCAACCATCAATAGTTTTATCTGCTTGTCAGGCTCAGTAAATTATATAAGCTTCATGTTGTACATAGGTCTTATGGATGTGACAGACCCTAAAAGACTAAAAGGTGGAGTATGATGGTCCTAGCCCTATCTAATATGACAATACAAGTGTTACAAGTGTCTCAAAGAACCCTATTATGCACTCAAGAACCAAACACATTCCCATAAATTATCATTTTATAAAAGATAAGGTAAGTAAACAAAGTGTCAAACTTGAATATGTTTCTACATAGGATTATATTGTAGACATCCTAACCAAACCACTACCAAAGGTAAATTTTGAACACTTAAGATAGGAATTGGGTGTAATTATTTCCCCTAGAAATAACTGAATTAGTCAAGTAATAAGAGGTAGTTAATCATTCTCAAAACCTCCAAGAAGAGATGAGTTATTCTAAGAAGGTATGCATGGAGAGAGGGGGAGATATTCAAGTTGTTAACTATGCTTGATCTCTATTGAAGTGGCCTTGTAGTTTGAGTTCATTCTGAAAGTTATAATAATTTTGGAAAAAAATTGTCATTAATTTAAAAGTAGAAGAAATATCATAAAGGGTGATAAAAATCAAGAACTGGGTCTAAGAGATGATTTCCATCAAGAGTGGCTGACACAATTTTCTAAGTGTGTTTGCCATCAATGATAAAGAGGGAAATTATTGAACATTGTCATTGATTTCAATCTAATTTCATTAATGTCAAAGTATGATGTCAAATTTTCCTATGAATGTGCATGATCAAGTATTCCTTGAGGTATATGTATGATGAGTTCTTATGCCATCATAGTGAATGTTGTTGTTGTATAAAGAGCAGTAATGTGAGAGTACTATTTGAATAGTGTTAGTAATTTCATTATGTTAGGTTGTGGAGCTAAAAGCTTCACCAGGATGCAAACAGGAGGAGTTAAGGAGGTTGCAGAGTGTTTGCTGAGTGTTACAGTCACCGGTGTCGATCAGGAAAATTGACGTCGACAGGGTACAGATAGAAGGCAACTAACATCAGTTTGAAGTCGGCCGGTGTCAGCACCCCCCAGGCAAATAGGGACTGATGTCAGTCACCTGTGTGGTTCGAACTATGAATGTTAGGGGCAGTCAACTAATGAACCAAGTGTTTGTATGTCAAGATCCAAATTTAGACTACAAGCTGCGGATCTAATTATTGTAATTAGGTGTCTAATTATTTTTTGCATGAGATCTATTTAAGAGACTCATTGGTTGTATTGTAAATGAGTGCTAGAGAGTAAGAGAGCAATATTATAAGCTCCTTCTGTGTGAGGTGAGCAATGGTGTATTCCTCCTAGTGCCACAGTACCAAGTGTAGGTACTGGTTTGGAGAATCAGATGGGTTCTTCGTGTTTGTATGATCTTGGTCAGCAGGTGTGCATGGCTTATTTTGGAGATCTACAATGGTGAGTAAGGTCTAGTGATTTACAGGTAGCAACAGAGAGCAGGAAATCTACTTGGAGTACAGTTGTGTACTTGGTGTACTGGCAGCGTGTTACTGACTGGTTGGAGAGGTGAACATCAATTCTAAATTTGAGTTGATTGTTTGGATCGAGAGAGAGAGAGGGAAGAAGGTCTTGAGGTGTGGCGAGCCTTTGAGGTGGAAGAAGAAGTGGCATCTTCTTTATTGTATTTTCTTTTGAGTGATTATTAATACAATTGTGTATTGTCTCTCATATTCCTGTGTTGTTTCATATTTCTAGTTACTTATTGATTCTGGTTAAATTCTGTGTTTAGTTGCTAATACAAGAAGTAATCATATGTGCTCTAATTGAGGAGCAAGATCCTGACACATTGAGATTATCATGAGTAAGTATAGGTCAGTATGTTAAGTATCACGCATATTGTAATTTTTTATCTTGACCTTGTGAAAAGGTATGTGCAGGTAGCATGATGAAATGAGTGAGCTTCAAATAATAAATTGTATGCTCTAAAAATCTATGCAAGCAACTCCTTAGATTCTATAAATGAGCTACAAAGATCCTTAGTGAAGCTCTAAAGAATTCTTGAGAATGTTTGAGCATCAGAGAGGTTATTTGAGTTTTTACATGACACATTTAGGGACTTAAAAATGATTAGAAGGTTACTTTTGAATATTTGTATATGTTACTTTGAAGATGCTATGAAGATCCTTAGTCAATATTTCAAGATTTGTAAGAAACTCTGAAGATGATTTGTTAAATCTTTGAAGAAGAATGAGGGTATGAGGTTTCTCGAGTATATACAAAAGGCATTGAAACATAGGATATTTTTAAGGTGAATCCTATAGTTTGGCTATAACATTAGATTCAAGGCCTAGAAACCAAAAGAGAGATGGTGACTAGATGAGGTATCGATATTATTTTCCATGACATGGGTATGCATGGGATCATTGATACAGGTAATTAAAGTTTTAATAAATATGTACATGAATTTTTAGGTCATGATTTGCAATAAAAGGCTTGAAAAAATGATTCATTTTTTCTCGAATGCACATAATGAAGAGTTGTCTACCTAAGAAGATTTCTCAAGTCCTCATTGGCACATGCAGGATCTACATGAGAATCTAAGTTATTCATGATAGATGAAAAAGGGTTATATCTCAAATTTCCAAGCATTGGTTTTAGAAAAGAGGAGATAATTTTTATGAATGATCATTATGACTGAAAGTTGGTTTAAACCCTTAAAGAGCCCTAATAATGACCTGATGTTGAATATTTCATTATAAAGAGATCAAAATGGTTTGATATGGCTAGATAGTAAATTATAGGTTGAATTTAAATCTCTCAGCCACCTCCAGGTGTGATTCATTTCTTAAGTGAGTGAGAAGACCCTACATAAAAGTGCTTGTTTCTTGGAGATTTGATGTAGCAGGCAGAGTTGACCGAGTCAAAGTTGCTAAATGAATAAAGATCAAAGTGTGAGACTTGTAGTTGTTTTCCATGAAGGTTTTTTGATAGGTTATATATCATAGGGGTGAATATTTTGTGGTTCAAGTTTCCCAATCGCTAACATACCTAATGGTACAGATAATATTAAATTCAAGCAGAAGTAAGAAGATGATTCTTGATGTGTTTTCATGAAATAATGATGGATTAAAATGCATGATGATGTTTTTTGGTAATTAAATAATCTATCCATGTTTTTTATAATCTTGTAAATCATTTTATGAGGTTGTAACATTGAAGCCAAAATAGCTTATCTGGTTGAGTGGAGCCTGTGAGAGAGAAGATCAACAGATTGGTCTACAAGACCAATAGTTTTCATAAGAGCTCATGATCTAATTAGTTGAGTTTGTCTTGAGGATGATATAAGATATTTTTCATTCATATAAATCCCTTGAATTCATTCAATTAGGTGTCAAAATTTTATGTTTCCTTAACTCTATTTTGAATTCAATTGGTATTTCTAAGTGAGTATCTTGCAAAGAAGAGTTTGAGCCTGTATACCCTAAGTTGAAGCATCTGATGAATTTTGTGATGACCCTGAGGTCATTATGTTTTTAAATATGTTATTTTTTTCCATGTTTTTTTATAAAAATTTAGTTTATGCCTCAATTTCTCAAGATAATTTTTTTTTGTATGCATAGACCTTTATGAATAGTGATTTGAGAAGGTGTTCAAATGGTGATTGGACCTTAAAGGTGTTATGAACCTAAATATAATATTTTATAATATCTATTGGAGTTTCATATTATGTTTTCCTTCTATTTTATATGTTTATTTATGCTTCAATAAAAATCAAAGGGTAATCTGTTGCTAAAAAAGCCTATTAGATCTCCATAAAGCCTAAAAGAGGAGTAAGGGCTAATTGAGCTCTATCCAACCTAAATTTTTGATTGATTTAAGATTAATTAATGTTATTTTAATATTTTAAGACTTATTATATGTATTAAATAATAAGATAATTTTATGTCCTATTAATAAGAATACGATCAAGTGACTTATATAAAAGTAAGGTAGTTTAGGCCTATAGTGAGTGTTGAGTGTGTGAAGAGAATAAGTGAATGATATAGATATTTTATGAGTATAAGGAGGTCATGAAAACCATCATATAGATTTCATGAATATATAACAAAGTTTATATATAGGAGGATCAAGTTCAGAATACCTAATCAAACCATGAAGAGGGCTATTTGAGCAAAGAAGGCTAGAGGCCAATTTGAGAGGGACAAAAGTGAGTGAAGAGCTGAGGAAGAAGATAATCATTTATTATATTATTAAAAATGTTTTTTTAAGGTGATAAATTATATAAAGTGGATGAGTTGGTGCTGAGTCATATAGGGGGTTGGTACCTCCTTGAAAGTGGGTGCTTGCTAAAGTCTAGCTGAGTTGGTGTTGAGCTAGTTGGGGTTAGTACTTCATGTGAAGTGGGTGCTTCACTAAAATATTGATGTTTGTATTATAGTATTTTAGTATATTTTATTTATTAGTGGGTTTTCTTCCCCTTGATTTTTTTCCACGTATATGTTTTTTTAATGTGTTTTTATGATCTTAGGATTTGTTTCTCATGCTTTCTAAGATGCACATGCTTGTTAGAATGGTTCATGCATGTTAAGTGGAATTTAGTGAAATGTTTTAAATATTTATTCACAACCCCCCCCCCCCCCCGCCTCTCTTTCATTCATTTATTTTCCAACACATACCTGTTAATCTTCCCCATTATATTTTTCTTCTTCTACATGAGAAGGGGACCCATGAATTGGTTCATAAGTCCATTACTCTCTGTTTATACTTTTGGCATCCTCTTATGTGATTGTAGGATCATATTGGATCCTCTGATCTAGTATCATTGACATGCCATCAATATGCATTTTTATAACAACCTCATTATCATCTTGAGCATTCATGAATGTAAAATCATATCTATATGATTCATGGCCATAAGGAATTTGAACCATTTTTCATATTTATTCAAGTTTTCCTTTATATTATTCATAGGGTCCCAATACCTAAAATATGTCATCTTCAAAACCAAGTGCACTTTGATTTTTCCCATAAAGGAAAGGTGTCTCGTATTATATATTGTATGAATATGATGTTAAAGTGAGTTAGTTCCATAGTTCTTTGTCTATCACCCCTTAGCGGATCGTCTATAATATATACCAATTGTTAAATAATTATTTCTCTAACACTTTATTTTGAACAATACATGGAAAATATAGAGGTTGAATTTTGGTGCCCTTTATCCTGGTTATGGTGAACTTTGGGTAATATTAGTAGTCACCTATTTTTTTGAGAGTTCTCTTAATATGGTCTGATAAAATAGTCATATGTTAACCATAGATGGTTTTATATACCAATAGGTATAATGTATTTATGAACCTATTAATTTACCTTCTAAACTTGTGTACATGAATCATGTTATTTTAGTCACAAATTCTATTTATGGGGTATTCTTGGAAGGCTGACATAGTTCAATTAATGATGAATGAATTGTGCCAATTATGGTATCCATCACATATGACATCATGTAGAAATTATTTTTAAATATTTTTCCAAGATTATTCATGTGATACATCAAGTCAAAATTGATAATTTCACTTAGGGAAATGATTTTTTATAAGCTTGGAGTAATGTCTAGCAGTGTGACCCATATATCCTAGACCTAAGAGATGCTAATAAAACTATATATTCAATATATTAGAGCTATGGTGATTATTACACATGGTCTAAAATATGTTATTGGGATGGAAGAAACTAAGCCTTTAATTTAGAACTTATTTCAGTTCTTAACCCGCTATTATAGTTTATAAGGATGGAATTTATCAGTATCCATGAATTAACCATAGCATATCTATAGGTGATATTTGCGGGTAAGGTGTCTATAATACTTTTCAAAGGCATTTCTGACAATGTAAGCTGAAAAGGTAGTATTTAGACTACGGTGAAATATTTTCTCTATAATTTATCCATTTACAAATAAATAAAATAGTAAAATAATGTAGAGCATTACCTTTGGTTTTTCCACAACATTGTGTAGGCCTATTATATTGAGAGCCAAGAGGTCATCTTTGTACCTCTGGGGGAGAGAGATATTGTATATTCTACCTTGTATCATTTTGTAGACTCCACTTCTTCCTAAATAGTTGAATAATTTTTGAACTAGTGTTGCCATGCCACTGAATTAAACATTATGTTTGTATATTAATTTATGTCTACAATAAAATATTTTGGAGGAGTTTCATATGGGGAGGCCATTTAAAATTTTCATAAATTTTGTGTTCTCTAAAATATTGAAGTCTTTGAGTCATTGTGAAACTCAAATTCATGATGTGCACAAACTATGTATAAGTCAATGTGATTAAATATCACTTTGTAGTTGAATGTGTTAGATACGCCTGCTCTATGAATTAAATACATTAATTTGCCAATTTTTTAAAATTACTGGTAATAAAAACTTTTGTTCCATTCCCCATCCACTTTTACTTATTTGAAATTGATTTTTGTATGCTGAATTCAGTTTATTTTATTACCATGTGTCTTATTTTTGTTATTCCTAGGTGCCTTGTCATTTGATATGATAAATGTCCCTTTTCATGCCCTTGGAGGTGGTTTTCATTCTTTTTACATTTTATTTTTATCTTGGATACATGTGGTTATGTATCATTTATATATCGATGGATGAATTTTGCTTCATTGTACTTTGTTTATTTCAACCAAGGGCTTTCGAGATGATGACACTTGGTAGGATCTCAAGGATCTACTTATCTATAGCATGAAACTCTTCATTATATGTTGTGCAGGCCATGGGTTGGTGGGATTGTTACACATGGATAAATCTTGATGCAACAGATAAATCCTTTTGAATATGAATTTATACCTTGTGTATGTCAGACTGTAAGTACATGAGATGATGACACATAAATGGATATCATTATTACACTCACCTAGATGACTTCTTGACTTATAGTTTTACTCTTGAGATATGAATTAAATAGATGATGACACATATATGTATCTTTCTAATCCATTCATTTGGATGACTTCATGACTTTTACTTGTTTATTTAGGCTCAAGATTAATGGGATAATGACACATGGATGACTCTCACTTATCCACTCATCTAGATGAATTTTGACTTGCAATTTTCATTTTAGGCTCTATATTATTAGTATGATGACAAATGTATAGATCTTGTTGCTACATTCACCTAGATGACTTCATGACTTGTACTTTTCTTCTTGGTTTAAGGATTAATGAGATGATGATATGTAGATAATTTTCATTATTCCACTAGCTTGGATGACTTGGTTACTTTTAATTTTTGGGCTCAATATTAATGGGATGATGACACATGGATGACTCTTGTTGAATAGAAAAATAAACCATTTCATAATTTTCATAAGTATGATACAATAGTGTAAGGGTGGGGTAATGCCACTTGACATGATCTTGGTGACATAAATAAAATAAAGGCTTTATCAATTGTTGAAGGCCATGAATGAGAAGGATGATACCACATCAGATGATCAGATTATCTTGAAGATACTCTAGAGATGTCATGTCATAAACTAAGTTAAAAATAGCTTGCATAGGAGAATAACCAACAAATAATAAACTAGAACATAACATGGTTAGTATCATTAGTCTATTAAATCAAAACATGATATTGTATATATGCTTCACAAATAGGGAAGAGAATCAAAGGTGATATGTAATTCATGAATGATGTTTGAAATTTGATTTTTGTGATTTTATAACTTTTTTAATAAAATTAGAATTTGAAAACATCCTTAGGTTCGTGCACACTTGATCAATATCAAAATTCCTAAGGTTGATATGGACCATGAACAAAGATGTTATCATAACAATGGGACATTATTTGAATTTTTATAATGGGGTGAATTTGGGCATTAGAATTGATAATTTACAGGGGACATGCTCTAGACTATTTGAAAAACCAAATTATTAGTTAATACATCATTATATAAATTCTATTCCAAGAAGGATAAATATGTAGACCAGACAGCTAGAAGAGACTGACTTCCTCATGTAACATACTAACCCTTTTCATTCCTTGGATATGTGTGTAATTTATGACATTAATTTTACCTATATTTTGAGATTTTTTATAAAGGCCTAGATAGACATTGTAGGTTTCATTTTGATTTATAATTTTATGAAAATAAGAAAAGGGGAAGCTTGGGCATTACTCTATTTCCATCAGGCATCCATTACCCCAAATAGAGATACCTCTAATGTCACTCTAATATTTTCTCTACTGAAAACAAGGCATCCATATCCCTATAGAGGTTACATGATCTGCCCTTCCTCCATAATTTTGTATGATGTTATTTGAAACAAAGATGGATCAAGGGTTGGAACTCATCATTGGCTAGATGTATGTATAAGAAAAAAGAAATTTATCAATATGTCCTTACCAATGTGCATCTATTTCAATGTTTATTATCTTCCATGTAAGGTTTAGCATGTAATAGTGTATTTAATCTTTGGAAATGTATAGAATTTATAAAATTTGAAAGATTATATCAGAGCAAATTCTAAGGCCTAGTGAATTTATTTAATCTAGATAGAACTTTGTTTTAGTCATGACACACCTAAATCCTAAAACTTAAAATACTACCAAAATAAATCATGAGGGATGCCAATTGTTCTCTTCTTGTGTCATCTCATTGATTTTCATATGCCTTTCATAATTCAAGTATATTAAATTGATTGTAATGTTCTATAGTTTTAAAAACACTAACCTAGAAAGGAACAACACTAACTATGAAAATAAGTGAAAAAAAAGAAATTAATCTAAGAAAACATGAAATATTAATCTAAGAAGTATAAAATCTACTATAAAAATTAGGAAACATAATATATCCTTATTTATATGTGTACTTGTAGTCATGAAGAAGCATCTCTAGTTAGAATAGCCATGAAATAATGCTTTAAAAACTATCTATTTACTGGAAAAGTGAGTCACTACCTTGAAGGTCCTTCAAATGAAATGTATTATTACCTATGATTTTAGATATTTAGTAAGCCCCAATCCATAATGCAGTGAATTTATCATGCTGCCCTTTCTTTTCATGTGCCTTATCCCATAAAAGCACTAGGTCTGAAATCTTAAAATCGTTGATTTTAAATCTTTTTTCAAATCACCTCTTAACAGTGCCTTGGTGTTTGTTGAAGCTACTCAATTATTTTATTATGTATATTCCATATGGACTATGTCTAGTAGTCTAGACTAAATTATTGATACTTCTTCCTCTTGCATGAATAGGGAAGTTAGTAGTTTGAGAGTGATATCAAAATTTTCCTACTATCCATATACTATCAATAAAGGTTCAGCCTTAAGGGCTTGTTTATGTCTCATTCTATTTGGTGAGTCATTCTTTCCTTTAGGAATGTTGTATATTGTGTATAATTAAATTAAAAGTATTTAATTTCTATTTTAAATGGATTGAATATTATGACATATTGGCCTTCCATATATATCTTATGTATGTATCAAATGAAATTAATTTGATTGTTTTGTGATTTATTAAATATAATTAGACAAATTGCATTTTTTTGTAGACATGTTTAAAAAATTAAATCCTATGAGAATAATCTTAGACTATAGGTATTATGTTTTTTTTCCAAAAATTAATAACGTATTTAAAAAAACTCACCTTGTTTTATAACAAAGTTTTCAAATAAACTTATCCTTAACAACCTAGAGTATTAGGCTACATAATTTGATTACTTAGATGACCTAATATAATCTCATATTCATATCTTCATCTTAAATCCCTTTCATAAAATATAAAATTTTAATTTCATGTCAGTGATAAGAGTATTTACATTTTTCTCACTTCCATTTATAAGATTAACATGAAATCTACATCACTAATATTTTATATTGATAGATTTGCAGTAAAATATCCATGCTTATTTCAACAAGCCCAATTTTTCCTTATCAAGTAAAAGTTAATATCCTTTTGATGGTACCTCATTTAGGCTTAATGTATAACAAAAATGAAAGATCTATTTAAACTTTGATACTAAGTTTCATAAGTCCTACATGGTGTGGTTTGAATTCAGGAGATGTTCAATACTATTTCTTATTACCAATGACATATATAAGTACAATAAAGTTGGATATCCACACAAACCTTCATTATATTGAAGTTATAACATGATTTTGTCTACCTATCATTAGTTTGGAATTTTAGGATACGTATTCATCTTGAATCCCTATTAGTCTCTACTTATGACAATTATTATGTCTTTTATTTAAGATATGAACTAAATTCCTAGAAAACTTATATCAATAGTTTTGAATGGATATGATAAATTAAATAAGCATGTTGTGCAATGTTATAATAATTTTTTTACTACACTACTATGGTTTGGTATTGTTTGTTCAGAAGGCTGTTCCAATTGATTATATAATCAAGGTTTTGATAAGAAGATAACACAATTAGTATATCCAATGATTAAGTAGATCTATATTAAGTTACTTATATCCCTATTTTTGGATAATAATATTGAAAAAAAAAATTAATTCTATAATTTGTATTTATGTTTGCATACATAACTATTTGTCTAAGGATATTTTTATGCAACTAAAAATAATCTTATATTTTATATATTAAAATGGATGCCAAAAGGTAGTGCTAATATTTTAAAATATGTTTGGTCATTGTGATTTTGAGGCTTATATATAAGATACTTTCACAATTTTTCGGTTTTCATAATTTATGTAGAGAAAGTAATTCAGTGCTTTTCAACTTTAGTTGTCATCATTTTGGTGGACCAATTCCTTATTAATTATATAACTACTAGAGTCATTATTAAGTATAATCAATTCATTCTTATATTTTTCTATATAAGAGTGTAAGCCTTTAATCCATTTTTATTATAGTGCCTAATGATTCTTCAAAATCATCAAATTTGGCATTGCAAATTCCCTTAAAATCTTACTAAGATCCATCATCATTTTTGGAAAGGGGAAATTATATTATGGAAGATAGAAATCAAGAAGTGGAAAAGTATTTGTTTGGAGACAATGATCATTGGTGGTATTACAAGGCTACAAGTAGCATTATGGTTAGATCTCCTTAATAAAATTCATTAGACCTATTAAAGTAATTATATTTAAGCCAGAGGATTATACAGTGAGGTAAGGCCCCAAGATTCATCTCACAAGAGACAACAAGGTGAATATCTCATTAAACTCATTTAAATTTTGACACATGTCTGGTATGTGTTTTTTTCAGTAGTGTATGGTGCTACGTATTTTTCTCGACAGTGAAACCATAAGCTTATATTTTTCAGACCATTTCTATTGGGCCATATCACCATTGGAGATCCATGTTGTACCAAATGGAGAGATACAAAGTGACTTTTCCTTAAATATTTTAGAAGTGAATAAGTGGTCACAAGTTTTAATTTATGGTGAAAGAGGTGAGGAAGTGTGAGTGGAAAATCCAAAGCTGTTATCACAAATACCTCAACCATAATGAGGAATCACTAACATGGCTATGGATCTAGACATTAATGATGCTCAAGAATTAGGTGCGCTTAACCCTATTGTAAAAAATATTGGAGATGAAGTTGGGCTCACAAGACCAGGGAGAAGAAAAGCTCTACAACCTGGTAAAACTTATGTTTGAAGAATTATCACCATTTATGTTCAAGATGCCTGACATTGGATATTCTCTATTACTCGCTATCAAGATGAAGAACAAGTGTTACCAAATACAACCTACATTATAGAGGGATTTGAACTCATTATGAAATAATTCTATAGACTAGATATGTATGTAATTTAATGTCTATAATTTATGTCTATAGAGGAGCTCTAGAAGATCTTTTATTTATAGGGAGTTAAAATATTTAAGTTATATTAAATTTTATATTAGATATAATTTAATATGAAGCTATAAATATAGTTTAATAGATATTTATATAGGTATTCAAGGAGCTTTTATATATATTTAATATTATATAAATAAAATATATAAAATTAAAATATTTTAGTTATATTAAATATAATTTAATATATAAATCTATGAATATAGTTTAATATATATTTATATAGGTGCTCTAGGAGTGCTTTTATATATATAAGCTCATATATATTCATACCTAATATTATATAAATAAAATATATGGAACCATATCCATAGTTGCATCCATGGCTTGGAATACATCATTTTCTCCATTTTACCATTGGATGTCCTCCCCAATTTTTGAAACAAACAAATTAAACTCTCCACAAACTTGGTAATAGCATGTATGAAAAAATAGGTCATCACATCAAGCTCCACCAGTAGTGTATCTCAAACTCGGTGCTTGAAAAACCTTGCCTTAAAAAAATTGAGACATTTGTAGAACTTGACAATGAAGATGAATGGGATTTCCTCCATACTCTTTTCCAATTTTTTCCATCTATGTCAATTATATATGGGTAGTGTATATATCTCCCAAATTGAGTCATGGCTTTGTCATTGTTGACAAATGAAACTGTAGAAGTAGGTTGTTCACCTCACATATATAGTTTTTTTGTCGATAGGATAACAACTCAAATTAAAACCACATATACACAAGTATATAGGCATGAATACATATGTCAAAATATATGCACCTAACCATACATCTATAATTCCATGCCTAAATACACCTATTTCCTACAGTGATAGGTAATACAATAATACTATGGGTATGGAGTGATTATGGGATACATCTATGTGTG
>JARHVA010000306.1:4462500-4650000 GCA_037957365.1 Torreya grandis
TAATGTGGAGGGAATCACTTGATGTCCATACTTATAAGATTTAACACAAACAAAACCCTAATATACAAACCAAATTTAATACTTCATTATATTTATTAAATAGAAGATTTGAATATTTAAAATATGTACCTAAAGAAAAGTGAACTCTTTAAATTTATAAATCATAATTACTACTTAAAAATTCATGATAATATTGAATATACTCTACTAATTTCAAGAAAAATAATATCTTAAAGAATTAAACTTTTAACATAAAAATAGAAAAAAACACTCTTTTAATTCAAGTTAGTTTTTAACTTTCATAAAGTCCATCCCTATGTTCATCAATAAAGATCCATATTAACCATAAATGAAAATAAAATACTTATACATTCCTTCTAGTGTAATTTGCATCGTTGGGGCAACTGTGAATAATAACTTAATGTCCAAACATTTTCATGATTCGTGTTGTACAATGACTGTAACTACATTTTTGTGCTTAATCTTAATCTGGAATTAAAAGCTTGCTAATTGTTATGATTGTTAATTTTTGTTACATAGGTTTACATAATTTTAATGCTAATTTATTATAGAATGTAAATACTTAATAAATTTATCTTAGTAGAGTTTCTAATTAGTAAAGTTGATGGGTAGGCATCATAATAACTGATGAAGGCAAAGTTAGTACTAAGTCAAGCAAAATGAAGTCAACAGGGGTTGTGTGGACATCTCAATAATTATGAGGTCATTGCCATTCATACTATATATATATATATATATATATATATATATATATATATATATATATATATATATATATATATATAAATAACAAAAATATACAATTCCTCTGGCTTTATTTGCACCTTCAGGATAACTGCTAGTCATTGTTCTATTATATGGTTATATTATCAAGATAGATTAAAATAAGTAGCTTGAGTATTTACTTCCATAATTCAATTTTTCTTGTATGATTAAGAAAAAAATGTAGATGATGTCATATTATTAGGTAAAAAATGGTATAGTGTAATATGCCTCAGAAGGCTTGCTTGTTTTATGAGTCACAAGTCTTCCTTTATTACCCTAACTATTTCATTTGTAATTTACATATAATATAGCATGTTCACCTAATTTGTGTTCTCATATTGAACAAAATCCTAATATCTTGAATCTTGAAGTGAAATCCTAAAAAGATTCTCAGGTTGAAATGTATTGTCTCTTTTCAGTAATATGCAAGACTGCATGATGGTATGTACAATCAAATTAGAAAGAGTAGAGAAAATATTGCATTTCATGCCATAGATCCCTTTCACCTAGACGTTTCTATGTCATTTCAATTGAGCTTGTCACATTTTCTTCTCTTCATCTCTTTGCACATGACTTTTTGCAGTTCTATAATTTTCCATTTCCTTTAACTTCAATTTTTCTCCCTTGTTTCTTGTCTTTTTCTCTCCTCCTAATATGTCTCTACCTCTATTGACGTCTTCATTACACCTTTTTACATGTATTTTATAATTAGTAGAACATGATGGAGTAAGAAGAAACAACTTATTATATTTTTTAAAGATAGATTATAAATTTTTCCCTATCTTGCATGCCATTAGATACATTGTGCATATAGACACTTAGTGACATTTTAAAGTATCATACATTTCTACATAGATGCTATAGTATAACATGTATAAGATCAATGTAGTATAAAAGGTTTGATTTTTGGAAAAGTGTATAGAACATATACATTGATTAAAATCAACTAAACATGTTGACGATTTGAGTAAATTAATTGTATATTTATGTGAAAAATAAATTTTTGGTAGGTCGAAGAATAAAAGAATATAATCTCATTGAATATCTTGAGTTTAACATAAAAATATGCATAAAAGTGTTAAATATGTAGTCTTTAATAATTAATGGTTAGTCAAACAATAAAAAATCATTAAATGTCCTAGATTTTATATGGAAATGTATTTAAAAGTATTAAATATATGGAATTGTTAATTGTTGTTGTTCTTCTAGATATTAATTGAGTAGCTGAGATTGAATGTCAATATTTCCGAAGCTTGGTTCAAATCCTCCCAATTTAACTACTTTATAAGGATAGGTGTCCTTCCTCACATATGGAGTTATAAAGATAAATTGAAGATGGTTTTGAAATTTGAGCATAAAAGAATAGATGACCACTTCGATATACCTTCAATTTACCCTCTTATCCTTCCTCAAAGATGAAGTAAGTAATAGAGAGACCAAAAACAATTTAAAATTCCCAACATGAAAGAATAGATGATCACTTCGACACACCTTAAATTTACCTTCTTCCCACGTTCATTGTTAACTGTCTGAACTCACTGAATGTTTGGGTGATTTAAACTATTTACGTGTGGCAAGGAAATCAGAGACGTGTTCAATCAATGGACAACGAACATGCCGGCTCTATAAGTAAGGGCATCTTTCCATAGAGTCTGGTGCATAAAACATTATATTATTCATAAATTAAATGTAATTGTATCGTATTTTATTTCTACCATGTTTCAAAGAATCGCCATCAAGATTACGTGCCCCCTCTGCTAACATGGCCTTGCATAAACAAAGTGTCAATCAACGACATGCCAACCAATGCTGACTTAAATCTTTACAGAGGTGAAATTTGAATTATTTATTGTAGCTTCTACGTAGATTTGTGAGAGAGAGATGCCATTTCAGGGAAAACACCTTTGATTATTATTATAATACCATCCAAATAAGCGCAGATTAGAATAACATAATTCCATGCAGTAGATGTACTTATCCCTGCCGACATAAGCTCTCGATTATAGATCTAAACTGCATGCACAGATCCACAAGTGCCTGATCACATGCATCACAACGCATACTCACAAGTTTTCCATGTACATATACATTGGATATATCTTCACGTAGACGTGACAAACTTGTTCCCTATATTCTATACTATAGTACAGTTGGGATCCAGGTAGATTATATTATTATAAGTTGACCAGAAGTGTATATACATATCATCTATATATTGTCGACCACAATCACCAAGGAAGAAAGTGCAGAAAAATATGGCTCAGGCAACTGCTGAATCCTCGGAAACCCTAATCACTGGTAAGCCGCCTTTGTTTAATTCTAAGGATTTTCATGGTGGAAAGAGATTAAAGAAGAGGGCACCAGCACCTCTGCAAGTGAAGTCGACTGGTGAATCAGATCAGTGTAGGAATAGGATTCCAATTCCTTTGTTATCACCTCTGTCCATTCCATTGCAATCTGTATTGCTTGAAGGGGATGATCAAATGATGCCAATGCCAGAAGAAAGTGAAGGAGCACCAGAATCAGAGAATAATGGAGGATCATCCCTCAATGTGAACAATGCAAACCCCACCCCGAATGGATGGCAACACCCTGCAGCTCCCTTCTCTGCGGATTATGTGAACTGCTCCTTTACTTTTTTCCCAATCAGGTTGGATTAGGTTATAGTTAAGTGTTTTTAAGACCAGGTTGGATTGTCTGATTGGGCATGTACAGTACTTGATATTTTCTATGAGTGGTATTCCCTAAGGGAAAAAATTTATGATGTATATTGGCTGGGCATGTGGTGCCCCTCATTTATGTTCAGTGTGATATTATAAGGTAAATTTCATAAGAATATGGTGCAGCTGGTATCACAGGAATTCATGGATGTCATTTCTTTTACATTAGATATTCCTTATCAGGGTTTTCAATCCTTCTTGTTGGCTCAAACAATCAATTCACAACATTGCACTAATTTAATTTTGAAAATATATGTGAACTTGAAGTACGAGAACTTCGCCTGTGAGAAACTAGCGTGCGACAATCTCTACTCTCAACTAGAAGTACTTCACACACAAAAATATTCAAATAAATGACAGTCAGTACGTTTCCAATGAACAACCTGCGCCTTCCAACTATTTATGCCTAGCCAACTATGCTAAACACCACACAACGATGTTAAAGTATACCTCGATGAATATAAATCGACTTTTATCGATTTCTAGACACACCGGCAAGATAAATACATTGAGCTTGACTTCAATTATGAATTGAAAAGAACCTGTATATATTAAAAAGTCTTCTCTACTTGACCTCAACATTGACGGCACAGCAAGGGAAAACCATGGGGCTTTCGGGGTGGTGTGCATCATTAGGGATTGTTCGAGATCTCTTAATTGGGCAGCATCGTTGAAGTTGGCCGATGGTATTAACAATGAAGTCAAAGCTCAAGCAGCGGTTTTTGGTATTGAGATGGCAACTCAATGTGGTAGTGATCATCTCATTATTGAGTATGATTCTATGGTTGTTGTGTTTGCATTGTAGAATAAGTATGTGGTGGTATAGAATCTCAAGAACATCTTGGTAAAGGCTTGGCAATATTTGGACTCTTTTGTCTCTTGGTCTTCCACTCATTGTTATAGGGAAGGCAATGCTCAAGTGGACATGTTCTTTAATAGAGGGATTGGTCAAGATATGGAGTTAGTCATGGATAACATGGTGGATGTTTATATTAATTTAGACTTTAGCTTGTAAGGTGGATTTATGGGCTTTCTCCACCATCTTTTCTTATTAATGGTGTGTAATCATTGTTTGGACTGACGGTTGTTTCATCTTATTTGACCTCTCCCCTGCAAACATTTGGCATTTATGCCTTGCCATGTGATTGAGTGTGTGTCGTTCTTGGTATTAGCCCCTTCTTGTTTCTTTGTTGCTAGTCATTTTTTGAGGTTCTTTGTTTTTGAGTCTTATGGTTGGTTCTCTCTAAGGATGGCTTCCTGCATAGAGGATTTGCTTATGTCTCCTTTGGTCCTTTCTCTTCGAGTCGAACAACATGAGGATTTGCTTAAGTCTCAGAGGCTGTGTTCTTGATGGGCATCTCAGATTGGTAAATTGGTTACTAAAGGGGGCACTGATGGATGCTATCGAGGTTATTATCAGGCTAGCCTATATGTAGTTTGTTTGGAGGAACAAAACTAACATTGATGTAGCGCCCATCTTTTCTAACAATCTTCTTAGGATTTGAAGGATGTTGGGGTGACTCATCAGGTTTTAGAATGTTTGGTTTGGTTGTGACTTTATGGTGGCTTGGTGCTCTAGTTGGAGTATCTAGGTGTCAGTGATGGGATTTTGCTTCCCTTCTCTTGGTCTTACCAGGTGGGGTTGGTTCCTCTTTCTATTTTTAGGGAATTGGAGGTTTATTTTTATAACTCTTAGAGATATTACTCAGAATTGTCTTGTTATTTTTTGGGAGGTTAGGTCAGTGGGGGTTATGTTGCCTCAATTACCTTCTAGGGGAGCTCTTTGCTCCCTTAGGGTCACTCAATTACAGCTTGGATCACTTTTCTTCCATGAAAGTGGTGGAAATAATCAATTATCTCATGGATTTTTATGATGGGCATGACATTATGAAGGTGTTATCTCATCAATTTAGGGTGTTGGTAGAATATTTTGGACTCAAGGCTAGCCTGATCATGAGGTGCTTGGCGGTATCCATCCACATGAAGAGGTGTATGCATATAAATTTGAGTTATATAATTTATAATTTGGTTTGGTGGCACAACAAGTGGATATCTACTAGCTTTCGAGGGAAGGTGCATCATTAGGGACTACTCAAGATCTCTCGTTTGAGAAACATCATTAAAGCTGGCCAAAGGTATTGATAGTGAAGCTAATGCCTAAATAGTGACTTTTGGTATTGAGATGGAAATTCAATGTGGCATTGATCATCTCATTATTGAGGGTGACTCTATGGTTTTTGTGACCACATCAAAAAATAAGCATGCGATGGCATGGAATCTCAAAAACATCCTGGTAATGGCTTGGCAATATTTGGACTCTTTTATCTCTTGGTCTTCCACTCATTGTTATAGGAAAGGCAATGCCCAAGTAGACTTTCTCTCTAATAGAGGGACTAGTCAATATATAGAGTTAGTCATGGATAGCGTGGTGGATGTTTGGCCTAATTTAGACTTTAGCTTGTAATGTGGTTTTTTGGGCTTTCTCCACCATCTTTTCTTATTAATGGTATGCAATCATTATTTGGATTTACAGCTTTTTCATCTCATTTGACCTCTCCCCTCCAAAAGCTTGGCATTTATGCATTGCCATGTTATTGAGTGTGTGTCATTCTTGTTATTATCCCCTTCTTATTTTTTTTTATTGGTCAATTTTAGAGGTTCTTTATTTCTAATTCTTGTAGTTATTTGTCTCTAAGGATGGATTTATGTGTAGAGGATTTGGTCATGTCTCTTTTGGTCCTTTCTATTTAATCCAAACAATATGATTTGGATTTCAGAGGATATGTTCTTGATGAACAACTTAGATTGGTCATTTGGTTGGCAAAGAGGGAAGTGATGGATGATAGCAAGGTTATTATAGGACTGACCTATATGTAATCTATTTGGAGGAATAAAACCAACTCTAATGTAGTGCCCATATTTTCTAGTAATCTTCTTAGGATTTTGAAGGACATTGGGGTGACTCATCAAGTTTTGGAATGTTTGGTTTGGTCATGGCTATATGGTGGCATAGTGCTCTAGTTAGAGCATCTGGGTGTCAGTGATGGCATTTTTATTCCCTTGTCTAGCTCTCACCAAGTGGGGGTGGTTCTTCTTTATATTTTTAGGGAACTGAAGCTTGTTTTTGTAGCTCTTAGAGATATTATTTAGAATTAGCTTATAGTTTTTGGGAGGTTAGGCTAGTAAGGGTTATGCTACCTCTAATGCCTCTAAGGAACTCTCTGCTCCTTTGGGGTCACTTAATTGCAATTTAAATCACTTTTCTTAGAAGGAAATGGTGGTATAACCAATTATCTAGTGGATTTTTGTGGTGGGAATGTCATTATGAAGGTGTTATCTCATCAGTCTGGGGTGCTAGTGGATGATTCTAGACTCAAGGTTGGTCTGATCGTGATGTGTTTGGCAGTCTCCATCCACATCTAGAGGCATATACATATAAATTTGATTTCTATGAATTTGGGGTGCTCATTTTCCCCTTCAAGCAGCAAAAAAATAGGAGGGTAGGTCCTCTTGGGTTTTGTGAAAGAGGCTCTAGGGGGCATGGAAGTGGGCATGGATATGGTCAAGGGTTTGGAAGGATTGATGAAGGATTAAGGGAGAGTTTATCCATCTTCTTCTATTCCTAGGTTTCTATGATTAGTGGTTTATGGGTTGTGTTTTATGGTTTGTGGCTCGTGGTTCATGGTTTGTGGTACGTGGCTTGACTTCTCTAATCATTCTTGGTACTTTGATCATTGACTATTTTATTTTTTGACCTGTTTGTAGTGATAACAATGTTCATGTATTATATTTTTTGATATGTCTTTTTACTCAAGGTTTTTCCCCCATTCAGGGCATGTTTATTCTGTGGGGTTTTCCCCTTTCATGAGTGGAGAAGTGTGGAACCCACCTTCTTCCACCTAGTTTTATAAAATTAGTGTTTTTATATTTTTATGGGTGAGGACCCCTATAATCCTTACTATTGATAAATAAAAAAAGATTATATACATTATAAAATTGTTAAATTATTGAAGTTTGGAATTGGAATAAGGGAAAAATATTTGTAACAATGAAAGCCAACATTTTTATAGATATGTAATTCTTTTTGTTTTAAATAGTAGTTATCAAAATACTAGACATTAGAATTGGAACAACATCAAAAAAAAATTTGTATTGAATGTTAACATTTTAATAGATATGTAACTATTTTTATTTCTTTTTTCATCAAGTATAATTATGGAAGGGACCTAGACTTGAAATAAAATATAATTAAACAACCATGTAAAGAGAGACCACCTCAAGTATCAAATGTAAAAGGCTTAATAATGAACCACAAAATAAACCAAATGTATCCAAAGTAAATAACAAGAATTTATCCTCCTTTTTAATCATAGGGATGCCACCCAATTAAATTTGAATGGAGAATGATGACCACTATCTTGCATTTTTAAGGAAAAAATCCACTAGTATCATGTACCCCACTAGATCACACGCAACATCATAAATCAACTAATAAATAATTAGATTCAATAACAAATTAAAAAAATTATAATATTACATTATGAATTCAATTCATAGTCTAAGAACTAAAGTATGAGAGTGAACATCATCACTGATCAAAGACTAGATTTTAGAGAGAAGATACTTTCCCTACTCTCCATTAGAATTAGTTTATAGGTAATCTAGGGAGGAACAACATATATTAGGAGAGCAGATTAGGGTTTATCCCCATACCCTCCAAAACTAGTTTTTTTAAACTTCACAATGGACCACATAAAATAGTCTAAAGAGAATTCCATACATGAAACCACTAAACCATATTCAAACAGTAATTGAAAATACCATAAAATCTTAGCCTTATACATATGATTTGAAAGATTTTTAACAACAATATTTCACCAAAAGGAGCTTATCAAAAAATTACACTTTTAACTATATGTGATAGCCAAAGGAAAAGTATGTAGGCCATTATTGTTAGCCAAAAATCTTATACAATTATAGTATATGCCAATTATAAAATGGAATACATAGTAATTCATTAGTCAACCACTATCACAGTATCCAAAACAACATCCATATCTTTAGTATCCACTTATTCCTTCTCAAGTAGAAGACAATAAATGAGGATAAAACATTTCCTCTAAATAATGTATCACCCAATATATTTATAGTTTTACTATTAGAATGCATTATTATAACTATTATTACTCAAAAAAATAAAATGATTACAACAATAAGGTAGTAGATAGAAAGACATGACCCACTCCATTCCAAATAAAATTTAACTTATTCCTATTGAAAATTTTCATTATTTGTATTAGAGATCCAATTCAAAACTCTTTAGAATTACCTCATGTTATAATCATTTTTTCAACATCTCCATGTTGCTCATTTATTTAATTAGAACTATTGTGCCATAACACAAACAAACACACACACACACACACACCATTTTAAAATATAAATAGTGACCCACTATTTACATTGAATACACTAATTTGAGGTCTCACAAACCATAATGTCTATGGCATAGAAGTTGAAAAACATAAACATAGTGTTATTTTGAAATTTGTAGTATGTTTAAAATTTATAGGAGAATCAAAACTATGTTTAATCCATATTATATGATTTAATTTTTGCCTTCAATTTTATTTAAACTCAATACTTATGAACATGTGTGGTTTACAATTAATTTATGATTGAATGACTAATTGGGCTGAATTGATATGATTTTAGTTGCTTCTTTGCCCATGCTTCATCTTAAATAGGTTATTTCATACTTAAGTGTTTTTCAAGACATCTTAGAAGGCATATACCTTTTCCATATGGCATCATTTCACTAACCCAGAACCCAACTAAAGAACATAAGTTAATCGAGGAAGCAGATCACCAAAATGTTTCCAAGTGTCATAATCCTGCTCACCCAAAGGTGATTTAAGTAGTGTTACTTATATGGACTATATTATGAAATTAAATCATTAATATCAATCCACATTTCACCATACTACTAACCTAAAGGTGATCCCAGTAAAGATCCTTATATGGACTATCCCAAGAAAGTAGATTATTGAGTTTTATCCATGTGTCATCATCTTGATAACCCACAGCCAAAAGGAACGAAGTATAGTAAACCATAGCTCAGTTATGAATGGAATAAATATATGAAAAGCATTTCCTTTATCAATGTAATTAAGTAACAAAGACATGAATGTCAAGCTTGAAAGTGTGGGAAAGAGACATTTGTCTCATGATGGTGACTAAGCACCTGGGCAAAGGCAAAAGAAGACACATGGAAATAATTGTTATGAAATTAAAATGGAAATAATAGATATGGAATGGATCAAAAATTATTTCAACCATTAATTTTCATGAATTCATTAATTAATACATTTTATTCTCAAGGCTAGCACATCTAAAGTAATATAGTTCAAACTGTCACATTCAGTCTAGTCATATTGCCTTCTAGATATCAATTACAAATTATGAATTTAGAGATATATTATAAACTATGAATTCATAAATCTATTGAGACCAAGAGTTTACATACTTTTTATACAATAGGCATTTCCCAACCAAATTTTTAGTGTCTTCCTCATCTAGCACTCTAGCTCCTTCTGCATATTTGATTATAGGACTAATTTAGTATGCTAACACATCATTATATTAAACTCCTCTCAATCGTGATTTCAAACATTACTCTTCTATTTGGGATGAATTCAATGCATTCAATCCATACAATGTTGAGTACCAACTTTCAATTTTCACATGGAGGTACAAGGATGACTTGTTGGTAATAAAAGCAGTCAACCTACATAACATTGCATCTAAACTAGAGGCAATGCCCTACATAAAACTATTATTTGATTTATTTTTTAATGGTAAAATATCTATGAAAACATTATATTTCATGCTTAACAAAAATATAGTAGCATACATAAGTGAAAATGCTCTTGAGAGGTATTCCAGAATCCCTCTGCTAGACATGACCTATAAGTAGGACATGGTTGATTCATGGATCCTAACCAACAACATCCATAAAAATTTGAAATAATGGGTGGTAAACCCAAGTATATTTTTTATTTAGGGCCCCACTTTTGATATCCCCATTGTTATCTTTAGACCAGGGGTAACAATTTTCATGGCCCTACTCAATAGAATATATGGTTTCTCAACCATTAATTATGTCAATGAGATATAGGTACCATTGATGGATATTATCCTAAACTCCAATAAATCCATAGCCTTGGGAGATATAATCAACTCTAATTTGATTCTACAAATCACAAATCTAAGAAGCTTACTAGATGGTAACTTATATATGATGTCCTATGTGGCAGATGTTGTGACTAAAATTTCGCATTCATCATATAAAGAACCGTAGAAACCATCTACAAAATACCCAAAGAATATAATTTGTGATTAATTTAATGTTTTCCATGTGTACAATTTTAGAAATCGAATGAAAATTCTAACAAAGACATTTTACTCTATGGTTTACAAAGTCGTATATGAGAATAACATGCTTAGACTATTAGATCCTATAAATAATATATTCAAAAAATGGGTGACTATTACTTCTGTTTTGAGAGCATTATAATCAAGATAGAAAGTACTAAGGTATACCCATTGTAATTACCCTAAATCATGCCTAAAAATTTGGCTAAGTGGGAAATTACTACTCAGTTAGTTAATAGTGTTGATGTGGATTTACGAAGGGCTAGCATTCATCTGCCTACCTAACCCGTCTCACCATTCATCAAATGAAATATACAAGGTGGGATCACTTCTAGTCTATTGTAATAATAAGGACACATTATTGATTGAATTAGGCACCATTCAGGCATTAGGACCCTAGGAAGAATTTCAAGTAATATATCAAGAGATGTGAAAGGAAAATGAGAATCAACTATGGTCACCAATCCTATAGTCATCACCATGTGTTCATGAATGTAAAGGATGATATATAGTTTGATATTAGTATGATAAGGGTAAATATGTCAAGGCTATCACACATAAGTGAGTCCCACTTGGTGGCTAAGTGCATCCAATCTCAAAACAAGGGGGGGGGGGGGGGGGGGGGGGGGCGCGGGGCGAGCAGGGGGGGTGGGGTTCGTTGGGGGGTTCAAACAAACCCCCTTCATTTAAAGGGGATTCATTTGAATCTCCTTTATTCAAACCCCCATGTGTACTTTTGAAGGGGGTTCTAGTGAAAGGGGTCAAATGTTTACTTTATAATTTGATTAATTTTTTATTAATTTGAATGATATTTGGGGGGGTTTTAATGAAGGGGGTTAGAATGAAGGGGGTTCGTTCGAAACCCCATATGGCATGAAATACTCACCCATTGAAGTGGAAAGCTACTATTAGCCTAAAATTGCCACTTCAAATGCCATGTATTAGGATGATAAAATAAAATAAAACAAGTGGCTCTATATATAAATATGTATTTTTAAAAGCTTTTTAATAATATGATTTTTGGAAAATTTTAATAATATTTAATATTTATTTTTATTTATTTAGTAAAATATACTTATTTATAAAATAAAGTACCATACATTTGAGGCACTGGGAAAAATAGGAGACTATGGCCAAAAAAAATGAAAAATATCAATGCACTCAACATTAATATCCTTGTTCTAATGGTGAAAAAATTAGTCTATTTTGACATATATATAAAAGAATATTGTGAGGAGAAGACATAATCATGGACATTCCTTGCCTTGATCATTAAAATATTATTTTTTAATCAAAAAATTATAAAAAAAATAATGTTTCACTACATCTATGTTTCTAAGACCTCTTTGCAAAAAATCTTGAGAAAATATTATGTTTTGAAAAAATTATGAGGAGAAATCAAGTACACACTAAAACTTTTTGTACATGAAACATACACACTGTGTATTTAGGTATTAAATTTTTATTTATTTTTTTCAAAAAATAGTAAATGTAATCTACACATTAAATGAAACATTTCATTAGTTTACACCATTTTCATATTTTATATGCTTATGTCACTATTGTCTATACAAATTGAGAAATGTTCAAATTTTCATTTTTTGTTGTCCCCTTAGTACCAAAAAGTGGGACACAATATTATGCTTTAACTCATCAATGATTGTGGCACAGATGATCCAATATGATCCCAAAATTATTGAGGAGTATGCCAAATGGATTAAAAAGGAAAAATGGATTTTTAAATCTATTCATGGACCTCCTCCTCACATATAAGTAGACATACAAGAGCAAGTTGGCCCATCTAGGGAAGCAGATATTGAAGAAATATTTGGTATTACTCCAAGTTCTCCTACATACATAATTTTTATTTAATTATCCTTAACACATATCTAGTGAGGAGCGGCCTATAAGTCAAGGTACAATAGCTATAATATTTTGTATGTTACTACTACCTCCCTTGACTGTAGCTCAACAACTAAGTATTCATACTTTCTTGTCTCATGTTTCTATTAATTATCCTCCTAGGTCACCACCTATTGTGACAATACCACTAGCAGTAATTCTTCAATCCCCTAGGCAGCCACTTTTACCTCCCATGATTCCTCTAGTGGTCACTAGTCCTCCCACTTCATTACCATCTACCATCACTATAATTACTACATATCCCACTCCACCTTATGTTGGTCATCCCGTACTATTCCTAAACTAACAATTACCTATAAAAATAATACCAAAACTCCCCTTATTTCACCCCAAAAGCTGGAGGTAGAAGAGAAACATATAAACTTTCCTAAGGAAAGGGAGGATAGAAAAAAGGGTAGACTGAGATCAAATTATATGTAAACTTATGATAGTGAAGAATAATTCAAAAGATGGAGAACATAATAATAGTGGTATCTTAGATAGACACCAAGGAAATATATTCATTTCAATAGGCAATTAAATCAGATGAAGGAGGTGGATGGATGACTGAAGGAAGCACTTAGTTTAGAAGTACTAAAATATTAAAATCAAAAGAGGTTAATCAAAGAGATGTTAGCTTGGTGGCCTCAAATTTGGTATTAGATGAAGAAGGAGATGTAGAAGGTGATGCAGGGTCAAAACTTCAAGCCTCAATACATGGGTTATCATCACCTACACACCCATGCTCTCCACCTCAGGATACAACTATGACAACTGTAACAACCATTGCCCTAAATATCCCCTCTCAGGTTATAAGTCCACCAATCACTCATTATTATATGACTTCCTTAAGTGTTATTAATACAATTGATAAGATATGTTCTATTCATTCTTTACATTCTTTGAGTCAAATAAATAAACCTCTAGAAGCGACAACGCTAGTTTTACCTATTATAGCCTAGTTTACTATTATGGATCACGTTACTACTACTATAACTATTAGGTTTGCATATATATCAGTTAAAATCCCTTACATAATATACTTAGAACCCCAATGACCTTTTCATTCATTAATATAACTAGTCCCTAGTCCACCATAATATTTTTGGAAGTACATTTTAAAATCCTAGTGTCCATTTCCATTTTCATAATTAGAATGCCCATTACACATGATGAAAAAATAGACTCTCTTATAGTTTCAATGCATAAATCACCTAGGAAGACTAAATACATCATTGATACACTAGTCCAAAATCAGCTCACTATATGGACAAAAGTTATACTTCATTTCCCTACATTAGGGCTCTTCCCCTATAGCCATGATTCCTCTAAGGAAACATCTTTCATATATTCCTTTAGATCAATAAGAGTAATAGGTTTCTTCATTTATTTAAAAAGTAAAAAAATAAGTAGGAAGGCAATACTTAGTAATTTTGAAGCAACCCATAGTCAAATTTCATTTATAGACAAACTAATACCTTGAGGAAGGTTAAAAAAATGATTATGGCTGTAGAAAGATAATAATTTAGTTTGGAGAAAAGATAATACACATTCTCTCTAAAAAAAATAATAAAATTGAATCCCATGGACATAGATAGATATAGAGAAGATCCTTACAGTTTTGTGGATGTTACTAGAGGAGTGATAAAAGAAATTTTCAAAAGTTATGACTAATCTATTCAGAGACCACTAGAAAGAAATGCCATTCAGGATCCTAAATAAATATATAAAAATTTTAGGGGGAGGTCAAAAGATATAGGACACCATTAATTTAATAAGTTCTATTAAGACTACATCCTAGCCTAATGGGGGGACATTATTCAATTGTTTAATAAAATGATAGATATTTATGGTGAGTTTTGCTTCCTAAGCCAAGCCACTAGAAATAAAAAATATTTGCTTTTAAACTTAATAATAGCATCAAAGGTTGTATGGGCCCAAAATTATGTTACTACAAAGGGAGATAGCTTGCTATAATGGCACTAAGAGATGTGAACTCTAATACAATAATTTACAAATCAAGAAAGAGAAGTAGTCTATATTTTGATAGATATGAGTATCACCAAGGTAAGTACTCCTATTTAACAATTAGCTCCCAAACCCATTTTTTATAATTTCCTTTGAGCATTAGTTGATAGCTTTCAATATGAGATTGAAGGCATGGTCTACATGATCAATGACGATATTATGAAACTAATAAATTTTTCTAGAAATTAAATTATATGAAATAAGACACTTCATGTTGAGGTTAAAGTTGCATTAGGTACCCATAAGAAGTTCATGGACAATATCCCATAGTTGTTTAAGAGATCTTTGCTTGATTTTGATACTATTAAAATTGAATTCTTATCATGCCATATAATATATTTACAAATGAAAGTAGTGAAGAAATCAACTTCAGCAGTAGGGGCAACACTTGAACTACCTCAGGGTACTCAATATCCAAGATACACACTAGTGTAGACATGAATAGGGCCCACCTACATGTTAGTTAAAATTTTTACTTCTATAAGTACATTGATGGAAATTTCTGGTGTCTAAAGTGATAATGTTTATTCTAGCTACAACTCAAGTTATAATAGCAATTTCATCCACTTTAATCCCATAGTTATTACCACATAATTTTATTCTTACAACAATGCTCCATCAGAACCCCTCTAAAAATGCATATGAATTTACAAGTTTTGTCTAAATTTTAACATTAGTTCTTAATTTATTTTGCATATATATGTTGTGTTTTAGTCACAAAATTCTATTATGGACAGACACCACTATAAATGTATACTTTTCATGATGATTGGCATATAGTGTTATTTTTGGAGATGTAAGTTTAGACTTCACTTGGAGGATGAGACCTTCCCATTCCCCAAGCCTATATATATTTATATCCTCCTTATCCCAAAGGGAGGATAATTTTGGAAATTAATATTAATAGGAAATTATATGGAAAGTTATGCAATTGGTCTTGATGTGCAAATCTTGATTCTTCTCCAAATTTATGCATCATGCAATAAGTGTTTTCATTTTGGTATATTAATTTTCTAATTATAATGAGTTTTATTTTAAATATAGTTATTCTTATTGTGTTATTTATAATTTTAATGCCTTTTGTGTATTAATCACAATCCACCTTTTAAATATGTAAATGTAATCTTAAAAACGTGGAAACCTTTGATTATATATGCTTAAGTTTAATATATTTATTTTTAGTTACATGTATAAATATGCTTTATTTTTGGTGTGATCTTATCAAATTTAAAAAATAATAGGTTTATAATTACTTTTCCAACCTTTAGTTTAACTATTATCTTAGAAAGGTTTCATTTTTCTTGACCTACAGGCTTATTTTTCTGCCTTGCCTTCCCCTCTATTTGAGTTTATTTGGGTCCTACCCACCTTAGGTTAGATACATAATCAATACATCCATATAAATTAGGTTTATATTCATACATATCCAAATCCATTCATGGTAAACAAAATGATTCTCTCATTGTTGTTCCACCAATAGGTTATTTACAAAATTAGATATCTTATAACTCGTGCCTTAGACTAAATATTTTTAATCAATCCTAAAATGTTAGAGACTACCTAGTAAGGTTTATACGGTGCTCATAAAACTCACATGAATAATAAATAATAGGCTCTTTTATGGAAATAGAATTATTTGGGTCCCAAGAGAAGACTTAGTGGAAAACCTACTTAAATGGATTTAAGAGGGTTATGAATGGAAGTAAAGTTATGGATGGTGGAGAATATGAAAGTGAATTGTGTTTAAATGATAACTATATCAAGAAAGAGATGGAAACCAATATATAACTATAATCTAAAAATTATATTATGCTAACTTTTATATAATATTTGAGAGATCAAATGTTGGGTGTTTATGCACATCCTAACTTCATTCCTCTATGCAACTTTTTATATAAAAAATGGAATTATAAATTATAATAAAATGAAGGTAGATGAAGCATCATTTGAACCCTTAAAATAATTGGTAATAACCCATTCATAACTTAAGATTAATAACCTATTCATAAATGAAGATTATAGTGACATATATAATTATTATTACTAACACATTGAGTGTTATAGTACTAACACAACAAGAGTAGTGCAGTAATGCAAAAGTGGATTTGGATTTATAAAAATGACATGTAGGTGAGGAACATACTACCTGTGTTTTTTATGTTAGTGAAATTTTAGATGTGAAACAAATGTAATTCAATAGTATCTAATAACCTAGATCCTTTGACATATATCACCCTTATTTGAATATCAATGGTCCCCATTACATGAAGTTATGGTACACAATGTGGGAACACATTGTAAACCTACACTTTTTTAAACTATTTTTCCTTGGGATGGCACTTGACCTAACTTTATGATCTATAACAGAGGATCTCTTGTAGGTGTGTCTCTTTGACCCAATTACCAATGACTAGATCCATTTTTTTCTAGGATGTTACAATCTTGATTTATCTTCCTCTTTTAAAGAGTCTCTACAAATCTAAAGTATCCAACATGAGTGGAAAATAATGCAAAAATAGTTTGGCATTGAATAATGGATGAAAGCCAAGGTATATGGAATATTAAGATTGTTTTGTCTCCAAAGTATAGGTTCCATATTGAAGTGAATGAAGATTTCTCTAAGGTCATGTAATTCATTCCTTTTTTAGGTGTAACCAAACTCGATTTCCAACCTAGAAGGTGTGTGGTGTCTAATGCTTGTCATGTCACTACTTTTATTTTACAATAGCCTGTCATATAATTGTTTTCAGTAGTTGTTAAATGTGTTGAATTTTCTTGATTAATGAAAAATCTCCTCAAAATATAATGCAATACCCAATCTCTTTGTGATTTTACTATAACAATTATTACTCAAAAAAATACAATGGTTTCAATAGTAAGGTTGCAAAAATAATTTCATAACTCATAATTCATTCCAAATGAAATTTTAAATAAAAATAGAAAGTGTCAGTGAAGCAAGATAAACCAAACAACCAAAAACACAAAAAAATATATAGAAATAAACCTCAATGATTTTTTGATGAATGAAGTATAGGCTTATTCCTATCAATATTTTCCATTATTTGTATCAGAGATCCAAATAAAAACTATATATCACTACCCCATGATGTAATAATTTTTTGGATATCTACCCTATTAATCATTTATTTAATTAGAACCAATAGGCTCTCTTACAAAAATAGAATGATTTGGGGCCCAAGGCAAGACCTGGTGTAAATGTACTTAAATTAATTTAAGAGGGTTATAAATTGAATCAAAATTATGGATGATATAGAATATGAAAGTTAAATGTTTTAAAAAATAGGAAAGAGATGGTATAACTATAATACCAAAATTATATTATGCTAATTTCTATACAATATCTAAGAGATTACATGATGGGTGTCCACACACTTCTTAACTTCATTCTTGTACATAACATTTTTTTACAAAGAATGGAAATATAAATTATTATAAGATGAAGGAATATGAAGCATTAGTTGAACCATTTCAACAATTGGTAAATACCTCTTCATAACTAAAGAGTGTAGTGACATCACTAACTATCATTATCGGTTTGTTGAGTGTTATATTACTAACACTACAAGAGCATTGTAGTAATGTGAAAGTTGGTTTAAATCTATCAAATTGACATGTAGGTGAGGAGTATAATACCTATGTGTTTTATGTTGTTATAATTTTTTATGTGTAACAATGGTAATTTTAAATAATATCTAACAACCCAGATTCTTTGGGATTCGTCACCCCTCCTTGAAGATCAATGGTCCCCATTACATGAAATTGTGGTACACGATGTGGGAACAAGTTGGAAACCTACACTTTTTAAACCATTTTCCTTGGGAATGTGCGTAAACTAATTTTATGATATATAAGAGAAGATATCTTGTCCACATGTCTATTTGACCCAAGCATCGATGAATACATCTAATTTTCTAGGATGTTACAATCTTGATTTATCTTTTTCTACTAAAGAATATCTATATTATCTGAAGTATCCAATATGAGTGGAAAATAATGGGACAATAGTTTTGCATTAAATAATGGATGAAATCCAAGATAATATGTAATATTAATCTCATGTTACATCCTACTTATTTGGTGATGGTATAGGTCCCATACTGAAGTGGATGAATCTCTATCTAAGGTCATGTAATTCATTCCTTCTATAGGTGTAGCCAAACATGATCACCAACCTAGAAGGTGTGTAATGGATAATGTTTATCATGGTTATTTGTGTATTTTTCATAGGCATATCATATAATGGTTTGCACTTATTTTCAAACATGTTTAATATTATCTATTAATTAAAAATATCCTTTGAAAACAATGTAGTACCCAATATCTTTGTAATTTTACTATTAGAATGCATTAGTATAATGATTATTACTCAAAAAATACAAGGGTTGAAATAATAAGGTGGCCAATATAAATTGATGACCAATAATCCATTCCATAAGAAAGTTTAGACAAAAAATATAAAGTGTCAGTGAAGCATGGCAATCCAAAGCAACAAAAAAACACAAAAAATAGATAGAAATAAACCTCAATAATTTTTCAATGAATGCAAGGTAGGATTATTACTATCAATATTTTCCATTATTTGTATCAGATAGACAAACAAAAAATATTTTATAATTACCCTATATTTTAATCATATTTTAAACATTACCTATTGCTCATTTATTTAATTAGAACCAATAGGCTCTTTTATGGAAAGAGAATGACCTGGGGCGTAGGAGGAGAACTAGTAGAAAACCTACTTAAATGGATTTAAGAGGGTTATGAATAGAATAAAAGTTATGGATGATGGATAATATGAAATTGAAATGTGTTAAAATAATAAGGAAATAAATAAAGATATAGAAACCAATATATAAATGTAATAGCAAAATTATATTATGTTAATTTCTATGTAATATCTAATAGATCAAATGTTGGGTGTATAAGCACTTCCTAATTTAATTATTCTACATAACCTTTTTTATAAAGAATGGAAGTATAAATTAATATAAATGAGGGAAGATGAAGCATCAGTTCAACTATTACAATATTTGGTAATAAACTCTTCATAACTAAAGAGTGCAGCGACATCACTAATTACCATTACTGAAGTGTTGCATGCTATAGTAATGAAAATGCAAGAGTAGTGTGGTAATAAAAAAGTGGATTTGGATCTATCAAATTGACATAAAGGTGAGGAACATACTACCTATATTATTGATGTTATCAAAATTTTGGATGTGTAAGAGTGGTAATATTTAGTAAGATCTAACAACCTAGATCCTTCAAGATTAGTCACCCTTCCTTGAAGATCAATGGTCCCCATTACATTGAGTTGTGGTACATAATGTGGGAACAAGTTGGAAACCTACACTTTTATAAACCATTTTCCTTGGGAAAGAACTTGACTTATTTTTATTATCTATAAGAGATGATATCTTGTAAACGTGTCTATTTGACCCAAGCATCAATGACTTGATCTGATTTTTTTAGGATGTTACAATCTTGATTTATCTTTATCTACTAAAGAGTCTCTACAGTATCTGAAGTGTTCAATATGAGTGAAAAATAATGGCACAATAGTTTTTCATTGAATACTATATGCAACCCAAGGTAAGATGGAATATCAAGCTCATGTTATCTCCTACTTTTTTGGTAATGGTATAGGTCCCATGCTCAAGTGGATGAAGATTTTTCTAACGTCATGTAATTAATTCATTCTACAAGTGTATCTAGACTCGATCACCAACCTAGAAGGTGTGCAGTGTCTAATTATTGTCATGATATTACTTGTATTTCATATTAGCCTATCATAAAATGGTTTTCACTTGTTAAATGTATTTAACATGTTCAATGAATTAAAAATATTTTTTAAATTCATTTTTCACCAAATTATTTGTTAATATTGATGGTATAATAGGATAAGCTACGTCAATGGGTGTCAAAGGTTAGATACCCAAATAGACTTGAAAAGGGATATGTGTGGTAGAGTTGTGTAGATTTATATTGTAGTTATGCTAAATAAAAGAAAGTATTTCATTCCAAGTGCATTTATTCTTTAATTTTACATTCTCAAAATGTTCACTACCATCTTATTTACCACTTTCATCTATCCATAAGTCTATGGATGAAAGGTGGTATAATTGGTTGACTTTGTATCTAGCATAAACTAATTTAGTTTCCAAATATTAGTCAATAACCTTATATGTCTATTATATAGGATAGTTTATAGGATCCCAAAGTGGATCCAAACATGTTTAAAGTATAATTGATTTCTTTCTAGAGATGGTATGGCTTTCTTATAAGGTATGAAATTTTCCATTTTGGAGAATCTATCAACTATACATAAACACAATCATTACCATGTTGGGTATTAGGGTATCCTAAGATAAAATATATGGAAACATATTCCCATGGTCTAGTTGTGACTAGGAGAGGTGTGCATAAACCTTTCTTCTTTTTTATCAAATTGGAAATTGCACATGTAATTCAAACCTAAGATGAGGCCAAAATAAGTACTTCAACAACACCACAAGAGTCTTTTTGACTCTATAATATCTTAAAACCTTAAATAAATGATCCTCCCTTATTATTTTTTTATCTCTACCTCATTTTCAATAAATAAGTTTCAAGGAGATACGTAAGTCCCTTATACATGTAAAAAATTAGAACTAAATTACTGCAAAACAAGTTCTAATAGATATCTACAAAATTTATGTCAAATGGATACACTTCTAACCATGTATTTAATTCATGTCCACATGTGTCATGTTTAGATAGGAGTGCCTAAACTAGTAGATGGATTAAATAATTTTTTATTGGATTTACATTTCCCTTGTTATGTTTGATGTTCATATATAACTATTGAAGATAAGAATGTCATTTCTAATTATTCTCTTATTGTAACATGTTATGATTCTATAAGAACTTAATCAGTTTTTTATCTATGTGAATCACAATATAAATGTCCAATATATAATTTTTTAAATTATTACATGCCTAAATAGTATAAATTTCATAATAATAGGTGGGGTAGTTTATTACCAATGTGGTGAAAGTTTCACTATGGTATGAAATCAATTGACCATGTTGAGTGAGGAATGCCCAAAGTGTGAAGTCAAAAGAAATTGTCTTAAGATCAAATGGATATTAAAGATCTAGTAAATCAAGTACTAGTGTGGAATAGGTTTTGCATTTCAATTCTTCAAATTCTTTATGTTGTGTGGCTTCCCATATGAACTTTTGTTGAATGTCACCTTTGATAACTTGGTTTAGAGGACATGTCACATGAGAAAAAAAAATTACAAATCTCTTTTAGAAATTTTATAATCCTAAGAAGCTATGAATCTCTATGAGATTATTTTTTATGGCATCGCTAGATTACATGAACCTTAGTTAGGTCCACATGCAGTCCTTGTGTTCCTACTATATCCTAAATAGTGTATCTCATGTATATAAAATGAATAGCTCTCCATGTTTTCATACAACTTCCATTTCCACAAAGTGTCAATCAATTGATATATAGGGGGAAATTTTTCATTGCATGTTTTTCTAAAGATTATGTTGTCATCAAGGTAGACCAAAAAAATGAAGTAGTGAATGGACTGATAATATCATTCATCATATACATGAATTTCTTTGGTGCACTAGTCAAAACAAAGGGCATGAATTACATTTCCAACAACCTTATTTGACTTTGAATTTTGACTTTTATATGTCTGTAAGTTTAACAATAATATAATGATACCTAGACTTGAGATTGATTTTTTTGAGTTATTTTACACTATGGAGCTAGTCTAGCAAATCCTCAATCCTTGAAAGAGGATAATGGTTCTTCACTATGATCTTGTTTATAGATATATAATTGATTCATGACCTCCATGTGTTGCCTTTATTTGGTACAAACATAATTGGGATGTCATAAGGAAATGAAATGGGTCTGATATGTCCATTTTCCATGAGTTTATGGATCTATTTTTTAATTTCTTCATTACATATAAATGGTCAATGGTATAAATAAGCATTAGATATAGGTATTCTATGAATAAAATCAAGAGTGTTCTCTAATCCACAATGTATAGGCACTTCCTTTGGTAGTTGAAAAACATCCTTGTATTATTCTAACTTAGAGTTCAATTCTAATGTTTCTTCTACTACTAGGGGAATTATGGTATGAATTAATGTTGAAAAGATGTTCTTACATTTAGATATTACCTTAAAAATCATTAATTTTTTACTATATGTGACTAGTTTATTACACTACTTGTCACTATTGAATTATAGCTTATGAACTACTTTTGGGATGCGGTATCTCATATCAACAACATCTATGAAAACATTTAAAGGATTTATCTAATATAATACATGTTGATGATAAATAAATAGTTAACCAAGTAAAACATGACATAACTATAATGGATTAATGTCTCAAAGGATTGTCTATTAAAAAGTCTTGATGTTGGACACAAATTAACACTATTAAGGGACATGTTTCTTAGATCCCGTAATGAACCATCCAATAAAGTATGGTTGTGTGTAAGGTGTTAGTGTAAATTTTAATTTAATTGGGTTCTTCTTAATTCCATTGTCAATAATGAAGTGTACTAGTTGAGCATTGTTCCATATTTGAGAATGGAAAAATGTATATACTTTATACGTTTCCTTAGGGTTAGTATATATTTTTTTAGTACCCACCATTATCCTAGGATAAAAATTCATAATCTACTTACCCTTTTCCAATGATGATTTATTTATACCTATTGCTTCAAGTTATGTAATTAAAATCTTCCTAGCACAAAACTATTCATTGCAATGGCTATTAGAGATATGAACTAAACACCACTTTTAGTTCTTGAACTTATTTTTCAGGTCATGTTATGACTTTTTCTTCTTCTATGGAAGATTATTGGTGTCATTACCTAATTTATAATTATTATTAGATTAGATAGTCTAAGACTTAGAATCTTTTATTTTAGTCTTGGCCTTAGGATTTTATTCAAACTTGAAAGAAAATCAATAGGATTATCCAATTGAAAATATCTATAGGAAATCCATATTTGGATGGGTATGACATCTCAAGCTTGTCCTATATTTAAAAAATAATAATTTTCTCTAAATCCTGAATCTTGAGTCTGGACACCAAATTATGGAAGGCGTCTATGTATCAAATTACATAATTTTATATTTTCCTTGGCACAAATAAAATAGTTTGGTGTACTAGTCATCATAGTTTTCAACAAGAAAATATGTTTTTTAAGTATTTCTATAAAACCATTACATGTGTCTATAAATGTATTTAAACATATTTCATATTCATGAATTTCAAGTAAAATACAATAGTTGTCCCACTATTTCTATAAAATTTATAGAGATAAAATGTAATATTTTCTTAATTAGAGAATTTATTAACTACATAATATAAATAGTTATGTTTAAATCACTTATCTAGTGTATTTGTATCTATATGGACTTCAAACATATAGATGTATATATTGACTTGTAACTTGTATGGGATTTGACTAAATAGCCAATAAGAATGAGAGGTGTTGGAATGAGTCTTCTACTTAAGAAGTGGAGATAAATGATCAAATATACTTTATCTTTAACATTCATGACATTGTTCTAAATGTTCTCATTATATTTACATTGCATCCTCTATCATCTTCTAGAACATTTATGAATTTGGTGTCGTCAAAGATTTGTCTCCCATTTGAGGATGTGAAGCAAGGTATCATGAAGGGCCTAACTTCCTATACAAATAATGAACTTAAATACTATCAAGATAAGAAAATACCAACAATCATAGATTTTAAAACAATAACCTATATTGATTCATATTGAATTATTCAAATAATTAAAAACCATGTAGAAATAAGCCTCAACTAAGAATTAGAGTTGACATGCAATATTTTGAACTCTAAAAATAATAAAACTTGACCTTCTATTTTTATTAATTTTTGCATGTAAGCATGTGCAGCTTTAAAAATAAACTAAACACTAAAATTAACCTATTAGATGAATATCAACTGAAGGTCAAGGCTGGTTACAAATATATAAAATAAATTAAAATAAATAAAATACAAAAAAATAGTAAACTATATTTTTGGACACTTATATGGTCACATTGGTTTCCAAAAAATATCAAAAATGTCTATATCAATATTCTATGTTATGGATGCACCAAAAAATTTAGAGACAATAATTTTAGCATGAAGATTGGCTCAAACGAAGCTATAGATCAAAAGTTATGACCTCCATAAACTTTTCCTCTTTTTTTGCATCAAAAAAGAATTCTAAATCTTAAATACATATTGATACCACACAAATTATATGGAATGTATATGCTCTGATGCTATTGATATAGGGCCTAGGAGGAGACCTAGTGGACAACCTATTTAAATAGATTTAAGAGGCTTACAAAGGGAATATATTCTATGAATGATAGATAATATGAAAGTTCAATGCCTTAATATAATAAGGAAAGTAATAAAGAGATAAAAACTAATGTCGAAATAAAATACCAAGATTTTATTATGTGAATTTATATACAATATTTGAGAGATCAAATTTCAAGTGTCTATGTACTTTCTAAATTCATTATTCTATGTAACATTCTTTTATAGAGAATGAAAGTATACATTATTATAAAATGAAGTGTCCATTGAAACATTACAATAGTCAATAATAAATTCTTCATACTTTAAGAGTTTAATGGCATCACTAACTATCATTAGTGACAAGCTAAGCGCTACAATATTGACACTGCATGAGTTTTTATGGTAATGCAGAAGTGGATTTGTATCTAACAAATTATCTCATAGGTGTAGAAACTGATACACATGTTATTGATGTTATTGAAATTATGGTAACCTTGAATAGATCTATTGACCCAAATGTTCCTAGGTCATGGAATTAGATATTAACCTAGGATATTCATTATCTTTCTCAATGCCTTCAATAGATTTTTATGAATCCATTACCTATTCATCATTATATTTGGTACCTAAAACTTTAAAATATTTAAAATTAAACCCATCTTGAAATTTGTCCTTCTCAATTGAGGAAGATTTAGGACATTTTCCCCCTTTTATTTACAATTTCTTGAAATTCCTATAATTCATGTCCTTTTTTCCCTTTATTGACAACTTATTAAAAATCCTCTTTTTCAATCTCATTTTTATATTTTACTCTTATATGGAAATCCTATGCTGAATGTACACAGGAATGACACATTTACCAATAGAAAGGAATACTTTCATATTCAACATATTGCTCAAACATGTCTTCTTATGGATATTTTAATCAGCTCCTTTTAGTAAGGGGTTTAATCACATCAACTTGAACATAGACCATCTTAGCTTTAAATATATGTATTTTGCTACAAGTTTTAATAAAAATGCACATTATCCTCCAATGAATTTACCAATACGATTAAGAATATATATTATCCAAAAATGTATGGAGAGGTTAATTAGCCTTACTCAAACTGAAGAAATTTATGGATATTATTGCATGAAATTAAAATTTGGGTTCTATGATGTATTGAATAGCCCTGATCTAGTAAAAAAATAGGGTTTGTGTTTGAATACTAGAGCTTGGTATTCCTTAGATGTGAAGACAACAATGAAGAATCCTTTTGACCTAAAATAGAAATCCACTTCTCCCTTTGTTTTCCAATGCCCTAAAATCCAACACCATAAATCCTACTCATGTGGTCCTCAGCCCGTAAAATTACAAATCATTTTTAGTTTGGTGATGGAAACTATTTCTTGATCCATTAAATTATGGTCAATGGTAATAATAAGTCATTCCTTAGTTGCAATGACGCAACCAAATTTCATCTAGAGATATCCATTCATTGCATTATTAGTGTACAATATAGATATCTAATAAGGTTGAATTTTTTGGTAACATCTTATAATAAACTAATGTAATCCATTAAGTAAAAAAATTAAAATCATAGTCTTGCCTTGCATGCTTTCACAAGAAGGCAAGCCTACCCTAGTAGGCCTGGTTTTCTCACTATCATTTCATTTCCTAGTGTTCATTCCTTCATTTTGTCACTTTATTTATACATCTAAACTAGAGTACATCTATTTATAATTGTGAATTGACCTTTACTTAAATATCACAAACCATCCAACAGTGATGATGTTATTTTTTATCCTTTTATATCAAATAGTGTATTTAATACTGATATGGTCCTCATGTAGTGAAAATATACCCTAAACATTTAAGAGCATTTTAGTATAGTTGAAAGACTACAAAACATTAAAAACATTATGTGCCCAAAATTGACCTACCAATATCCAACATCATCCACTTCATTAAATTTCCAATATCATCCAATTCAACATCACCATTTTTATCTACCACCTACCATATTATTTGATTCCATATATGCATATATAGGTTTTGAATATATGAAATCGCATATTCAAAGAACCAGTTGTTCAAGTCAAACTATTTAAAGTCTTATTATAATTTCCATTTCCTTTGTAAATTATAATTTCAAAGAACAAAGTAAATGGAAATTATAATAAGACTTCCCCCTTCTGTGATTTAACAACACCTTGCATATCTTCATAACATCACATAACCTAATTGCATCTATGAAGTGAAAATAAATTGTAATTATTATATGAAATGTCATGATATTCCACAAGTCTTTGACATTTCATTCACATATATTTGAGATACAAGGTATATGGTAGAGTATTAAATGTAACTTGATGCACTCATGACCATGCCTCTAGGGAAGATTAAAGGAATTATATTACCATAAGGGGTAGATTAATTTCATCCAAACCTAAAAAATAGAATTGCATACACTACCCTAGAATTTTATATAGAGAATTTCATCTCAACAAATCATTGACAAATTGACTCTAAATTTATAATCACCACACCAAACTTAAATCAAGACAAAAGATAACCAAACTATAAAAGGGACTAGTAACAAGCATCACTTCTAATTGAACTGCAACCAATTTATAAATTGATGCCTCAATATTTTTACATGCTCAATCTTATGAATGACTATCTTCTTTGAATATATAACTATTCCTTTCCAACCAAATATTCCAATAGATAATAACATGACTAATTTCATGAATTAGGGTCAATCATAGATATTTATGCTTAGAATTGCATCCTTCTACTAACTCCATAATTAATTTTTGGAAAACCATGATTGTTTAAATTTTTAATAATACTCCCCATATTTTCCATGTGAAGGAGAAATTTAATATTAATTGGTCTTAATATTCCATATAATTATTGTAGAGGATACAAATATAAAATTCATGTATATTTTATTTTAATAAGTTGATCATACGTTAATATCCTTCTATTTGTGGCCACTCATATACATGTGTTTTACCTTAGGAAGACTGTGATTATTCCAAAAGAGGCCAATAGAGAACTATCTAATTATAACTCTTTTGCTTTTTAGTATCCAATTGTATAATGTTTTATGACCTCCATTATAAAACTCCCTTCCTAGACTATAATATATTTTACATTTGGAGATGCAAGAAGCTAATTTTCCATCTCCATCATCAGCTTTCAAATATTTTATGTGTCCAGATTGTTTGGCCACTATAATTCTCTCCACTTCCTACCTTCCTCCTACTATATTATCTAATCATTAGCTTGGATTCCCCATTAATTTACTACTTATTCCATGATCTCACATAGGATTTCATATTCAACCAAAGTATTTTATCTCAACCAAGAATATCTCAAAAAATACTTTTTTGAACCATCACCAAAATGTCTTCTAATAAATTTTTATACAAAATAAAAATATATATATATTTTTAAATAACACATTATCAAATCCCTAAAATTGGATAAATAATCATAGAGTATTAAGAGTCTAAATATTTGTTTTGCAAAACCTTAACCCATAACCTACCATTTTCATTATATATTCTCCAACATAACTTAGTTCATGATCAACCTTAAATTTAGATAAGGGGTATCTAGGGTAAGGGGTATTAGTAGATTTTATATAAGGATGGTGAAATAGCCTAATGAGAAAGCCAATTAATAAAACTTAGATAAATAATATTTTAAAATTTTACAATAGAGATTGCTAAAAATAGTAAAGTACAGTTATTGATAGTTATTAAAATTAAAGGGAACAATTGATAATTAGTTGGTCTTATTATGTTCATGTAGGTATGATTTATAATAGGCTATAAGTGGAGTATAAGGTGATCCTAAAACATTCATCAAGTTTTGGGAATATGATTTATGTGCCCTCAGATGCTTATGTCAAATCTGGATAGTTATTGTTGGTAATTTGGCCTCCCAAAGCCAAATGCCAACCCCTATAACTAAAAAAAATTCAAGTCACTCATATAATCCTATACATGGAGGTATCTTGAGTCATGATGTCTCCTAATTGTTTCTTTAAGTCATTCAAACACTCCTAGATGTGTCATAGAGTGTACTTGTAATAATCATATGTCTTAGATCTCTTCAATCCTTAGGTGATGTGCTTGATCATCATGATGTCATTGATTATCATATGAAGGGAGTAAGTCTCAATGTATTGTCATTTTCATGTATCCATTTCAAATTGTGTTAAGTATCATCATGATGTTTGAGTGTGTTTGGATGTCTTGACGATGGTTTGAAGTGGCCTTATGATCTAAAATAACTTGATGTAGATGGTGAAGATGGTAACTAATGACTCACCATGAGATTATCTAGTATATTTGGTATATTTAAGGTATGGATCTGACTATAATATTTAAAAGTGTGGTGAATATATATAAAATCCTCATTGAAACCTTTTATGAAGGCTATAAGGTATTCTTCATGATACTCACTGACAAATCTCCTTGTGAAACTATATGTGTTATGTAAAACAAAGGTTTTGGTCTTTAAATGGAAAATGTTGACCTAAAAAGGACATTAAATAATTAATAACATATTTAAATAACCCTCATGTTAATGATATTACTCTAACAAAATGGTTTCATGCTTTGAAAGTGTCTCTTCTTCAAGTCTAGAACATTATTTTACCATCAAAACAACACCCACACATGAAAAGTTTCCCCCTTTTTCTCTCTAAATTTTTTTACTTATTTTAATATTCCTTTTAACCTAATATTTTACTTATGTTTCACTAAAATGGTGGTCCCAATCTTGAAATGTGGAGAATGCATGAAAAGAGGTGTTTTTCAACAATTTTTGTAAGTTATACAGACTGATACAAACTTTTTCTCAAAATGGAGGTTAGGAGATTATAATAGGATTCATGTTATGTCTCTTGGTGAATATTCATATCAAAAATATCTCAAATATACCAATAACCAACCTTATCTCTCCATTGATCTCCTTTGCAACTTAGTAAAGCCCTTCAGGTTTTCATATGGTACAATCATGAGAGAGAATATCAAGATCTAAGATTTTGGTAAAAGTAAGGGACCATATATAGCATCCATATATGGTAATTTATTATTATTTTGGATATTTCTCCTTTATGATCAATCATTAATAATGTAGGGTGCTCAAAATGCATTCTTCATTTAGGCAAGCTACCATTTTTCCTTTCCTAAGCATGGTGACATAGAAATGAAAGTTTAGAGAGATTTTTAGGATTATACTCCACTTTTGCATATCATTATATAACTTCATATCACACATGTGAAGTATATAGCTCTTAATAATACATACACTTCCAAGTCTATAATTTGTAAGCAAGATTGAATGGTAAATGAAGTGTTCTTTGCATTCACTTGAAGATTTATGGGGTTGAAGGATCAATAGGGTGTTTTCAAGATTATACATGCCTCTTTGATTCAAAATTTGACATTCATATAGGTTTATAACATATATCATGGTGTTTATAAGAGAGGGTTGCATATATATCTAAGTTTTACTGTATAAAAGGATAGTGTATGGTTCATGGTGGATTCAAGGTTATTATAACATATTAAGAGATGGTATGAAATGCTTCACTCTTGATATATGTCCTTCCTTTATTTTTATTAATATTCATCAAAGTTTCATATCCTATAAAATACTGACCTATCTTCAAACACTCTCACATTCTCACTTAGCAAGTGTTAAGGTAACTTAGTAGATGTTAAGGTTGTTTGTAGAATCTTAGGTTTCTTTTTGCACTATGTATGCTCCTTTAAAAACCTCCAAAATGATGTATCTTGTTAAAAAATATGTATAAAGTGTATACCATCCTTTTTATCTATCTTAATATTATATTCATTCTTATTTCAATTCCCATATGTTTCCTTCCATTTTCATAACTTTCACACTACCATTCAACCATTGTATAAGCTTATCACTCCATCTCCATTCTCAGTTTACATATCCCATTATCATCATACATATCACTATCACTATCTATCCACATCCACATTATGAATCCACCATTTTGGTAAGAGAAAGGGTTTTAATAATCATCATGGTCTTGGAGATGATTTATAGCCTAAAACACTAATAAAAGGAGTAAATCCTGACCTATAGGTTGATTGAAGGACACCTACAATCAATAAGTATAATGATCATCTTAAGACCTATTTGAATAATAAGGATAGTTGAGAAGTGGATGTGCATGGTTGTTTTAGGTTTTAAAACCTCAGTTAATACAAATATATAGCTCAATGTGACACAAGTTCATAAGGTTTCCTAGGTTAAAAAATACCTTGAGAGAAGCTACAACTAGCCTAGTGGAGGTATACAACTAAGTAAACAAAGATTAGTCTTGTGCATTAGTTTGAGGTGAATTGATGAGATATAAAACATGAAGAGATGTATGAATATATTAGGGAATCAAATTTTAAATTCAATTAATGAGGTTGATCTAGTTATAAAATAGGACACACGCAGTCAACCATTTCCAAAGACACCTATAAGAACAGTATTGTGTACATGAACAAAGATAAGTATCTTGAGGTTTTGGTAAAGGATATAAAGGATTATTGAAACATATTGGGAGATTAATTATATTTCAAGGAATATATAAATGCTACTGATAATTTTTAATTTTAGGTCCTAAAATACAAACACAACCAAAGAATAAGTTATTGTTTGCTTGTTCTTAAGAGCTCTTGTTTGAGTTGAAGGAGGATAGTGATTGTGGGCATGTTGAAGGGAATGAGGTTAATTTTAGGATTATTTATACAATGTATTAACATAAATATAACACCAATACCTTGCTAAAAATATTAAATTATGAGATTATAACTTTAACCTATTGAGACATAAGAAACTTGCAATCACAATCAACACATGTAGCCAGTCTTAGGAGAATTTTTGGTTTTGAAACCTATACAAGTGTGATCATGGTTTCAAAATTGATTAAAAAAATATTAATTTTTAGTATTTCAATTTACTCATTATGTTCTAATTTTCACACAATTAGTGATAACATTCACTATTTTGTCTCAGATAAACTTCAGTCAGTTAATAGCCATTAATGAGACTAGGTGAGCAAATTGAAGGTTTAAGAACACGACTGGAAGCATTAGACTTCATAAAAGGATTTGAAGAAATAATATGTGATTTCAAGTGTCATTATATTATTTTTTTTAGTATGTAATATTTATGTTTCAATTCAAAATTCCCTTGAGGGATAAATAAGCAGACATCTAAATAGGCCTGAAAATGGAGTTTGAAGATATATGCATACTTCTAGCTATTAAGAGGGTGAATACATATTTTTAAGTAATTTTTAATGGTTTATTCTTTTTTCAATTTATAATTACCTAATTTGGATTATTTAAAACACCAAACCTAGTCTTTGGACTACTTAGGCCTAGTGAATTCCAAACCCTAAGTTGACTATATGGAGTACGCAGGAATAGAACTGATGGAAAAGCTTGACCATGGGGATATTTTATAATATTAAAACATGTTACAATAGTTTAAACTCCATATAACTTGTATTGTAAGTTTAAATAACCATGTATACCTTTTTCTTCCCCAAACACTCAAACTAGCAGAGAAACCTACATGCATATTCATGAAAGAATGAAGATAGAGTAGAGTATGGGAAATTATAATAATTGTATAGGTTGATAAATAAGTAATAAGGGATGTTTTATGATGATATTAAATCCATATATTACCTATATGTTACTTGTACCTTCAAACTTAAGGCTAATTAGGCCTAAAGGCCTATTTTAGGCCTGGAAGACCCACTATCATCTTAGGGTACACTCAGACCCTCCTAATCATGTTTGAAACTAGGAGAAGGAACATGAGGTTGGTAAAAGTCTTATATGAGGTTGTTTAAATCATGAAAATGAAAAATAATTACCAAACTCATTATTATCACAATCTTGAACTCTATGGTCTTGCACAATCACCTCAAACTACCTATTCAAAAGCTCATATCTTTCATTACTAAAAGATTGAGGGTAAATTCTATTAGTGATAATTGAGTACCTATATTTATTTCAAATCCATAGAGTATTGAGTTTATTTTATGGTCCCACATTTATGAACAAAGGTTAACACTGATAGCATGTCCAAACTAGATGCAGAAGACTATAAGCCCACTTCCCTATGTTCATATCTTGACACACCTTTTTCATAGAAACTCAAGCTTATAAACAAATTTGAAGGGGTTTATGGACTAAATATCTATGGCAATAATTTTTGGTTTGGAGGTTCATACTTTATGAACCATCATTAATATGGTGGACCTCCAAAACCCTCCTTAAACCCTACTACAAACCAGTCTTGAGAAAACTAAATATTTTGGTATCCAAACACCCATGAATTAATTGGTAAACCCTCAAATCATAAAATACACTCAAAGAGGCTCCTAACCATGGTACTATGTTGTACAAAATTCTATAGACCTATCAAAAAATAGTGTTTTTTTAATAAAAAGATTATAAAGAGAGGTATGATTTAGTTTAAGAAGTTAAAAATCATTTGAGATGTTTGTTTGGCACCTTTTTTCATCTCCTCAAGTCATTATATGTCCAATAATATGCCTGAAAACACCTCTCTGAGTTTCTTCTAATCATGTCCTAGTTACCTAGTTTGACAAGTTTACAATTATAAATTACTCAAGGAAACCTATATAATGATATGTAAAATTTATTCAATCCTAAATCTCATTTATTTATAGGTTCTAAATGTTTCATATAGGCTTTCATGGCCATCAAATTCAAACAATTAGGCTATTAGGCCTAATTGGCCTAGTAGACTTACTTGGTCAACCAAGAGGAATGAGGAATGGTGTAGAGAGTTAATTAGAATGGTCAATACAGGGTTTTAATCTTGGTAAATGACTAAATTAAATTAACAAAGTGCACTTTCAATAGCCATAATGAAGGAAGAAGTTAATTTATTGACTTATTCAAATATGCTCAAAAGGAAGATGGTTGTTGTATGTTCTATAGTGGCCTAATTATATCTCATTGATGTTGTAACTATAATAAGATAAGATTTTTGACCCAAAAATGGCATATCCATTCTTTGATGGAGTTTGATCAATTCAACCACACTCTCCACTACCCCATCTCAATGCTTAAGGAGTCATTGAAGAGAATCAAGCATGGAGAGTCTTTTGGATGACTATTTGTAACTATTTTGTAATTGAATTTTGAATTAACTATGGTCATGGATGACCCATAATTCTCTCCTCCATTTCATCCTCCCTTTCTTTATCTTCCTTTTCTGCTATATATTTGGGCTAAAGGCGATAGTTTGTAATCACTCTTTTGGGCATGAAGAAACTCTGCTAAGATTGGTACTTTATAACATGTTAATTTAATGTAAAGGACTATTTTTAGACTCATTGATATATGTTTAATGTGTTTTCTTAGTCTCATTTACACATGTGGTAGTTTTCTCCCTTGGCAAGTCATAATCTCACCTAGTTACTAGTAGATGATCTTATACATGTCACATATAGTGTTTAAATGTTGAGTGGCTGAGCTTGGAGTGGAGAAATTGATTGGTTAGTGAATTTAATTAGGAATTCCATCATTACCCTCATGTTTTTATCACTAAGTGAATCCTTTATGTGAAATTTTTTTTCATAGAAGTCTTTGGAGTTGTAAGATTCAATCATTTGCATTTCTTAATAGTGTTTTTTGAAGTCCACATTGAGTGGATGAATGTTTACATTGGTGCATCAATATAACTTAGATTAGGTTTATTTTCTATAATTTCTATCCCTTTTCACCCAAATAGTATTAGTTTTTAGTAATTGAACCATAAGTGATGTACCATGCGAGCTAGCCCCATAATCTAGAGGTCTGGTCTAGCTATAAGGTCACCCAAGGCCTTTCGACCATTCCCATGTTAATACAGGTTGAAGAAGAATTGAACACTCTTATTTATAGGATATAACTTGGGTTTCTAAAAATTATGTCAACACAAGTGTCTAACTATGATGTAGGTGTTTGGTATAGAATACTAACTAGAAATGGATGTGATCAACTAGAGCCTTATATGTTTTCTATCACCTTTATTCTAATGTATGTAGATCATGCACATGTGTTATTTTTCTTTGTCAAATGATTGAACCCTAAATTCCACACCCTTGTATTGAATATGGATTAAAATGGGTTAGTGTGTTGATGGTGTTGATTTACCCTAAGGACTCCTCTATTAATGGGTATTTCCTACATAGGTAATACTCTAAAGATGAACTCATAATTATGTATTTTTTCCCTGTGTGTTGGCTTGTGTGTGTATCAGTATGCAATGTGTGATAATTAATGGAATACATTGACCTATCTTATAACTTGGAATAAAAAAGGCTCATAGACTGCTATTTGAATACTTTAGACTTGGGTAATTATTGATCCTATGATTGATATGTAAATAATGATGAATAGGGTAGTTTATATCACTTCAATGCTCAATTTAATGTTCTTCGATAGCTTTGTATGTGACGTCTAGGTGATTTATAAGTTTTTAATGCATGAAGGTTGATATTTTATGTATATCAATCCCTTTTAGAAATATATTATACTAAATTACTTAGGTTGACCTTTAGGATACATTTAATTTGAAAATTGAATGACTTTTGGGCATTGGGCACTTTGTGTGAAAGGTGGACACTTACATTGATGTAGGTGTCCACTTGGAATGTAAATATCTAGGAATTTATAAAATAGGTAAAATTATAGAACTATCAGTAAAGATAATAATAAGGTTTAGATATTTTTGCATAGTAACTAAGTCTTGGTGATTAGAATAATAATGGTCGACTAAGAGATAAGAAATTTAGGCACAAAGATATCATGAACATGAGCCTTTCTGTGTTGGGTAGGTATATAAATAAAAGGTATATCCAAGATGGATATTTTCTAAGTATACAAGACTATATGAGTACATAAATCAGATTTTAGTATCTACATTTTCCCACCACTTTAATCTAGTAATTAATTTTTTGGTTTAAAGGAAATAATTGAATACTTGTGTGTATAACACACCATGTCTTTATGTGAGCCCAACTTGAGTGTTTTTCTAGTGATTGACCTAAAACCAAAGTGATGTTGTAGTATATAATCAGTGTATGAAGTTTGATATTGAAATAATTTAAAATGTTTGAAAGCAGAAAGAGTATGTTTAGGATTAAAATTTTGTGTTGATGCAACCATCTTTATTTTTAGAGATTTTATTTGAAAGGATGCCTCATTATTAATAATTGAATCTAATATTATGATGAATTTGAACCTATAAGTGCATATATATATATATATATATATATATATATATATATATATATATATATATATATATATATATATATATATATATATATATATATATATATATATGAGGACACACCTATCCCCAACATTCATGTAAAGATGAGTTGTAACATGTCAATTAAACTTGTTTCACCTCAATCATGTAGCCAAAATATGTGAATGATCTGGTGAGTGTGACCAATTTAATCACATAACAACATAATTATAGTGAGGTTGTATGATTTAATCAAGTCCACCTATAATTCTAAAAAAAAATTATATGGTTTAATCAAGTCTAACTTATAAGCTTGGTAACATTGAGTGATTTAATCAACTCAACCTTCCAAAAATTAACCTAATATTGTAGTATATGAACTCAATAGTAGTCCATAAAAGTCCAAATTGGGTTTAAAAATAGTCCATAACAATATTTGAAATTTTTAAATTAATTGATTTTGAAATTTTAGGTACCTTTTGCATGGCATATACACCTTGTATATGTCTCAACATGAAACTTCAGTATCGTAACAATGTCAATATATAGAATGTTACCACAAATTTTTATCTAAATCATATAACTATGAAATATGGTGAATCTATAATATGTGAAATTGTGGAGAACATTTTTACATAACATTCCCCCACTATAATCTATATAATTTGAGAAATGGTGTAAATATGAATAACATGTTTCCATAACATGTAACCACTATAATGTGGAGAATATAAGAACTGGTGTAATTTTGAAGGACATGTTTCCATAGTATACCTCCAATGTAATCTATAAAATCTATGAAATTATGGAATAAATGCCTTTATTTCATGCCCCCATTGATATTTCCCCACCCATTTTGAGATTATGGAAAATAGAATATGGTAGTTAACTTACCTAAAAATGATAAGATAACTATATAAGTTATGTATACATCATGAAACATAAATGGGTAACATGTCTAGGTAGATATAGAATTTAGGCATGTAGTATGTGATCATGGTAATGTGTATATAATAATAGTAAAATGTCATCAAGAATCAAGCACACACACAAGATCACTCAAAATTAGGCAACAAGAAAATTGCCCAAGAATACCTCATAAAAGGGGAATGTTAAAATGACACAAAATTAAAGGGGCATGACTTAGTTAAATGTCCACAAATAATGGATTGACATATTCAAATGTCCACATAAAATAAACAATGATATGTCTGTATTTCAAAATAAGCAAGCATAAGCATGGGCTCCACAATCAATGGAACATATTCAAATTCTCAAAATAATCAATACAATGGAAGATAACAATGAGCAAGGAGAATAGGTAGCCAATATGAGTATATCATATTCATTTCTAGCCATATGTGTTTTCAATCAATGCTAATTACATATCATATCAAGTATATTATGAAATGTATAATCATGGATAGAGGCATGTGTAAGTATATAACCTCAAACATGATAATATAAAGTGATCATAGAATAATGTAACCTAGGTGTATTGTGATAAAATAAGTATATGGACCCAACGTACTTAGGATGTGAGTGAATCATAATCCCAACATCTTTACGTGCATATATCATGTACCTAGGTATGTTTGTATCAAACTCAAATTAAGAGTGAAGATATGTGTATATCAAAAGGAATGATATGTTATCTACTAACATGGAAAAATAACATATGTATAATAAATAGTACAACTAGGAACATGTTGAAAATTATTGGTCTTTTATATTTTTTTGAATGTTTTTAGTATTTTTTGAATTTTTTATTAAGAAAATTGTAACCAATTATCCCATCTAAGGGATTCTCATTTATAAGTGTTATGAATTTTATATATGGTATATCAAAATGGTGGTAATTTTTAGGAGCATGTATGGGTGTAATATCTAGTGGTGTAAGCTCTATAATGTTATGTGTATATGTCATAGGAATTTATGGTCTCAAAAAGGCAGTAAATTAATTTTGGGTTTGTGAAACCCTTCATTTTTTGCTCAGTATTGTATTTTAAGTATCAATAATAAGAGTATGTTTAGTTATTATAGATAATTAATTATGGTTCATATTAGTATATGAGTATTCTATATAGTCCACAGTGTATCTATGATGTAATAGTCTCTCGAGTATGGACCACCTAGGAAATCGTATTTCCTAGTACTTAAACATTCATGGAGGATCAACCTTAGTAGTTTTAATATTTAGTTTCATTGGAATAAAAAATTTATCTCAAGTGGATGTTCATATGGAACTTTAGGAACTATGAGTACTCTATTGGTGTGAATTTATTTAACACACCCATGTATTATGGAAGGTATTGTGCAGATGTTACATAACCAAGGTCATCCCAATAACATATCAATCACTCATGTGTATGGTATAAATGAGAAGGTAGTGACCACATATGTTGTAATAATATGTAAAGGTAGGTCATTCTCACCAAGGACCTTTTGTAAAATCCCATTGAATGCCTTGACCACTTTGGTTGAAGGGTGTAGGTCATCATGTGTATATCTCAAATTTTAAGTAAGGTCATATTGCAAAAAAAATTCTAGAACCATTATTAATCATAACATTATGAATGGGTTGGTGATCAAATTATACCCAAATAAATAATGAATGAATATTTGAATCATCATCCACAATCTCATTGTAATCAAAAGTAATAAATGTTATTTGAACCATAGTATGCATATGTCATGTATAAGTACCAATAATATCATCTAATGGGTGCCACAATGTGGTGGAAGAAGATGTGCATTATATTCCATTTACATTTATATATTATTTTAATAATGATCTTGTAATGGGCCACAAAGCATATTTTGGTTATAATGGTGACCAAGTTGTGACCGTGAATCTTTGGAAGGGTCATCAAATGTAAGTTGTTGGTTATCAGTAATATCTTAGATTCTATGAATTAATGTATAACATCAATTAGTAGAATTCCTAGGGCCCTAGTGATAGTCACAATTTAAGCATTTGCAACATATCTATAAGGTATAGGTTGACTCATACATGAAACTCTATAGGAGGGAGACATATGAGATGAAAATTAAGTAAAGAATATAGAGACTTAGGTAATCATGTAAATTATCTTCTTAGTGCATTATATAAGACAAACTAATGAGGTTTGTATGACACTATATTAATATTTATATTTTTGTCTTTTTTAGGTTCTATATGTTTGACCTTTTAGATTGGTTTAATATGAAGCTTGGTATTATATATAGTTGGTGTTTTTACTACATACTTAAACTCGTTCAATGAGATAAGTTTCATTTCATGATCTCTCACAATATGGAATAAGTCATCAAAGGATTTTAACTATTTTGAAATAATGGACTCATCTAATACGGTAATAAAACTTTTATTGAAGATGTCTTGAAGCTCTTTATCTATCATTTGGTTTGTCATTTTGGCTAACATTGTCTTGTACTTCAACACATATTCATTGATAGGTTTATTGGTTTTCCTTGTTTTATTTTTTCAATTTGGGCACAAAATACCTTTTCAAAAATTTAGATAGATAAGTGTTCCAAAAAATTTATCCACAAGAGATTTGAATGTTTTTACGGATTGGATTGGAAAATTGTAAAACCACAATAGAGCATAATCCTTAAGGATCTTTGGAAATAGTTTAGTCAAAATCTTATCATTAGAGTCATAGTCAAGGCATGCCACATAGAAATATTATATATGCTATTCAATATCACCCTTTCCATCATAAAATCTGAGCTTAGGTGCATCAAAACTAGTTTTCAAGGGGTGTAAATATATTTCAGATGCAAGAGGGTTATGCAACACCTCTTATGAATCAATATAATAAGGTGACTTCATATATATATATATATATATATATATATATATATAATATTTCTAACCTTGTATTTCAAACATTTTATAGTTTAAACAAGATATTGCACATCTTTATAACTAATGTTTTAAGTTTGAGAAATCATCAAAGGAGGTATACCCATAATTTGAGTTGATATAGGAATTAAAATTGGTAAGTTGGTTGAATTGCCAATGTTTCCCACAGATGATGTAATAATAGGATTTGTTTCAATGAACAATAGTGTAAACACATCACCCATGCCCCCTTTATAATTTTGAAGTGATGATATGCTCAAGGTGAGAGTGATTGAAATGGAAGTGGTTTTAGTACAATTAAGGATTCACCATCACTATGGGAGGATGCCTTAGCCTTGGCATGTTTACTAATTTCATCTCTTATAAAATATAAAAAAGTATCCATTAAGTCCTTGTTCCTATTGACATGAGTGTCTAGGGCTTCTATATCTTTCATTTAACATTGCTTATAAATGAAAATAATAAAATTTAAAATGGCATTTTACAACAATCAAAAAATTAGAATAGAAAAAACTAGGTCAACTTAGGGTTTTAAGACCAAATGTCAAGTTCACCAAATGTTTAACCCTAAATTTAAATAAGGGGGTAGGGTTAAGGGTATTAGATTAGATTTTATTTAAGGATGGTGAACTAACCTAATGATTAGGGCAATTAATTAAAACTTAGATGATAATATTTTAAAGTTATACAATTGAGATTGTTAAAAATAGTAAAGTATAACTATTGATATATATTACAATAAAAGGGAATAACTGATACTTAGTTGGTCTTATTATTCTCATGCATGTCTAAAATAGAATATGATAGAAGTGGATTAGAATATGATTCTAAAATAGTCATCATATTATAGGAATATTATTTTTGTGGCCTCAAATTATTACATTAGATCTGGATAGTTGCATCAACATAGGTGTCTAATCGCAATGCACATGTCTAGTATAGAACACTGAATGGATCTAAATTTCCCAATTATAACCTTATAGATTTTATATCACCTTTATTCTTATTTATGTAGATCACATGCACAAGATGTCTCTCTTTGCTAAATGATCAAACCCTACCTTATTCAACCTTAGAGTGACTATGTAAAAATGGTTAGTGGGATTATGGTGTTGAGATGCCCCAAGGACCCCTCTATCAATGGTCACTACATAAATAGCCAATATTCTAAATATGACCTTAGAATTATGTATTTATCCCCTATTTTTTGGCTTGTGTATGTATCAATATGAAACATGTTATAATTAATGGCATGTAGGGATCTAACTTTTAACTTAGAAAATATGGCTCATATGCTACTCTTTGAAATATTTAGACCTATGGAAGTATTATTCCTATGACTGATATGGAAATAAGGATGGATATGGAAGTTTTTTCACTTGAATGTTTAATTTAGTGTTCCAAGATATAGTTTTATGTGAGTTGTATCTGAATTCCTAGTGATTATTAGGTGTGGAATGAATGAGGTTTGATTTTGTATATATACCAATCTCTTTTATAAATATCTCACACTGAATCACTTAGGCTGACCTTTAGGATTCATTTCATTTTCAAACTTGATGACTTTTGGGTACTATAAAATTTGTAGTAAATATGAGCACTTGCATCGATGCATGTGTCCACCTTAGATGCAAGTGTCCAAGAAGCTAGAAAATAGGTGCAGGTCTAGAATTGGTAGTGAAGGATGATAATCAATTTTAAATATTTTTACATAATATAAAATTTCTAGTCATTATAATAGCAATCTTAAAACTAAGAGATATTAAATTTAGGCACAAAGATATAGTGAATGCAATCCTTTCAACAATAGGTAGGTCTATAACTAAAAGGTAAAATCATAATGGATATTTTCCAAGTATACAAGATATATTAATACATAAATAATATTTTAATATCTATAGTGCCTAGTGCCTTATTCATTTTATGTAATATTATAAATCCACCCCCCAATATTTTTAGGGTGAAGACCTTGTCCCATGGTATCAAATTACTTTTTTCTCCTCAAATCTACTCCAAAGTAAATTCCTTTGTATATTTGTAATCCCATTATAAATTTTCTTATGAGCCTTGAACAATTAGAGTATATAATAGGGCATGATTTACAATATGATTTGAACCAACTATGCTCTCTCAATAAAAGAGACTCATGTTCCATTTCATTCCAAAAATATATTTTGAATATACTCCACCACTGGTTACCAATATCCATAGTTGTTCCTTCCTAAAAACAAATTCATTCTAATTATTGACTAAACAAAGTCATATTAATGATAAATTTTATAGCAGCCAACAAATCAATCCTTTCATCTTATTTGAAGTTCAAATCACTATCTTACTAGTTATATCATAAGGGGACCTAAGAACTATGGAAATATCTCAATTAATAAAATGAGGATTATCTAAGGATAAAATTGAAGTCCTAATAGATTATGATAAAATGAATCATTGACTATACTATCAAAACTCAAGTAAATGATAACAAACAACAAAAGATATCGTAGGGAGCAACTTAAAATTTTTTTAAAAAAAGGGTTTTTGAATTATGATCTAAAAAATAAAATAGCCATTTAAATAGTATCTTGAATAATAAATAAAAATAGAACCCATCAATAATTTAATCTATAATTGACTCAATGACAAAAACATGAGTATGGATATGTCACTTCTTTAAGAGACAAATTCACAAACTAAACTAAACTATTAAATAAAAAATATGATTTTTTTCATAATTAAAATAAAATATATTTTATCAACTAATCTAATATGCATTCACTATTCAATTAACAATCACTACAAATTAAAGTTCCATATTTAATAAACATTGATTGATTGTAAAATAAAAACTAAGACAAAACAAATTATTTGAAATAAAACTAGAGAGGAAAATACAAGAAAAAAAGATAAGTACATTGAATTAAAATACATTGTATTTGAAAAGTGGTTACCTTGTGGATTCATAAAATACATCCTTGAGTTTCTGTAACAACTCTCTCATGTAATGCAAAACATTTAAGGTATCATAGAGAAAACTTCCATCATTAAGGTTTATTCATGTGAGGGTTTGGTAAATACAACTATAGTAGGTGACAATAGAGCCCAAGGAAATCAATGGTTGGAGATATTTATAATAATATGGGATATCATTGAAGGATTGAGGATAGAGGGTGAATCTGACAATGTTTTGCTGTGGCATAAAAGTCCATAATATTAGGCATCAAAATTACCTATAAAGAAATTAAACCTATCTAATATAGTTTTTCTAAAGTTAAATCACAAGTATGTGAAGAATGATAGGAAGAGGTAAAATGTTAGGAAAGGGACATATCTTCGATCTAGGAGCTTCAAAATTCAAGGATAGAGTAGAAAGGGACAACTCTCCCAACACTTTTTCTAGTAGTATGATCATATCAGTGAACTATTTGACAAAAGATTAGCCAATAATGGTCATGTTGTTTCTTTATCATAGATGAATTATGTGTGGGAAAGGAGAGGATTTTAGATAATGGTTTGATCCCTTTCTGGGAAAACTTAATGTATATGGGTCAAAGGGACCGAATTAGTGGTGAATCTAAAGTAGATTTTAGAGCTTTCCCTAGGTATGCCAGTAGATTTATTGTGCTTGGTGTATGAAGACAAAAAAACTTCAAGGCTTTTTTTGTTGTCAAGGTATAATGTAGGAAATGATTCAACTATTTTAGGTCTTCCATATTTTTGGGAGGGGTGGAAGGACCACAATAATCATTCTCATCCAAATCATCAAAATAGTGACTTTCAAGGATGTGGTTAAAAATGTGGTATCCACAACAAATACTAAGAACGTTTTCCCCCTCCTCAAGTTCACATTTTTGAAAATAAAATGAGGTTCCTTCAATGGTTTATGGCCCACAACATCAACATTATATCAATGGGTTTTTGAAACCTAGACAAAAGAGTGTGAGATATGCCTTTACTCTAAAGGATTATTTATTGTTAAATTTCTGACATTAGGAAGATTATAAGAATTGCCTTACATAAGATCCCTAGTTTTGTGGGAATGTTTTAGAGGTCGATCTAAACACACTCTTAGTAACAAAGATGTTAGTTTGTGTCAAGTTACAAAATTTACCCTTGTACTTTTTGCCAGTATCCAAGGTGATTGGAGATGCTTTGGGATATTTTATCAAAATTAATAGGGATATATTTACCATAGATCTATGCACATATGCCTAATATGTGTGAAGATTGATCTTAGAAAAGGAATACCAAATAAAATTATCCTTAAAAATGAAAAATGATATCATGTCCAATTTCTACATTAAGAAAACATAGCATTTAGATATTGTAAGTATAGAAAGCTATGGCATCTTTAGGTCTATTGTCCTCAACATCACTCTCAAGTACTGAAGAAAAAGGTGATGAAACCAAAATCAAGTAGTTAGACACCCTTGATCTAGAGATGGTGAGTGAAGATATTTTCCTAGAAACCAAAAGTTAAGAAAAAAAAATTTAAGGAGAAAAATAATGGAGAACAGGAAATATATGCTAAATAAATCAATCATATTGAGGGGGATTTAGTGAAATTTTAGAATCCACGCTTGATAAAACTAGCAAGAGGGATTAAGAGGAGGCATCAATATAAAATTTAGAACCAAATAAAGAGATACCATTAAATGCAATCTTAGCTTCTCAAATTTTAGATAATAAAATGGTTATGATTGACTCTTATCACAATTTGTGGTAGGAGGTAAAAAATAAAAAAGACAAGAAAGGTAGGATGACTAATATTTTAGATTATTTTCCTTCTAATTAACAATTTAGTTTAATATTTGGGGATGATCTAGTGGTTATTTATTTATTTTTTTATTTTATTATTGATTTGTTGGTAGTTTGGTTTATTGTTGGCCATATGGCTATTTGGTAATTGGTTCTTCCATAGATCTTGGTGGTTTAGCCTAGTCTATTATTGTAATCCTCTTTATGAATAGATTGGCAAGGGTCCCAATAAACCTAGTACTTATCTTAAAAAAATGCATTGTGTATTTATGAAAATTTATAAATACTAATCTTAATCTAAACTAAAATTCAACTATGTTAGAGCAACAAACAAAGAAAACAACAATCAAAACATCCTGATTTGAATACAAAAATCCTCCATTGCAATTTAAATCTAATTGGTTCTATCAAGAATGCGGTGATCATTCCTCCAATTCAAAGGGAGAATGGGTAGAATTTTGGTGCAAAAGGCTGATTTTTATTCACTTTGATTCACTTTAGATGCAAGATTCCGTGATTGTAAAAGATACGATTATGATTGTGATGGTTGAAAATGGGGATTTGCAATCTTATTTATAGAATCTTGGAAAAGGATCCAATGGTGGAGGATCATATGGAATTTTTTGATGCCCCAAATGATCAATAATTGAGGATGAGTCCTTATCCATGAGGATGGAGACCTTTTCGACCTAGTTGAAGAAAAAATGGGGTTGGTTAGCTGACTTAGTCAATTGGCTTGACAACTCAGAGGAATCATAAGAGGTGGAGATCTTTGGAGATTTGGTTGGAATGAGGTATAAAAATGTGGGAGAGGTTTTATTAAATGAAAAATATGGAATTAAAGAATTAAAATAAAGATTAAAAGGTGCATAATTGACATATTCAAAATGTTTGAATTAATCAATTATTTGATTTTAAAAGTAAATGCTAATTATTAATGTAAGAATAATGATTAATAAATTTGGGTAAATCTTGACACTAAATGTAATTTAGGTGTCTATATTTACCCCTCTTTAAAATGGTGTTGCAAAGAAATAGTATTTTGAAGATTAGAAGTAGAGTGTTGATGATAAAAAAGCAAAAATTTGCCTCAAATGAGTGTGATGATGTCCCCTTGAGGGTTTTTATAAGAAATGGACACACTCAAAATTAATGAAAAGAAAAAAACAGGTAAAAATTAGGTTGACACATGATAAATCAAGTTACTTCAAAATTGATGTCAATTTTTTGCAAGATGTTGGTAATGTAAAAGGGTTGCCCCTAGTTAATTAAAACTAGAGTTTTAATTTAAAAATCAATAAGTCTAACCATTCAGAGATTCCATGCTTACTGTTGTTTGTTAATGACTTAGGGGTCATTTAAGCATGTGTGGGAATGATATATCCCATCAATAATAAACCATGGATCTATGAATAGAAAAAGGTATTGATTTTATAAATTATTGTAGATTTTACACTGATAAATGACTGCAAGAATATGAGAACAAACTAAAATAAATTAATTTAATGGTTCTATAAATTTGAAAATGGATGAAGAATGAGAATTGTGAAGGGATGGAAATAAGAATACTATCATCAATAATATAGATACTTGTCTGAATACTAATTTTTGTAAAATTATAAAGGGTATGTGTAAAACTATTTACCCCTAGTGGTTAAATGTTAGATAAGATATTGGGAAAAGTACATTTCCCACTTTATAGACTGCATGCTTGCATTTTTCTCTTAGATGTAGGGGTCTCAAATGTAGATGTGGGAATGATATATCCCAACAATGGTAAGCCACAAGCCAAAAAATGAAAATATAGATTATCTGATTTATGATAAAGATTTAAAATTTTGACATTTACAAGCATTGATAAGGAGATATAACACTTTGATTAAGTTAAAGTAGAAAATGTGGATGAAATTACTTGGATGGATGATGGTGAAGGTGGTGGACAAGATGATTCTAGAGACCCTGTGTCTTTAAATATTTCCTACATAATCCACTTAGACAATGTCTATATGTGAATATCAGACCATATGTAGTTCTCCTGAAAATGGGAAGAGAAGTGATGGTGTAAGGTAAGATTGACCCATGGATGCTATACTTAAGTTAATGATTTCACATTACAATTGGATGATGGAGAAAGGATGTAAAATGTGAATTTTTTGGTCCTAATCAACAAGTGTGGGAGATTGAATGGAAAGATTAGGAAATAACTATGGATGATTGATATGCAGTCATTAACAAAGAAATGAAGTGACTATATGGATTAATGGTGATGGATCAAATGATTCAAATACAAGGATGAAATAAGGATAGATGGAAGAGAGAGATGACACACAAATGTTGCATTTGAGAATGTGAGATGGTTTGATAGTTGCCTTGTGTTTATTTTTTTATTTGTATTGGATTTATAAAAAATAATTCCAACCAAGTAAGAGTTGAGCAACCTGATTTTTGATATTGTGTATGACAATATGAACCAATGGTATAGAAAAACCATGATGACTATCATGTGATATTCATAAGGAATAATGGATTCACAAGAGCAAAAATTAGTGTATCATGATATGAAAGATCATAATAACACCATTAGTAATGCACATAGTGATCTAGACACAAGAAACAATAATAAAGATGAAAAATAGATGTTAACAACAATGAAAATGATGTAAGTAAAATAAATATTGTGGAAGAAAGTAAACACCCATGATGTAAAATAAAGTAAATGACTATACAAATAGGTAAACAAATGACTAAAACAAGTAAGTTAATGTTAGGTTGTGGAGCTAAAAACTTCACTGTATACAGACATGGAGGAGTTGTTGAGTGCCAGAGTCACCAGCATCAGTTAGGCCGATCGACATCGGTCAGGGGTGAACAGAAAGGCAACTGACATCGGCAAGAGTCAGCCGACATCGGTCATCTCTAGGCAGACAGGGACTGATGTTGGTTGCCTGTGCGGTTCCAAAACTATTTGTTGCATGAACAGTTAGTTTGTTGAACCGATTGTTTGCATGTAAAGATTATTTTGAGTCTTGAGCTGCATGTCTAATTATTGTAAATGATAATTCTAAGTTATTGTTTAGTATGGGATCTATTTATAGACCCATTGGCATGTATTGTAATCAAGGACTAAGGCAAGGTAGATCCTTCCAATTGTAAGAACAGGTTGATCTGTAGGTGGCAGTAAGATCAAGGAGAAGTTCTACATGGTAAGTAAGATCATTTGAGTTGCAGGTTGTTGCAAGTTCATGGGAGATCTGCTTGAAGTACTTTTGAGTGCTTGGTACTAGCAGTGTTATTACTGACTGGTTGGAGGTGAACACCAACTTTGTGTTTGAGTTGTGTGTTGTGACAATTTTTGGTAGGAGAGTGAATTCTTGAGGGAAAGAGATCTGTACATCTGAGAGGTGTGGAAGATTGTGGCATCTTCATTATATTTCCTTCTGGCATGAGTATTAATACAAGATTGTGTATTGTCTCTCATATTCTGTGTTATTTGTGAATTCTAGTTACTTGTTCATTATGGTATAATTCTGTGTTTAATTGCTTATACAAGGTAATCATATGTACTCTTATTGAGGAGTAGGATCCTGACAGTTAATGACTAAAAAAACTAGGTAAATGACCATTTTTTTGGATGTCCTTGGCTAGACTAGAACCCTTTGGCAAATGTTATTTTTGACAATGTTAAACTATTTGATGAGTAATCCATATAAGGGATGACTAGGGTATGTAACTAAGGACAAGGGATTTTTTAATTATTTTTTGGATTTTGTTTTTTTGAGATTTTGATGGATTTTCTAATGTTTTGGATTTTGACTGCAGTTTCTAATGTTTTAGATTTTATTGGGTTTTACAATGTTTTTGGATTTTTTTGGGTTTATAAGATTATATACAAGGAAGACCAACAAAGGAAAACCATATTCTAGCACTTAAGAGTTACTGGTAGGGAATGAAAGGAACACATTATATATAGAGTATGGATGAATAAGAATGGATTGCAATTAAGATGATAACTCTAAGGAACACATGAGATAAGAACTAAGTGTCTAGTCATCAAAATAGCATTGCAAGGATACACAAAGATGTTTCTAAGAACATGTCTTAAGATGTTTCCACTTCCTTATCAAGGTCCAAATGAGAAGAAGGATGGTTTTATGATGGAAAGGATTGCATGGGTTTTGATAGGTTTAAATGTATAAGGATGGGTTTGGATAGGTAAAATATATTCAAGGATGGTATATGATGGTAAAGGATGAGAAAAAATGCTATAGGATGGGGTGGATAGGCATAGGATGTGTAAGTATGCTTTAGAATAACTTAGGTTAAGTAACCATGGATGGTTTAGGGTGAAAGAATGGGATTAAAAATGTTTTAGGATGGGTAAGGATGGAGGGATGATTTAGAATGCATAAGATTGGAATGGAAGGAGCATGCCCCCAAGTGTAGGGTACTTGTAGGTAATTTATTATTTTATGCATGATGCCAAAAATTGTTTTTCATCATGGTACTTGCCCAAGATGTCATATAAATGGTTTTCACATGTGGAGGAATTTATTTCTCTTTCTCTTGTTGATTTATTATATTCCTTTTTTTTTTTTTTGCTTTTCTCTTTTCTTTATTTTTGGCATCTCAATTATAAAAGGGTTTGAGATACATTGATGCTTACCACTATTTATATATTAGGTATTTGCTCCAGATATATCTATAGTAACTTCATTAATTTCTAAATTGGCTTCTTCCAAATTTACTAGGATATTAGCATAGCCCCTATGATAGAGGGTACTACTAAATAGAGTGGAGAGAAAAGTATGTTGGATGAAGGATGCATGTTGAGTGCATGAAAGACTTGGATGGATGGAATTATAGTGGGGATGAGTATATGGGTCAAGATTTAATGGGTGAATGGGACCAGAAATATGACGTTCAACAAAATTGGGAGTATTTACAAGTGGGATGATTTGAGAATTCAATGCTTTTTCAATGAAATCCTCAACCTATTATGGGGATCCATCTAGTAACTATGATAATGCAAAGGATATATTAAGTTTATCATCTATTAATAACTTAGGAAAGTATTCTTCTTGATTTTTTTCTTTGGATTTAGATTTGTACTATCTAATAGTGCCTCAAAGAGGTTTTCACTAAGGGACTCATATTTTTGATTTTCTATATTTTGATTTGGATTTTGAGTGCAATTTTTATTTTGATCATCTAATAATGCCTTAAAAAGTTTTTAAATATAGGATATGGATTTTAGACTTTGATTTAAATATTTATTGAGGTACATTTGTTGTTTCTTAAAATATGGAGATGTTTCTTGATGCTCTTATAGTAGGAAACTAGCTAAAAAGTCTACAATTATTTTATCATCATGGAAGGAAGTTAAATATAAGTAAGATCATTGGTCCCAATTAGAAGATGTAGGATACTAGATTTCAATATGGAAGGTAGGATTATTAATGTTTATGAAAGGAGTGATGGTAGAAAAGTCCTCGTAGAGACTATGAGTGGATCATGTTTTCATTATGGATGCAGTTACCTTAAAAATCATAAAATTACCACTAATATATTTAAATTGACTTTCAAATGGTTTATATTTGATGTTATGGGGTCCAAAATTTACTTCAAAATGGATGGGTTATAATTCCTTGTTAATGGATTGTTAATCTGTAATTACCTCTATCACATGGGGTGCATGATGTGAGATTATGGGAGATTCAATAAGTGATAAGGATTTGGGTGTTTAGATAATGGGTAATAGTCTAGGTTGGTTGAAGGAGATTTTATCCAAGATAATCTTGGTCAGATATGGGATCTTTGACAAAAATGGGATCTTGATCAAAGATAGGATCTTGATCAAAGATAGGATCTTGATCAAACATAGTCTTTTGGACAAAGGTAGGATCTTCAATAAATATTGGTTCTTCATCAAAAAGTTGTCAAAGGTAGGTTGATTAACTATGGATTGGCTAAAAATGGATGTGTCAAAAATGGGATCTTGAGAAATGGGTGGAAGGCTATGATCTTGAATTTAAAGTGGTGTGGCTTGATTAGGCTCAATAAAGACATCTTGGCATATCCTCAACCTATGATTTTCAAATGTGGATTCAATAGGCTTTACCTTGATGTACCCTTTGTCAATTAGATCTTGGATATAATGCTTTAGTCTTATATAAGGTTTATAGAATGACTTTCAATTTTGAGATAATCATAATATTGGTTAGGTCTATACCACTTAGGTTTTGGGACATTTGGCACAAAGTATTTGGTGTTTAGGTATATGACTAAGTTTGTAGTAACCAATTTTTGAAAGAATACATCATAAGGTTCCCCTAAAGGAGTGGTTTTTTTCTTAATAGGCATGACAATGTTTTTGATAGGTTGGAAGTTTTGAATTTGATGTAGCTTTGGGGGTGAAATAACATTATATGATAGAGTTGATAGAAATAGATTCTATTTATTAGTGTGATAGGGTATGTTAGAATTGAGGCTATAACTAGTGGAAGCGAGACTTAGTTGATTTTGAAAAAAAAAATTACTAGTAGTAAGGTGATGTTGATGTTGAATGTTTTGGGATTCCATAGTAATGAAGTGGATTGGAGATGTATCTTGATTTTGGAAGGATGGATTTATGAAGGTTGTTGGACTTGATGGATTAGTAGCTTGATCTTAAAAGGATGTATTTATGAAGGTTGAATGACTTAGATTTAATGGACTTGGGTTTGTGAAAAAATTTGAATATGATGTAGTGTTTTTCAAGTTTTTGAATGGGTTGGATGAGGAACCAAATGGTTGATTTTGATGAATTTAGAATGGTTGGCTTTGAAGGGCATAGGAGTTGAAAGGTTGATTTGGATGGAACGTAGTTGGATTCGACTGAATGGGAGTTCAATTTTATGAATGGAATTTAGTTCAAATATATATTTGAAAGTGATGTGAATGTGAATCAAAAAAAATATTTAGATTGGTGCTAAATTTAGAACTAGATGGATTGGTGTAGAAGTTTTTTTTGAGTTTTGGGGTGAACTAGATGCAAAATCAAAGGATTGATTTTGATTATTATAAAAAGGTTTATTTGGAAAACTTGAATGACTATTAAATTTTGGATTTGATTGATTAATAGATAAGGATGAATACATATTAAAACTCATATTTGGATTGGTTTGGTGATTAACTTGATATTGATTCAAATAAGCATTTGAATCAAAATTGGTTGGATAGAATCCTAGGTTATAATATGGACTATTGGGATTGTGTTTTGGGACAAAATTGGTTAAGGATTGTTCCATGTAGCCATGCTTCTTGAAATATATGATGTTCCTAAGAAAATACTTGACTCAATAATGGAAAAAGCCTTGAAATTAGACTCTAGAAAAATACCAAAATAACTAAAAGTTCAATTTGCTAACAACTAATATTTTTTTTAGTTTTAAGGAATTAATTTTCACCCAAGTAATTTTAGCATGTGAAAATCATAAGGAAAAAACAAACAAGTTATATTCTAAAAAATCAAACAATTTGAAAAAAAGGTGAAAAATCTAAGATGAGGGTCTTGAACAAATTTTAGGCCTTCTATTTTCACTCACTCATCCATGCTATCAGTTTTAGCCTAATGTTTTAAGGAACTATCCATGGAGGATCCTGCCAATCGCATGGCCCACTGAGTCTAGTTTCAAGGGTGTGTGGAAAGTTACCTCTTAGTGATAACTATTAATCAATGCACCAAAGTCAAACAAAAAAAGGTGATCCTAGACTTAAGGTATATATGATATTATCTAGGGGAAATAAAACTATGGTAGAAATTAATAAAGTAGATGCACATTATTTAGTATTATCCTAAGGTGCCCAACATAATTATAGGGGTCTCAGTGTGTTGATGATCAAAAATATTAGATTTTGAGTCAGTTGTTGAAAATTTAGGTATTAGAGCCTGAAACCCCCTCATAGCATAATGTACCTAAAACACACAACCACTTAGGCAATTGAAATAGTAGTGTCTCAATTTATCTACCCCATTGGTAAATGGGGTTTGGCCTAATGCATGGTGGTGAAATTCATAGTTAATAGAGCCCCTAAGAAAATAAAAATAAAAATTTGACACTTGTTTTTTATTTCCAAGTATCATCACCAATGTAATTCCAAATAAAGAGCATACACAAAGTTGATTAGGTAACAACTAAGTTATAAGATTGTTTCTGATTTCTAAGTATTGTCACCAATGTGATGCCAAGCAAAGAGCATACATAATATTTTAACCAAAAAAGAAGCTAAAAATAAAAATTCAATTTCATCCAAATAAATTCAAGTGTAACTTAATTACTAAGAGTGTAAAATATTTAAAATGAAATATATTAGTGAAAAGAAATGAAAGATTTGGTTAGATTCTTTACTTTTTCCAATTTTTTTTTGCCAACATCCCACAAACAAGTAGTTAAAAAGTTTAAACTTGGTTTTCTTCAAGGTAATCTGAAAAAAAATAGAGAAAACTAATAAAAAACAAATATGAAACAACTCTTTTAGAATTATCTCATAGCTACACAACCAAAGAGAAAGGGTGAAACTATTAGTTTGTTAGAAACATAAAACTAAATTGAAAAAAAAATATATGATACAAATTTGATTTTTTAGATTAGTTAAAATATATAAAAATTTAAATATTTTTATATGGTTACATTCATCATCTTGATAGATTAGTTTTGGAAAAAATGAGAGCTCAAATGGAGTCCCAAGTCAAAAGTTATGCCCTCTGGAAAATGGCCACTCAAAATGAAAAATCAATTCGCTGCACACTTTGAAAAATTCATTGCAAGGCAATTTTGTTAAAGTTAGTAGAATTTTTGTTAAACTTATCAGAATTTTTATTAAACTTATCAAAAAAACTGTTAAACTTAGTGGTGAATATGTAAAACACAATGGCAAGATTGTTAAACACAATGGTGAAATTGAAAAACATAGTAGCAAAATTGTTAAAACTATAAGAAATGATGAAATCATTGCATACTGATGTGATTTAATTTTGGTAAATTGTGATTTTTCTTCTATGAATAGGGATTTCACTACTATATGTCATTATTTCACTGCAAAGTGTCACTATTTCATTTTTCTCTTACAAAAATGTTGTTTTAAAACAAAAAATGTTGCCAACCTGAAAAGAATAGAAAAACATAAAAATTCAAGAAACATGCATAATTTCATTGTTTAGTCTAATAATTTCAATTCAAAGGTCTTCAAATTCATTATTATGTAGGAAAACATAAAAACTTGAATAGAAAATTTGTGACAACAACTTGTAGTCCATCCCAGCTCAAAAGGAGATGAAACTAAATGCAAAAGACAAGCATAAACAATAAAAAGCAAAAAATCAAAGTTATCTAAATGAAAAAGAAGAAGATAAAAAGATTAAAAATATGTGGGTATGTCCCACCAAACATGATAGAAATGTATGAATAAAAGATTAAAAATTATAATCTTAATCTAAACTAAAATTTAACTATGTTAGAGCAACAAACAAAGAAAACAACAATCAAAACATCACAGTTGGAATACAAGAATCCTCCTTTGCAATTTGAATCCAATTTTCTCTATTAAGAATGTGGTGCTCACTCTTGTAATGCAAAGGGAGAATGGGCAGATTTTTGGTGCAAAAGGATGATTTTTATTCATTTTGATTCATTTTGGATGCAAGATTTCCTTATTGCAAAAGACACAATTAAGATTGTGAGTATGATTATGATGGTTTCAAATGAGGATTTCCAAACTTATTTATAGAAGCCTGGAAAAAGATCCAATAGTGTAATATCATTTGAACTTTTTCAATGCTCCAAATGATCAAAAATTGAGGATTAGTCCTCATCCATGAGGATGGAAACCTTTTCAACCTAGTTGAGGAAAAAGTGGGGTTGGTTAGCTAACTTAATCAATTATCTTGACAACTCAGAGAAGGATTCATAAGAGGTAGATATATTTAAATATTTGGTTGGAATGAGGAAAAAAATGTGGGAAAGGTTTGATTAGGTGGAAAATCTAGAATTAAATAATTAAAATAAAGATTAAAAGGTGCACAATTGACTTATTCAAAATGTTTGAATTTATCAATTATTTGATTTTAAGAGGAAATGTTAATTATTAATGTAAGAAGAATGATTAATAAATTTAGGTGCATTTCGACACTAAATGAAATTTAGGTGTCTACACATTTTACCTAAGTAGGTCATTTGACACCAACATAAAAAAAACAAATTATATTTTAGAAGTCAAATAATATAAATTATAATTGTTCACAAAGGTATAATACTAATTTGAAACAAAACTTGTAATTTTTGTCACAAATAGTGATAATAATATGTCATATATGCATGTTCCCAATGTCTTCATTAATAGATATAACATAATAGAAACCATTGTAATAATGTAACTACAAATGAGTCTTGAGATCACTAAAACATCAATCTTGAACCATATTCAACTAATCGATAAAATATAAACTAATTTATTGGATATACCTATGTGTTTCAAGAGAAATAATTTAACATCAAAGTAAGAGTTTTAAATCCTCTCATAAAAAGGCCCAATATAGAATTATTATTTAAAAATTAATACATAATGGAAATTAATCAGAGATCTATGTAGCTATAAAACTAATCTTTTAAAAATGAGACCTCTATGTCCTTTTATATCTTCAAATAAAAGTTAGTTATAAATGTTAATTATATATTAACTTCAAATGAATTTATATACTATATAAAATATAACTAATTTTTAATTTATATTATATATAGGATTAATAACACTATAAATAACTTTCATGGGTGGGGGTTGAATTAATCCAAATATTTAACCAATCAAAATAAAGGTAAAAAAAATTGTTTCCTTAACCACAAAGTGATATTTAAAATATTTTCAAAATGCAAGCAAGTTTTAATTAAAACTAAAATTCAATAAAATTCATAAAAATAAAATTAGAAAACAATTTATGATTCCCAATAGAAAACTCTATCAAAGTATGTCCAACATCAAATAATAAAAATTGAATTCCCATGAAACATATCAAGATAAGCCCATTTCAAAACTCCTTATAGAAATCATTTACAATTAAAGTGTCACAGAAAAGCAATAATGTATTATCTCATTTTATCAAAACTATCATAATAAATATAAAAACCATAATATGTCCATTTCCACTTCCTATCCTAAAGATAATCATTATGAAATATCAAAAATTAGGGCATTACTCATAATATTTAATTAAACCTTGCAAGATAAATATAAAAATCAAATTACCTCATAATATCCAAAGATAAAATAGTTCAAAATCATAAAATTACTTAGATTCACAATCAATCAAAACCAAAATCACGTAATTTGGTATCCAAATCCAAAGTCAACCTATCAAGATAAAATAACATAACCCTTAATCACTATATGAATCCTTAGAAGTAAGATCCACAAGTAATAATGCCTTTATCCTTATCATATTTTATAGATTCATTTGAAAAAATTGACATCTCATAATGTGATGACTCATAAAATCAATTCCCCAATTAAACTGTACATGGTCTAATCATTGTGTACAACCTAAAAAAATGTTCTCCAAAGGGGTATCTACTTGGTTTATTGTGAATTATTATTCATCAAATTGTCAACCTAGGGTTTGTATACTTTATTAATGTCTTCAAAATTCATTTTCTTAGTAATATCTTTGGAAGGATAAGATACTAATGTTTTCATATAGGAAACATGCTTTACAAAATTATAAATGACAAAATGTAATCACTATTGCATGAAGCAAAATATACATAAATAAAACTAAGATTATTTTGGAAACTTCATGTATTTGAACTGAAGATAATCAATCAACCATATATAAGAACATTTACTTATAATGAATTCAATCTATAAGAATCAAGAGACATAAAGACACATAACTAGAAATGTAAATACATGACTTGAATAGAAAAATATCTACATAACATATGGGATTGTCAAAACTCCTCAGAAGTAGTCCCTACTTGGTTGGACTTTTTCTTTAGATTACTTCCTTAATTATAAATTTTATATTTCAAATCACTTCACTTGCATTGAAAAAAGTATCTAGCAATAGAATGATTGTTACAAGTACAAAATTTTACAATAGCTTCTTTATTAAATATGTTGATATGATTATGATAATATTAATTATAAATCCTAATCACTTACAATAATTCCCACGTATAAAAAGAAGAGGTGTTTATTATCTAAGCAAAGACATAATAATTTTAACTACAGGATTCTGTATAATGATAAAAATTATAAAAAGACAAGAAGTTGTCAAGATAATTAAAACCATATCACTATACAATCTATAAATAAAAATTATATTCTAATGGCATTCCAATATAGTTAAAATAACTTATCATCATTTGTCATGTTTATTAAAAATCATTGAATGAGTTCGACGATAGTTGCAATTGACAACCATAAATTATGTTGTGATCTAGATATTGATCAACTACAATGGTTATTGTCAATGCACTCAACTAGCTATTTTGGGTGTTCCATAGTTATGATAAGCACTTTATGTTCTAATTTATCATCAACTAACGACTATAGATATGTCTACCAGAATGGTTAAGGGATATTTGAACATAACAAACCATATATTCCCATTTCAATTAGCCATGAAAACATAAACCATTATGAAACCATTAAAATACACTATAAAACTCATAAATAACATATTTTAACTTAATATTTCATTTGCATATGTGTGTGTACATGATTATATTTATTAGTATTTTTAGAATGGAAACTATAACAAAAAGGAACAAAGTAGGAAAGGTTTAGAGATTAGATTTGGCAATTACTAGGGATCATCACACACCCCACCTAAAGGTCCTTAATATCTCTTGTGCAACCAAAAAAGTTGATGATGAGGGACCTGTAGAAGAATAAGTAGTCACAAGAAGGGAAAACATGGTTCTAAAGTCACAATGGGTTTTATCCCATATTTCCTATTGTAGGACGTATCCTTTATTTTGTTGGAGGAATTCTCATCTTCATTTTCCTCTTGTTCACCAATCCATCATGTTCCTATATAGAATAGAATAGGAGACCAAAAGAGTGGCATCCCAAAATTAATTCATATCCATCCAATTAAGTTAGATTTTGAAAATTTTATAAATTTGACTAGTCTTCCATTTGCAGCTCTAAAATTATGAATAGATTATGGTTCTCTTTGTTGCAATTATGATGTTAGTTCCTCCCATCTCACTTTATAAGCTAAAAGGTCCTCTTTACAAATATTATTAGAAAGGGAAATGATATTATTAATATCTTCTTGTCTATAAGAGTGAACAATAGAATGAAACCTATGATGTTGAATAAGGTTATCCCATTGTTTGATGATTTTAACAGGAAATAAAAGTTTTTATCTGAGATTTAGTGGGGTAGAGGTCTTTACTACAAAATGTATCTCCATTTATTTTATTTTTCTTAATTAATTCTTAAGGTAAGAATATTAATCCCTAATTTATATGTCTCCAACCAATAACTTGGGTTTCCACTCTTTATTACTCGTGACCACCAACACATGTTGATATAATCACACATCAAGTCCTTTTATTCCTTTGTTCCATTGAGATATTCATTACAAAAATTAAAAAATGGTCTTATAGAGTATTTTCCAAAGAAATCAACTGACCAATCTAAAATTGAATCAACTATGCTTAACTTTATAAATTATAAACTCTATGGGGAGGCCTACATTAAAACATTTCCATATACAACTCACAAATCGTAGGAACTAAATATTCGAAACCACAAATTTATATTTCCTTTTTATTTAATTTTTCATCATTTTCCTATATCTATTTCTTCAAATTATTATTTTATTGTGTCGAAAAATGGATTTTATTCTACTATCTTTTATAAATTTTAAACCAACTCAAATTAAAGGCTTTAATAATGTCTTGATGTCATTTTATTGTAATATAGTTTACATGAATTTTATTAGGTTCTTCAATCAAACCTATTTATGCTAAAGAAGTTTTAGGCTTAGTGATTATGGTCGTAGGTAGCTTAGGTACATTGGTTTGCATGCTACTGAAGAGTTATTTCCTTACATGTAGTTATTGTAAGTACTTTTATATTTTATTATGTAATTTTTGTTGGATTCTATTTCTTGGTTTAAAGTTATTATATTTCAAAGACTCTTATTTCTTCCTCAGCTACCACTTGAGCTAATGTATTTAGTTCACTTTTCCTTCTAATCCTAGAATTTTAGTCTTTATAATTTTTTATCTCGTAAAATGTAGACACTAACTTATCATGGTCACTCAATTATAGATTAAGAGGAGTAGGGGTATCTTTCATTTCCTCAATTACTAGAAAGTCTTCCTCTTTCTATTGAACTTCCTTATTAATAGCAGTCTCTTCTTATATTTATTCTATCTTTTATTCAATAGAAATTAGTTATTCTTTCATCTCTTCTTTTACCTCTATTTCCATTTATTTATTTGCCTCCTCTTCTTCCATTTTTTCATCTTTTATCTCTTTATTAGTCTAGAAACTTCCACTAGTGACTTCGTAATTGCTATAAAATTTGCTCAATTATTATTTGGGATTCATGAAAAAGTGTTCAATATTCTCAACTCATATTTTGGTATTCTCTCTATGTAAACCATCCATCCTAGAGTGTAAAAAAGGGATACTATCCTTGGGCTATTCTGTAATACCATGTGTTTTGTGGGTTCTGCTTACTTTATATCCCCTCCCATTGGTACATATGTTATTCACTATTGTCACCTTCATAACTTATATTGGTTCAAAAATGGCACACTCTTTATTAGAAATAATAATGTCATTTTTAGAAGGTATGAATATGAATTGATAATGGATTTTCATCCTTTCACTGGTTTAATTATATCACTAAAAACATGTGTCCTTATTTATTTGATGTGTTGTGTATTCAACATGTCCTTGGATATTACATGTGTAAAGTGACATTAATTACAACCCCACTTCCCCCCCCCCCCCGACCAAAAAAAAACAAAAATTCAAAAATTCACTTGACCTCAAGTTCAAATCAAGAAACAATAAGGTACATGTAGTAAGTGAGGTGAGATAAAATTGAAGTGAAGTCAATGGGGGAATACAATGTTGGATGATGACAATAAATTTGGATGATGTGGGAAAGAATTTAATGAATGTTTTATAAAAAGTGTTGATGTATTTTCAATTATGTCTCCAAGGTGACCAATAGTGTTCATGAGGTGCCAAGTAAAATAGTAGGTCAATGACAAAGTGTGCCTTATTGATCATGAATGGAACTTGCAGTGTTTACTTGGCTAGGTAAAATGATGGATGTTGATTATGTGTTGACCATGTTTTATGGGTACTAAGGGATGTAATAATTGTTTTTTGTAATTTTAGAAGTGAAAATAATCTATTTGAGTAGTCTTATGAAGGTTTAGGTTATCCTAGTCATCTTGGTAGAGTTTCTTGAGTAAGTAAATTGATGATGTCAGCATTCACATCTGTGAAGGTTTCAGAAGAAAGTGGTCACTTGAGTCGATCTATTTTTTTATGTAGAGAATGTGTTTTAAATTTAATGCCTTGAAATTATGTATATAAAAAGTTATGATAGTGCAAATTTTCTCTCCCAAGAAGATTTCATCATTTCCATACTTAACCAAATTTGCATTTTTTATTGATTATTGGAATTTAAATATTTGAATTTCACAAAGGAAAAATAGTCTGTAGTATTTTTTATAAATTTTTATGATAGATGAATTTTATGAAGGATTAAAAAGTAGAGTTGTAAATAACTTTAAGGTAAATCCAAATAAAATTGATTAGGAGGTTTGACTAGTTGTAAAATTGCATTTATGGTGATTCAAAGTTGACTGAGGGTTTGACTTTCTTCTACAAGTGACTTGAGAATGGTTTTTTTGTTTTTATTGATAGTGTTTAGATGTTTCATGATGATTTATATATTTTATAGTGTTTTAAACTCTATGAGGATCATTTGTATGTATTTTGGAGTTTTGATCAATCCATCTTCAGTATGAACCAGTTCTTGGAAGTTGACTTTTTATTCATTCATGGTATTTTCATGTACAATGAAAATGATTAAAAGGTTTTGCATATAAATAGGTATGTCATGATGACTATAATTATTTAAGGGTGTCTTAAGGGTCACTTGGTGTGGACCTATGTGATTTGAAGTTGTCTAGTGTTATATTTTTGCTCGGTGAAGTGTTAAAGGGATGAATAGGTCTCTATGGACCTAAAAGGGATACTTAGGCCTAATTGAAAGGTGTTTCTACCTAAAGGTGATCTATCAATTCTATGGTTAAAATATGTGGGTGATGTTGATCTTTTTCCGAGTAGGATAGAAGCCTTAAGGGTTAAGGATTATCTTTTGGCTAACCATGAAGATGGTGATCATGAATACTCTATAAAGAGAAAAAATAAATATGAAGGTTTATAGAGAGTATGAGAAAATAAAAGAGAAGTATGAGTAAACTTGGTGGATGAATTGAAGATTAGATTAGTTTGAGGGACATGTGTGTGACCTAGTGGTCATGTTTATGATATGGTAACAGTGTTTTTTAGGGTTGATGGTTAAGGATGAGTAAAGAGGTGTAGAGAGATCCAAATGGTTATTTTAGATGCATTGCTTGTGTTTGAAGGATTGAAAAAGTGTGAAGGGTTTAACATAGTTGTTATTCATTATTTATCCATTATATTTAAAGGAAATTAGATTTATATAGGTACTCATATAAGAGGTGTTGTGTGGGTACTCAATATCTAAGGGCAAGTGGGTGTTTTTCCATGCTTAGGGGTTGGTGCTCCTTGTGAAGTGGGTGCTTAACTAAAGTATATTTTTTGTAATCTCTTATAGTACTATATTCCATGTGTTTACAAGCTTGAGAGTGGTTTTTATCCCCTATGAGGGTTTCCCATAATTCATGTGTTATGTGCTTTGATCTTGCATTATTTTCTTTGTTCGTTGTAATGAATGGTTTATATGCTTCATAAATGCTTATGTTGAATGGTTAAGAGTTTGAAATATTGGAATTGAATTTGATTTTATTTCATAAGTAATTCACCCCCCCTTTCTCAGTGATTATACCTTTAATAATTGGTATCAAAGCCACACCTTATTTATAATTATAACCACTTGAAGGTGATTAAAGGTACAATGGGTAGGCATCAAATGTAAGGTGGTTTCTCTACTAAGAAAGCACCACTATTTAATGCATCCAAATATGATTTTTAGAGTTAAAGTATGAAGACCTACCTCATGTCTATAGGGTTTGAGATTTGACAATCTATTATGGATGGTTATTCCACAACCCCTACTAGAACTAGTGTAACTGATAATAAGTTGAGTGAGAATAATTATAAAGAAATGAATGCTATCATTTGTGGCCTTTTGGAGGCTTAGTTCACCAAGGTGATCCATTATAAGTATATAAAGTAAATTTGGGTCAAATTATAGACCATCTATGAAGAAGATTCAAAGGTTAAAATGGATAAATTATAGATTTATTGAAGGTAATTTGAGGGCCTAAAAATGAAGGAAGAATATATTATGGCATCTTATCTTCTAAGGGTTGTTGAGGTGGTGAACATGATTAGAGATCTTGGAGAGGATATTGAAGAAGCTAATGTAGTACACAAAGTATTATGGTATCTCACCATCAAGTTTGATTTAAAAGTATTTTTTGTAGAAAAAAGTCATGATCTTATGAAGATGAAGATGGATGAATTGCATGGCATCCTTACTACCTATTAGATGAGATTTAATGAGTACAAACCACCAAAGAAGGAAGCAACCTTCAAGGTGATCAAAGAGATAAAAGGTAAGAAGAGAAAGTTAAGTAATATTGACTTTGATCTTAATCAAGATAAAATTCAAGACATGATTGCAAAAAAATTGAATGTAGGATCGGGTAAATATGAAGGGAAGATTCATTTTTAATGTTTTCCATGTGGTAAAGTTGATCTTCTTATAGTTTAGTGCCCAGATAGAGGCAAGTCTAAATATAAGGAATCTCATGAGGATGATCACAATAAATGTGAGGGTCATATCAATTAAAAGAGTTATTCAATAGGAGAAATGACAAGAATGAGTCATACAAAGGAAACAAGAGTCTATATCATGAAGAAGATAGTAAGTCATCTAATGAAGAAGAAGGAAACACATTAGATAGTGATGATGCATCTCATGATGAGAAAAATGAGACACTATTCATGGCATTTGAGGATGATGATGATGAATTTTATTTAGGTAGATCTCTCTTTAGTGGAGATATCTCATAAGAATAAAATGAGCAAGTCACTCTTGAAGACAAATATATGAACACCTTAGAAGAGTTAAAACTTCTATAAGGTAAGAAAAGAAAGAAAGTATACTTGATCAAGACTTAAGAGGAGTAAATTAGATTATTTGAAGAAATAATGAGTAATGAAGTCAAAGAGCATGATGAGATCATTCAACATCTTGAAACGCAAGTTTGTACCCTTTCTAAAGAGGTTAAAAATAAGGATGAAGAATGTGTCAAGTATAAATTAGAGATGTAGTCTTTATAGGTGAAACTAGATCAATCTATAATAAAGCTCAAAACATATCAAAGGTTTGATATAAGCAGAAAGAATCTTGGTGAGATGCTTGACAACCAAAGAGTGCCTAAAGATAGGACTGGTCTTGGTGTTGGTGTATTTATTTGTTTTATTACATTTACTTGTATTTATTATTTTGATTGGTGAACTAATTGCTTATTGTAATTAGTTTATTATGTTTATTAATAATTTTCACTAGATAGAATAAGATTGCTTAGCTAGTAGTCAACTTGGACACCTATCTTGTTACAATGGACTTTCGTTCCATTATTCAAGGTAAGATAAGATAAGATTAATTAACTATTAGTCAACTTGTGTTGATCATTTACACAAGTTGGACACCTAACTTGTTAGTGTGGAGTTGTACTTCACTATTTATGTAGTCAGATATCAGTTAAACTAATGTTTTGTGTGAGTTCCCTGATCTTTATTTTGCATGCCTTGCTTTATATAAGAAATGGTTATTTATGTATTCTACATTATATTAATATTGAATTATCAGAGTAATTCATCATATTTGAGTTATTTATTCATTTCTATTATTGTCTTAGATATAGAGTTATTGTTTATTACTATTACTATTTTATCTCTTGTTTATGCTTTCTATTAGATTCATTAGATCTTGTAGCTAATTTTAACATGGTACCAGAGCTATCTTGAATCTGTAGATTGCTAAATATTTAAGAGAAAAATATATAGATATAGGATCAATTTTTTGATTTTGTATACAGGCACAAATTATAGATTTATAGATAGTTTTTTATCTCACCATTGAGTTCAGAGTGCTTGAGATAGTCGAAATCATCTACAATATTGTCTAAATTAGGCACAGGAGGAGAAATTGATAAGGGTTTGATCTAGAAGCACCACACACAAATCTGGTAGGTACCTAAAAATAGAAGTTTTTTTGAGGAAAATGAACCTTATGATTGCATTCAGAAGGCATCATAACCTATATATCCATATAAAATTTGTCCAATTTGGACACAATCACCCAGAAGGCAAATTTTTTTTACTCCCAAGTACAACTGTATAGACTGTGTAGGGCAAAAAAAGATTTTTTTTTAGTAGGCCTCATGGATCAATATGCAAAATTGATAGGTCAATTTTGAGAGCCCACCATTTAAACACTAGGAGGTATTTTTGAGTAAAATGTTTTTTTAAATAGCTTAAAATTTTGTGCTCTTCATTGTTGTACTTTCATTTTTTCTAGATTTATCCATATTTTTATAGAATTCATGTTTTTCTACAACAAATCTTGCCTGTTCTCATTTTTTCAACTTCAAAGGCTTATAAATTTCACATACGACCTCATATTGAGCTCCCTTTTTTTTAAAGTTAACAATTTTTCAAGCAAAATACATTGGTGTAGAAATGTTTTTAATAAAGTGCATATTTTTTGTACTTTTAGACTAGAGGGCCTAATTGAGATTTTTATAAACTAGAAAAATTATAATCCAGTCTTGTAATTGCACTCAATTATAAAGTTTTGACAAATACTTGCTAGGTTGGATAAAACTAAGTAATTCAAGGGGTTTTGTGATGTGTTCTATACTTTGATTTCTACTTTGTGATGGTTTATTTCCAATTACATCATGAGGAATCCTAAGTTCCCACTATTAACAACATAAAACTATAGCACATGGAAATAAAATACTTGGAATGCATTAATGATGCTAGGATATATGCCTTATATAACAACTCTTCTTACTCCATCTACTGATGCAAATGAGTTACAACACTTTCTCTTTGAAAATACTAAGGTAATTAGATGCAATCAGTCTTACATGTCTTTAGATTTGAATTCCCATCTTGATAAATGTATAACTCTAAAAGAGGCTTGGGATAAATTAGCATCATTGTTTAGCAAAATAGATCAATTTTTTGGTTACCAAAATGACAATAAACTCATTAGTTTGGATCCTAAAAATTATGATACAATATAAGACTACATCACTAAAGTCATAGATCTTAGAGCATAACCTTTAGAATGTAAAATCAATAAAAATGATATTCAATTGATTTTCAGTGCCTTACACAAATTAGGTCATATAGACTCATCATTTGTCTCTAGTTTTCAGACTCACATTGGGCATAGCATATCAAATGCCCACCTTTGAGGTATTCTATGAGATTCTAATGGTTGAAGAAGAAAATTTAATAGTTATGGGTCTAATCAAGTCATTCAAATCTCAAGCTTTAATTTCAAGTCAACCTCAGCATAAGCAAGTTTCAACATCAGCATCAAATGGAGGTTCAAGAAAAAAGAAGTAGAATAATCATAATAAGTCATAAAAAGATAATAATAATGGGCAACAATCTTCCTCATAAGGAGATTATAAATCCACTAATAAGAAAAGGGATTCACAAAAAAGTTCTGACACTCATTGCCCTTATTGCAAAAAGGGGTTTCATAATGAATAAGATTGTTGGAAGAAAGAGATTGATGGCCTTAAGAGTATTATCAAAAATAATAACACCAATCAATCAAAAGATTCTTCCACTCCTTCAAATTCAGGGAAAGGGAAAGCTACAATAATAGTTGCACTGGCAAATTCTCCCAAGTCATGGGTACTTGACTCAGGTGCTTTACACAAATAATTTTCTAGATTAGAACCAAGTTCCTAGCCTCATATTCTCATAGGTAATGATTCTAAGGTAGATGTCATAGGAAAAGGTATAGTTTATGTTAATAGTGGTGTATTTGAGGATGTCCTTTTGTGTGTTAGAATTATCAACTAGCCTTCTCTCTATCTACCAAATCACCCACTTTAATTCTAGTAGGAAAGTTGAGTTCACACCCGATTCTATTTCAATCAAAAAAATAAAGATAATGCCTTAGTTGTAGTGGGAAAATTCAAAAATAATTCTTAGTTTTATTCATTCTTCCACTTTGTACCTCAGTCTTCCTCTACAACTTTGCTCTCACACACTAATTTAGTGAGCAAGTTAAGGCATGAGCGATTTGGTCATTTGAACTATCACTATTATAGTATCTTAGTCAGTAAGAGATGGTTACAATACTTCCAAAATTTTAGTTTTTAGGGGGTGTATGTCATGGTTGTGTTTTAGGAAAACATCTAGAGGATAAGTTTGATAAAAGGAAGGCTTGGAGGGCTACACAAGTCCTTGAACTTGGTCATAGTGACTTAACAGATCTATTACCTGCTTTGTCTTTTAGTAAAACCTACTATGTTCTCACATTTATTGATGACTATTCTAGATATACTTGGGTTTATTTTCTAAAACTCAAGAGTGAAGTATTTGATATATGTATAGAGTTCAAAGCTCTAGTAGAGAAATAATCTAGGAAGTATGTCAAGATCCTCCACACAAATAATGGGAGGCAATATGTGAACAAGTTTGAACAATTATGTGCTCTTGGAGGAATTGATCTTTAGCATTCAATTGCATACACATCTCAATCGAATGGTGTAGCCAAGAGGAATAAAAAATTATTAAAAGAGATGTCAAGTTTTATGATTCATGCAAAAACATTAGTACCCAAGTACTAGGTAGAAGCAATTAATTGTGTTTCATATATACAACATAGGGTTCCTCACAAAGATTTAAAGGGGATAACACCTCTTGAAGTTCGGTGTAATAAGAAGCTAGTAGTAGATCATTTTAGATTATTTGATACTCTAGCATGGGCTTACATACCTTCTAGCAAGCCTCACACTTTAGAATAACAAATTTGAACTTACATATTTATGAGATATCTTGATGGTATCAAAGGATATCGACTCATTGATCTAGATTCATATGAGCTTATCAAAGCGAGAAGTGTTTAGTTTGAAGAAAGTCCTTCAGACATGTCTTCTAAAATTTCTCATTCTTCTTCCTTAGAAGAATTAGATAACAGTGATAATGATACTCCTTCTTCATCTACTCATAGGGATGATGAGTTAATACCTCTCCAGCAGAGTTTAGCAGGTCATGTTCTTCCTCCTCCTCCTCTAAATCCTCACCCATTGATGACTTTGTGGGTTAAATAGACTTTGGTGGATGTAGATCCTCTTTTTAGGGATACATTATATATAAGGAGAACATAGTCATAGCATGATCTTCCACATTCCTATATTAACATAGCTTTTGATCCATAGTCTTTCCAGGAAGCCATACGGATAGTTGAATGGGATTCAGTGATAGAAGAAGAGTATGACTCATTGATTAGGAACAATACTTGGGATCTTATTCCTCTTCCTAAGGGAAGAAAATTAGTATGGTTTAGGTGGATATATCAGACTAAGTTTACTGTGAATGAAAATATTGATAATTATAAAGCACGCTTAGTCGTGAAAGGTTTTCCCAAGTTGAAGGCATTGACTATATAGAAGCCTTTGCACTTATTTCTAAGATATTCCATTTAATTAATACTAAATATTGGTACAATTCATGGTTAGGATATACATTAGATAGATGTGAAGATCATATTTCTTCATGGGGATCTTCATGAGGAGATATATATGGAGTAGCCACAAGGGTTTGTTCAAGATTCTTCATTGGTGTACCACTTGAAAAAGTCTCTATATGGTCTAAAACAAGCCACTAGGGCTTGGTATTCTAATATGGACACATTTATTCTTTTATTTGGGTTCTTGAGATGTCACTCAGGTCCAAATGTCTACATTCTATGATATGAGGATTAACTATTATACTTTATGCTCTATGTTGACGATCTCATTATTATAGGGAACAAAACATCCATCATCAATACTGTTAAGACTTAACTTTATGATAGGTTTTATATGACATACATGGGCCTATTGCATTATTTTATTAGGATTAAGATAGCACAATCTTCTTCCAAGATTACAATTTCATAGCCCAAGTATGCCATAGACTTGTTAGCTCGATTTCACATGGCTAATTGTAGGCTTGCACTGACTTCCTTTTTATCTAGAGTTAGACTCAAGGTTCATTTTTCCACTCCCTTGGTTGATGCCACATTGTATCACCAACTTGTATGCAGCCTCATTTATCTAAATCATACATGGCCTGACATTTTATATTGAGTTGGCATGGTTTCATGATTTATGCAAACACTACATGAGCTTCATTGGAGAGTTACCAAACACATTTTGAGCTACATTCAAGGCACTATCAAATATAGTATTCACTATATAGAAAGTACAAGTTCAAATTTGGTGGGATACATAAATTCTAATTGGGCTAGCAATTATGATGATTGTAAGTCCACTTTTAGTTATAGCTTTCACTTCATATCCAACCCCATTTGTTGGTAGAGAAAGAAGCAACATGATATTTCTATTTCATCTATAGAGGTTGAGTATCATGGCACTGGTAATTCCACTACTAAGGTTATTTGGCTTTAGAATATTCTCACTAAGCTTGGTGTTCCATTTCAGAAGCCATCAATCATCTACTACGATAACTAGAGGACTATCCAGATCTCAAAGAATTTGGTTTATCATCAAAGAACCAAACACATAGAGATCCATATGCACTTTATCAGGGAGATGATTTGAGTGGAGATCATTGATTTTAAATATTGTCCTATAGAGGAGCAGATATATATATATATATATATATATATATATATATATATATATATATATATATATTCACCAAACCTTTCACTAAGAGCAAGTATCTTCACTTAGGATCTCTTTTGTGGGTGTGGGACATCAATTATTTAGGGGGAGTCTCCTATACCTTAATTTTGAGGAGGTTTTTTTTCCTTCAAGATTTCTCTTTTCCTCATCTATTTGTATAGAGTACCTAATATGGCTACACATTATTGAGACTCTTATCTACATAGCCCTACCTAACCTTCACATATACGGGGTGTTGGTGCATTTATTTGATTTATTGCATTTACTTATATTTATTATTTATATTGGTACACTAATTACTTATTTTAATTAATTTATTATTTTTATTAATAATTTTCACCAGATAGGATAAGATAGGATAAAATTTCTTAAATATTAGTCAACTTGTGTTGATTATTTACACAAGTTGGACACCTATATTATTAGTGTGGATTTGCACTTCACTATTCATGTAGTCAGATATCAGTTGAACTACACATGTTTTGTGAGTTCCCTAATCTTTATCTTGCACACCTTGCTCTATATAAGCAATGGATATTTATGTATTCTACATTAGATTAATATTGAATTATCAGAGTAATTCATCATATTTGAGTTATTTATTCATTTTTATTATTGTCTCAGATATACAGTTATTGTTTATTACTATTACTATTTTATCTCTTTTTTATGCTTTCTATTAGATTCATTAGATCCAGTAGCTAATTCTAACACTTAGTTTCAATCATAATGAATTAAAGGTATATGTTATGACAAGTACAAGTTTTTTGAATAATAATATGAATAATAAAAGGTTTTTAAGTCATAGGTCTAGGCTTGGTTTCCCTAAGAATCAAGGAACAAATAAAGGAGTCATCTTTTAGGCCAATAAGAGGGAAACTCATATTAGACAACCCAATGCTATAAGGTACAAAAATTCCTTTAATGGTTTTTATCATTATTGTCATCAATTTTGTCATAGGATCATTGACTGCAAAAAAAATCTCTTAGTAAGAGATTGTCATGGAATTATGATCAAGATAATGATAAGTGTGAAGAATATCATCTCTCAAGGTAGTCAATTGATCTATAAGGAAACCATGACATCTTATGCTACAGGTGTTAAGGGATTGGTCATATTTCAAGGTCTTTAAATTCCTTAATCAATAAATCAAATGAATAAGTGCATGAATGGGATAATGAAACTTCAAGGAGTCATCATGTAGCCCATACACAAGGTATGTATAATCATAGAAACTTACATTTGTTTCAAGTGTCAAGAAATATATCACATAGCAAGGTTCTATAGGAATGGTCAAAATTATACTTCAAATAATTAAATATTGACATGAATAAAAGGATCCATAATGAATGGATACATAAGGCTGTGAATGAAAATTAGGTTGAAAATGGATTTTTTATCATAATAGAAAAAGGTACAGGTTCAAGTAGTCAAGAATAGGTCTTATCTACCCAAGTGGATAAAAGAATCAAGATTCCAAGTATGAAGGAAAGAATGAAGTTAAGGACCCATTCAAATTCAATTTTATGATGAGGAAATAATTCAATTCAAATGAGAGTATGGAGATATGGGATTACCTAGTAAGAGCCCATCATTCAAAATATGTGTGTTTGAGGTCTATAAGGCTAAAAAAGGGTCGAGTCTAGTTATATTTTATGTGTATAAGTTAAAAATGTGCTATGGATATGTAATAAGGCCTTCATGATATTTTGAAGGTGTTTTGGCATAGTGACAGGTGTATACATAGGACCTGCAAACACAATATGACTAGTTCAAAGTGTCAAATCAAGATTTATGAGCATTAAAGGTGACTTTGTGACATATAAGGGTGTGTTAATCTCATAAAAGTGTGATCTAGGTGGTTCTATGCTTTGAAGGCCTCATAAGGGCATGTTGAAATTTTTTTATGGCTCTCAGGGATAACAATCTTCACTTAAGGGCTAGGAAGACAAAAACCACGTTCATGGATGTATGGGGTCCCCAAGGATTATGACCTCAAATTTTGGTCTAGAGGTTTGAGTTGGTGACCTATAGGTGTGAGATAAGTTTTAGGAGTTGATATTGATCGAAATATGGTAAGTTGACCATGTCTCTTATTAATGCCCTAATGTTTTAGCCCATGTGGGTTAGTATCCTTTGCAAAGGAGTTGAGGGATAAGTCTATTTAATAAATTAAAATGGCCAAATGGGTGTTTATAAAGTTATTTACAATTATATATAAGTGCATATTTTATTCTATGGTTGAGCATTTATGAAAATAGAGGGCTAATTAATAGGTTAGTTTGTGAAGAAGCTATGGTGCAGAGGAAGATTTTAATGATGAATATTTCCATGCATGAGGGGGAATATGAGTGTACTCCAGATATGGATTTTCAAGTCATGAAGGTGTATACATAGGAATTTATGGGCTCTTCAAGGTTCAGGTAGGGATATTAGGCCTCTAGACAAGGCTAAGTGATTCAAATGGAGTTTTTGGTCATTTTATTCAAAATACAAAGGTATGGTTATCCCTGAATATGTTTCTCAATTTTATTTATGCATCACGAATGTTTTAGAAAGAGCTTGGATGTCCATTCTTCATTATATGGGTGGCTTATGAGAGAGAATTTGAAGACAACTATTAACTTTCATCATAGTTGGAGATGGTCTGAAGGTGATCAAGGGGTGACTAAGCTCAAGTGACATAGGGCGAGTCCCTCTCAGTGTTATTAAGGTGTTTTCAAACAATTCTTGGTACTCTTATGTGTTTCTTTTTCATATAGCAGTGCATAGTAAAAGAAGAAGTGTTGTCAATGAATAGGTTTGAGGCAAACATGGTAAGAAATGGTATGCACAGTGATAGGGGGAGTTTATATCATCTTTTAGAGGAGGTAAATTATTTATATTATATTTTAAAACATTTACAATTCCTCATGATCATCAATTAATCCCACATTGTGATTGTGTCAAAGGGGGTGAAAGTGTTTGTAGAGGGAGAAAGAGTATGTGCATAGCTTTATGTTGATGTTTATAAGCATTGACATCAATGATAAAGGGGGATATTGTTGAGGTGTTGATAATTATGTCTCCAAGGTGACCAAGAGTGTTCATGATGTTTCAACTAAGCTAGTAGGTCAATGACAAAGTGTGCCTTAGTGGTTATGAATAGATCTTACAGTGTTTGCTTGGTTAGGCAAGATGATAGATGTTGATGATATGTTAACCATGTTTGATGGGTTTTATGGGATGTAATAAGTACTTGGTATACTTTTTTAAGTGAAAATAATCCATTTTAATAGTCTTTTGAAGGTATATATTATCATAGTCATCTTGGTAGTGTTTCCTGAGTAAGCACATTGATGGCATGAGCATTCACATGTGTGAAGGTGTTAGAAGAAAATGGTCACATGGGTCTATTTAGTTTTGTGCCTAGAGCATGTGTTTAAAATTTCATTCCTTGAAATTATGTCTATAAAAACTCATGATAGTGAAAATTTTCTCTCCCAAGCAGGTTTCATCATTTCCATACTTAACCAAAATTGCATTTTTTAGTGACTGTCAGAATTTAAATATTTGAATTTTACAAAGGAACACTAGTCTACAATGTTTCGATTATAAATTGTTATGATGGATAAATTTGATGATGTATTAAAAATAAAATTGGTAAATAACTTAAATTTAAATCCATGAAAATTTATTAGTTTTGATTAGTTTTACAATTGCATTTGTGGAGATTCAAAGTTTATTGAGGGTTTGACTTTCTTCTGCAAGTGACCTAATAAGGGTGTTTATGTTTTTATTGATGGTTTTTGGATGTCTCATTATGATTTATCTATTTAAGAGTGTTGTAAACTCCCTTAGGATCATATTTATGGATTTTGGAGGTTTGACCAATCCATCTATACTATGAACCATTGCTTGGAAGTTGATTTGTTCTTCATTCATGGTATTTTCATGTACTAGACAAATGATTGAAACGTTTTTCATATGCATAGGTATGTATTGATTATTTCAATCACTTATGATGTCTTAGGGGTCATGTGTCATGGACCTATGTGCTTTTAATTAGTCTTGTGTTTCTATTTTTGCTCGATGAAGTGTTAAAGGGATGAATAGGTCTTCATGGACCTAAAGGGCTACTTAGGCCTAATTGAAAGGTGGTGTTGCTTAAGGGTGATATATAAATGCTATGGTTAACATATACGGGTGGTTTTGATATTTTTAAAAGTATGATATAACCCTGATAGGTTAAGGAATGTGTTGTGGTTGACCAAGAAGATGATGATTGTGAATATTTTATAAAGAACAAAAATAAAGATGATGGTTTCTAGAGAGTATGAGTGAAGAAAAGAGAAGTGTGAGTAAGCTTGGTGGATGAATTGAAGATCATATCAGTGTGAGGGACATATGTGTGATCTATTAGTCATGTTTTTGATATGATAATAGTGTTTTGTAGGGTTAATGTTTAAATATGAACAAAGAGGTGTAGAGTGATCCAAAAGGTTGTTTTAGATGTATTGCTTATGTGTGAAGGCTTGAGAAAGTGTGGAGGGTTGAATAGAGTTGATATTCACTATTTATCCATTATATTTAAATGAAATTATAGTTATGGAGGTATTTATATCATAGGTGTTGTGTGGGTGCTCAACATTTAAGGGCAAGTGGGTGTTTGTCCATTTTTAGGAGTTGGTGCTCCTTTTGAAGTGGGTGATTGAATAAATTCACTTGTTTATAATTTATTATAGGACTATTGTCCATTTTTTTATAGGCTTCAAAGTTGGTTTTATTACCCATGAAGGTTTTCCACATAATTCATGTGTTATGTGCTTTGATTTTGCATTATTTTCTATGTTATTTACAATGAATGGTTTATATGCTTCATGAATGCTTATGTTGAATGGTTATGAGTTTGAAGTATTGGAATTGAAGTTTATTTTCTCACATCACTAATTCACCCCCCCCCCCCCACTCTCAGTGATTTTACCTCTAACAGAAAGTTGGATTATTTTTTAAATAGATTACTCATATATATTCACTTCATATTAATAATAAATAATTATATAAAAATAAACTATAAGATTAAAAAATAATTAGAAATTGTAAATATAAGTACTTGGTCCATTGCATCGGTTTGACCAATATATTAATTTTTGGTAGATGGATAATGGTACTCCTCTATATATCCTCTGTCAAGATCTATCAATTGAATGAAATTCAGACATGTAGAATAGTTGAGTGCTTATGGAAAAAAAAATTGTCTTGGTTACTTTGTCCTTAAAGTGTTCAAGATCAATTTTTTTACACCAATATTATGAGAAACATTTTGTGGGAATGTTCAATTTGAAGATGAATTCACAACCCTTGAATTGATAAATTACTTATATTTCAAGATCATCATGAAATGATATAATTCCCCTAAGGACAATCTCATGTGATCAAAAAATAAGGAACTAGCAGTGGAAGGCTCTAGGTTGCTACTAGAGATGAAAATTTTCAAAGAAAGAAAGAGGTAGTAGTGTTTGTAAGTTCTTTTTAGAAACTTGTAGCAATTTGTGCATTTACATACATACTTATAAAAAGAGAAAAAAATATGTAGTCACTTCACCTTTAACATAATATGATATGAGAAATATTGGAACTACTATGGGAATGAGAATATAGCATACTAAAAGAGTTTTGTATAACTTATAGGTTTAAACAAATTCTCTTGTAGATGTTTTAGGTTTAAACATAGTTACCGATAAATGTTTCAAGTTGAAACAAATTTTTATATACCAAGATAAAAGTATGCTAATATATATATGTATATATATATATATATATGTATATATATATATCTATATATATATATATATATATGTATATATGTATATATGTATATATATATATATATGTATATATATATATATGTATATATATATATATATGTATATGTATATATATGTATGTATATATATATATATATATGTATATGTATATATATATATATATATATATATATATATATATATGTATGTATGTATGTATGTATGTATGTATGTATATACATGTATATACATACATATACATGTTTATATACATGTATATATATATATATATATACATACATACATATATATACATATATATACATACATATATATATACATATACATATATATATATATATATATATACATATACATATATATATATACATGTATATATATATATATGTATATATGTATATATATATATATATATACATATAGATATATATATATATATATATATATATACATATATATACATATATATACATATATATATGTATATATATATACATACATACATACATATATATATGTGTGTGTGTGTGTGTGTGTGTGTGTGTGTGTGTGTGTGTGTGTGTATGTATATATGTGTATATATATATATATATACATGTATACATATATATATATGTATGTATGTATGTATGTATGTATGTATGTATGTATGTATGTATGTATATATATATATATGTATGTATGTATGTATGTATCTATATAGATACATATATATATATAGATACATATATATATATATATATATATATATATATATATACTTGTATATATATATATATATATATACACACACACACACACACACACTCATATATATATATACATTTGGAGGATAAAATTGTATATGTTTACCTATAGGTTTGGATGATATAGGTTGATGTGTTCACCTACATGTTTGGATGTTATAGGTGTAGATGGTTACCTACAGGTTTGGATGTTACAAATGTAAATGCTACAGGTTTGAAGTTTACCTATAGAAATGGAAAGTGGACCTATAGCAACTAAAATTAGAATTCTATCAACTAAAAGTTTGCAATGAATTATATCAAATGACCTTTATTGTTGTTTTTCTACTAGGTAGTCAGCAAGCTAATTTTCCATCTTGGTATTTTTATAGTTTTATTTTATTTATTTTTGTCCTAAGTAGAAAATAAAAGTAGTTTACTACTCAAGCCCTTTTAATTTAATTTTTGATAGCCATAAAAGTAGTTTTTTCATAAAACATTTCCATGTGTGATGTACTTACCATAAAGAAATGGGGCTGAAATGTATTGACCATATTTCAACAAGATGATGAATCAGTAGGTTGTTCAAAAATTTTATCTAGTATACAATTAATTACCATGTCTATATGAGTTTCATCTTCAGTCATGAGATTTTAAATGAAATCCTCTTTGAAGAGAGGTTTCTTGTATAACTTGAGATAGTGTCTATTGACCATAAAATAGAATCTGAATAGGAAAAGTGTGCATGGCTTGACTACTCCATTATACAACACTTTTTATATATCATAAGAAACTAACCATTTAGTATAAATTTTTCCTTTATGTTCCTTACATTTGGATTAAATAATTAATTCCCAATATCTTATATATAACTTCATTATTTTATTAAACTTGTGTCATTTGATCCTTGGCTGATGAATTATTTTTGTGTGATGTAGAGAATATCTTATTCATTTCATCAAGAGGTTTGAGATACAATACCCTTTGTTTTTTTTTTATTAAATCAAATCCATGCCAAGTTTTAAGGTAGTCTTTAGACTCTTAAGTTAAAACTCTATAGGAAGAAGAAACTTCTTACCATAGACCAACTCATAGGGTGTGAATCTCATGGTTTCCTTCCATGTGGTCTTATAATCTCATACAACCTCCAAAATATTTTCTTCACAATCACAATAGTGTATATATATTATATTGGTAAGTATGTTATCCAACTCCCTATTATTGACCTCTACTTGGACATTAGATTATCGATGATATGAATTGGACTTCTTATGCCTGAATTCATACTCTCGTATAAGGGTTGTAATTAGATTGGACATAAATTATTGACCTTGATCAGAGACTCTCTCATAAAAATCCATATCTTATAAATATTTACTCATAAATGAATTATTCTACCTTTTCATTTCATGCATGAGTCAAAGCTTGAACTTCTACCCATTTGGTGAGGTAGTTTGTACATACCAAAACATATTCATTACCTTGAGAATGTGGGTATATTAGGATAATGAATTCAATCCCCCATTTTTCAAAGGGTTATAAGTATAGCTAAGGTTATAGTGAAATATCTACCAAATCTGTGGGTTCCCTTATATGTTTACATCTTTCACATTGTCAAGTATATGTAATAGCATCTCTATGAAAAGTAGGTCAATAGTAACTGGTGGTAAGGATTTTGTAAGTTATCTTGTTTGAAAAAAATAACCCCCACATGAATCATTATGATATGATCTAAGTATAACAAACACTTCATCCTATCTCACACATATTCTCATGATTAGATTGGGTCCAATGTGGAATAGATATCTAAAAATTCAATAATATGGGATGATTTTAACCATCAATTTGTATTTTTTCTTGGGTGAAAAAATTGTAGGAGTCTAACTTACAGTGAAATAGTTATAAATATATACAAACTAAGGAGTGTTAGTAGTCAAATCAAATTGATTTTCATCAAGAAAAAAGCCATATACTAGTGGACTAGTTTCATCAAGATGTAATCTAGACAAAAAATATATAACTATATTGTCTTCACTAGGCTTATTTAGAATTGTAATGTCAAATTCCTATAAAAAAAAATAACCATGTGATTATCCTAACTAGAATTTTTGGTTTAATCATTATATATTTAATAATATCATGATCATTGTGTATAAAGATAGGATAACTAGTAATATAATGTCAAAATTTGTTTATAACATACATTACTACAAGGAATTCCTTCTCTATCACTATGTATTTTAGTTTTGCATGTTTTAGATTATTACTAGTGAAATAGATAACATAGTTGAGTGACCCTTATTTTTTTTCGAAGGACTACCCCAAGTTTTATATTTGATATATTAGTATGAATGTAGAAGGGTAGCTTCCAATCTGTACCTCTCAAAATGGGTGTTATCACAAGTAAGTATTTGAGAGTTTGAAAGGCATCTTATCATTAATTATTCCATTTAAAATTATCTTATAATCCTATAAAAAATGGTGCTACTATCTTACTAAAGTATTGGATAAATATATAGTAATATCCAACGTGTCCTAAAAAGTTTGTAGATCTCATTATTTTTATGGTGTGGGAAGTTTTTTATTACCTTTATATTAGTAGGGTCTACCTCAATTCTTGAGTTTCAAATATGGCATCACAATATAATTATTTCTTGTATTAGCATGTAGATAATGTAACACTTCCCATGACTCAATGACAAGCTATTATATTGACAACATTGGATAACATTATCCAAGTTTATGAGGGATTAATGGTAAATGTCCCCATGGATTATGAATTCATCCATACAGATTTCAATGCTTTCATGGGATAGATCAAAAAAATGCTCAAGACCACCCTTTGAAAAGTGGTAAGAGAATTTCATAGTCTAATGGTAATACTGAGTAATCATAAGTACACTTATATCATGTGAATGTTATATCATCTTGGTCTTGTGGGAAATTCTAATTTGGTTATATCCATTTAAGCCATTTAGGAAAGATAAATACTTATTTCTAGAAAGGGTGTCAATAAATTGGTCAATGAATGAGAGATGAAAGTGATCTCTCCTTGTAGCAATGTTAAACTCTATGTAGTCCACACAAATGTACCATTTATCCCTTCTTATTTAGAATAATGATAAGTGGATAAACCCATTGGCTATCATAGATGGGTATATAAATCATGTATCCATAAGTTTTTATAATTTATATTTTACAATTTCCAAAATAATAGGGTTTACCCTTATTTGAGGTTATCTAATGGGTTTTTACTCTTCCTTGATGTATATATGATGATTTAAAAGGTCTTAGTGTATACCCATCACATATCATTATAGTCCCATGAAAATGTTATTTTATTTTTAAAATAATGGTGACTAGTTGAGTCTCTTGTTGTGAATTGAACTTATTATTGATATCAGGAGGTCTTATCAGTAGTTTATCCACTTGGTTTGATAATTCTATCATAGATTTAATGTTTCCTAAAAGAGTGCCAAGGAATAAATTGTGTGGTAGGAGATGATGAAAATTCCTAATATCCTATTTGTTTATGAAGTGTCTTCTTCAATAAAAATATTTGAAATGGGACAATGTGTGTATGCAAGAATGTTATTAGTATGTTGGTTTATTGTGTACATGTTTTGTATGGAATTGTAAGTTATCGTGTCTTCCACTTGTTCTTGAAATAAAGGGTTGTGTTAAATGGTGAGAAATATTTACAATGGAAAATAGTCATCATCCTCCTATTATATGCATGGATATTTCTATCCATCTAATGAAAGTTAGGTAGGTGGATACAAAATTAGTTTATTTATGGTATTATAATTATAAATGTGCATGTTTCTATACCTAAAATTAATGGATGCATCATTTGTATCCAACCAAAGTCTACCTAAGATTATAAAAAATCCATGTAATTTTTATTTGGGTTGTAATATCAGGAACTCAATGATATATTTTTGATTCTATTGTTATAATAATGTCTTCTATGACTCCCTTAAGTTTTATAGTTGAATAATCAACCATCTATAAAATAGTGGGTGTCTCTCAAAGGCCTATAAGTTTCAATTTTCTCATGGTTCTTTGGTCATGGCATTAATGGTTTCTCATAAATAAATCAAGATATTATAAATAATGGTTCCATTAATGTAAACATCCACAACCGGCCTAACTAGATCATAGTATTTGGTTGGGATGATGTTGCCCAACATGATATCTAAAAGTTATCCAACCACTTGGATAGTCTTGGGATCCTTTAATTTATGAATAGTTTTCTTAAGGTAGAATTGTTTGAAAACCTTGGTATAAATGAGAACATCCTTAATTTTTTATAAAAAAATGATTTTGACACACTTTTTTCAACTGGATTACAAAATCAAATTCTAATTTTTTTTACAAATTGAGTGTCTAAAAAGGGAGGAATACTTAGTGCTACTTATTTGGTGGATGTGACTGTTTCAAGATCATGAGTATTATTAAAATGGTTATGGGTTAGTTGGTTTGTTTGATTTACTCTCAAGAGGATCTATTATTATGGGTGGATTTGGATTTATAAGAGTCTACCAAATAGGTGTGGTAGCTATCACATCAATATTATATGTCGATTGTACTGACTTATTGTTGGAATTAGGTGTAGGTTGGGAAATAAATTTTGGGGATCTCATTGTATGTGGAGGTGTATTGGGAGTGCTTAGCATTAAGGCTAGTTATTTCTATAGATAGACTTTTAGAATTTATTCAAAGGTAGTATTTTAGTTGATCCAAGGTTGATTTCATCACCATGGTTGATGACTTGATTAAAGGGTGGATTCCATTGATAGGTATATTTTTTTCCATGGCTATTGTTTTTTATACCATTTTTTGGGGATTGATAGGTTTTCAAATTCCAATTATTATTTTTTTATTCTGTTTGGGATGGTTTATTCCAAGAAGTAGATGTATTCAAATTAAGGGAGGTAGAAAATTGTGAATTGAAATATGGAGAACTAGATGACATACCTAATTTTTTTGGTATATATGCCCATGGTTTTAATTTGGAAACATATAATATATACTTTCCATCTCATCCAATGGCATGAAACTATGATGCATCATGATATTCTTACATTAAGTTGGCTACTTTGACATGGGTAGCATGACATTTACCATCAGTTTTCTTCTTACAACATTCTGGATAGTAATAGTCAAGGCTTGTTCTATATATTATTAATTACTCCATGTGTACAATGTATCCAAATGTGTATATAAATTATTTATGGTTTTTTCTACATTTCTTTCATAAAATTGCTAATTTATGTTTTTGATAATCCCCTAGTAGATTTAGATGTTAAAGTGATGAAGCTCAGTTGTTATAAGTTTTCTTCATCATTTATCTTGTGTAATTTCTACATAAGAGACCTATATAATAAAATTTTATTCATAAAACACCTCCACTACTCATTATATCAAATGCTTCAAGGCATTCATCCATGATTCCTTTCATAAATACCAACTTGATATCTTATTTTTCCATAGTGGTTTGATTATATTTATGCAGGCTAAACATGAACATTTCTAAGTAATCTACTAATGATTCATCTTCATTTTTTGATATCCATAATATGGCATTCCTTGTATAGTCCCATCCTTTACAATAATCATGATACTTAAGAAGGAATTTATCCATAATCTCTTGCCAAGTAGAGATTACATATTTCCCCAAACTCATAAACCATTAGAGGGTTGCATTATTAGGTTTGGTTGGCAACAAATTTATTTTTTTAGCATACCTATTGTAGTCATAAATACATAATAGGACATCAAACTCAAAGAGGAATTTATTAGGATATTCATTAACTCTTACTAATGTTGGGTAGTGTAAAAAGGGATATTTTTCATGGGTTAATATCCAGTAGGATTATTGATAGGAAATTCCAATGCTGTCATCTCAGAGGAATCTTCATGATTGTATCCCATGATGTGTCGAGCTACCTGTAGACCAAATAATTATTCCACACACTTTTTAAAACCTTTGTCAAAATTTTCCCATGGTGCATAATGAATAGTGTTTGTAATTCTATTCAAAGGAAGGTAAGTCTTATGACTAGGGGTGATAGAGTGGGTCTTTCTAGAAATTATTCAATAATTTTAATAAAGACATTTTGTTCAACTGAGTTATAGGTTTTAGTAGGTTATACAATCTTTTTTATAGATATAATGAATTTGAATATTTTTTAGAGAGAAGCTTAGGTGAGGGTATAGGGATCTGAATACTTGATCTATGAGTGTGAGGTGGCTAAAGAGGCACTCTTTAAAATGGCATAAATATGACCTCATGTGGATCATCCTATACTTTGTTCTTAGTTTGATTTACCAACTCATCCAAAAACTTTTTTGTTATTGCTTCTTCTACCTCTAATAACTGATGTGAATCAACCAAAAACATTCATCCAGTTGTTGTACGTGATATCTCTAATGATATAGTTGAGTTCTATGTTACTGCATGTGATGTTTCTATTACTATAGATGATAAATCTATTTTTTTAGGTGATGTCATGGTAGTAAATATCCTATATTCTTATTCTAAACATAAGCTCAATTTCCTAGGTAAAATTCTTCCCATGTAATTTCTTTCACACTACATACAAACACTTCCATATTCTTATTTATTTTTATACCATGCCCTATAGGGCAAGTTTAATGGGGGGTATTTTTGGTGTTCACTTACTCTAATTTGTATGAAATTAAAATCTATTTTAAAGTCAATAGATTTATTCTTGAAAGCAATAAATATTGTGCTATAAAATAAGAAATTTTATTCTAGAAAGTGGGAATTTTACTTTTTGAAAGCATTAAATTTACTTATAGAAAATAAGAATTTTTTACTTCTATAAAACAAAAAATTTACTTATATTAAATCATGAATTTTTACTTCTAAAAAATAAAAATTATATCTCTATGAAAATAGGAAACTTATCTCAACCCTTGGAGATTATAATTCTTGACACCTTCCCCAACAATGATGTCAAAATGATTGGTAGAATTAATTCCCCAACTAAAATTGACACATTTAAATCACTATATATAAACAAACAAAATATGCTCCATATGGGTAGTTACTTGGTTTATTAATAATGCTTGTTCATTAAATTGTCAACTCATGGTTTGTATATTTTGGAAAGATCTTAGCACTATATGTGCACACTAGGTTCTTTGGAAGGTTAAGATACTAATGGTTGAATATAGGAAATGCAATTTGAATACCTTTAAATGATATAATGCCAGCACTCTTACATGAAGGAAAAGATACATAAATGAAACTAAGACTATTTTATAAACTTCATGTATTTGAAATGAAGATAAGAAATCAAACATACATAATAACACTTATACTAAAATTAGTCTATAACAATCAAGATACATAAACACACATAAATATAAATGTAAACACACAACTTGAATATAAAATGTTTCTTTAATATATGGGATTGTCACATAAACTCTTCATAAGTGGGACTTACTTAGTCAAATTTATATTTAGGTCCCTTCCTTAATTATGAATGCTTTATATCAAATCACTTCACTTGCATTCATCAAATTTTATAGCAATTAAATGATCGCTATAGGAAAGTACAAAATATTATAATTATTCTTCACTTAATATATTTGTATGCTTATGTTAATCTTAATTTGAACTCCTAACCACCTAAAACTCTTCACTTGTATAGAGATATGAGGTGTTTATTATCTACCTATATAAATAATAGTTATAACTATAGAATTTTGTTTAATTTATAGAAATTAGAAGAAGACAATAAGGTGTTGATATGGTTAAAACCATTTGACCATATAATTAATAAATAAAAAAATTATCTAATGCAATTCCCATATAGTTATAACAAATTATCATTACATTTCATGTTTGTTGGGGACTTTTGAATGAGTTGGAATATAGCTAGAATTGACAATTGGTAATTATGTTGTGATGTAGAAAATGGTCACTTACAGTCATTGTTTCAAGTGAACTTGGCTAGTTTTTTGTGTGTGTGCTCTCTAGTTATTGTGGTTACTCTTCATTCTAACATCTAGTCAATTAATAGCTATAGGTATGTCTTCCAGAATGGTTTTGGGGTATTTAAACATAACAACACATATCTTCCCATTCCAATTAGCCATGAAAATGTAAACCATTATGAAATCATTCCACTACATTTGAAAACTTTAAAATAACATATTTAAAATATTTAATTTCCACACACACACACATTTACAAGTCTTTTGGAATGGAAACTATAGAAAAAAGTAATAAAGGTTTGGACATCAGATGAGACCATTACTAGGGCTCATCATGTGTGACAACTATTAATAATCCTACATTTCAGTATTAATATTTTTCATCTCTTATGTAACCATAGATAGGGTGTAAAAGGACCTAACACATATTTGAGTTGATGGAATTGGATCACGTGGTGCAAGTAGTTAATAAAATGCAATATTATGATCTTCATGACGGTTAAAAATCCTAGGATCACATGGATCAACATGAGTCAAACCTTTATCTTACACATGTGGAATTTCATAATTAAATGTGGTATCTTGAGGGAAAAAAATTATGAATATAATAATGAAATGAATGGTTAGGGTAGAAATGCATTGGAATAGCACATTAGGATTATGACCAGATGAACTAATTACAAGTGCATAAAAAATAGGATCACTTTATACCTCCATATTAGGAACATGATGAATGAAAAGTCCCTAATATGTTATCCTTAAGATATTCCAAACATGAGGATCTATCGTATCGAAGGGTAAGTGTAGAAATATTGTGAATAAAAAGGGGCATGTTCATTGACATGTTTTTCTTAAAAATTGAAAAATCTCAACTATTGTAGATTATTTGAGATGGCTACACTCAAAATTTGAAGATGGTATAAGAATATGAATTGTAGCATTTCATGTCTAGTTTTCAAAACACTATTTTTTTTTTTTGTAAATGGTTAAGTAAAAGTAGGTAAAACATATAAAATTTGAAGAGGAACTCCTATTTTTTTAGGAAAATATAGTAGATAGTCATTTGTACAGTCTAACCTTTTTATGGCAAAGTCTTGTAATTTTTGAAACCATTTTTACCTCATTTTTTGAAATTTAGATACAATCATCTAGTTTTTTACCTATATTTTATTTTAAAACATTAATTAATATTGTTTTATTAATTTAATAAGTAAATAGATTCTAAAAACTAGGCAAAAATGGATAGATAGTCGTATGACCTCCATAACTACCTCAAGAACAAAATTGAATGTGTCTAGAATTAGGACTAGTTTGTGACCATATAATTAATTTTCCATTTAGATCAATGAAAAAAATTACTTAAACATATATAGGAATTTATATTTATGGCATGTATTGACCTCAAATTTCCATAGTTAGAAATCAACATAAATAGTGATATAACCTTTTAGGGTTTTACACATGTAATTAACTATGTTGGTTAAGGGGATGAGATGTATAAATCAATCAAATAAATATGAAATAATTAGGTACTAATTTGTTACATGGAAATTAAATTATTTTGAATTTCTAAAAATAGTAAAAAATAGGTATAAATAGAGACTTGGCTAAAAACTATCACAAATGATCTGGGTTCTGAATATTGAGATGTGAGTAGTAGTCTTCATCATCAAAATGATTCCAATATTCATCTATTCACTACATAGTATCACTTAGTTTGGACTGTACCACCATGTATGTATAGTGTCCTTAATGTGGAGCCAATGTCCCTTTTGTGGGACTATTTTTATTTTCATAAAGCATATTCACCTGTGTTTGTATGTTCTATTTAAGTGTGACTGAAACCTATAGCTATGTATTGTACCTATAAAGCTTGATTTGATTTTCAAACCCTATTTCTCTTTAAAAGTATGATATGAGAAAGAATTGAGTGTGTGTTAGTATGATGGACTAGACATCCTCAACACCTTGTTGTGTAGAGAGTTACCTACATAAAAATACTCCAAGGAGGGATCAAGTCTAGTGTAGTTCTCCCACCTAGTATTTGATGTAAGAACAAGTGAATGTTAGAATGAGAGTGGACTTGGATGCCTTGAATGTGTTTAAGATTTTAAATGCTTGAAAACTAGACCTAAGGATATTATATATGGTAGTATGTAGAAAGTAGGGTTGAATAGGGATAAAGTACCTTGATTTTGTACAACTTTGCCTTTGGTTTGAATATATTTTCCATCTATTTTCCATCTATTGAATAGAGCTAGATTATACTTGTATTTATAGGGTTCTACTACTTATGTAAATAATAAAATGAGATTAGGTAATCTTAAGAAGGGATCACATTTTAAAAATTATTTTTTGGGAAGAGTTGGGGATACAGATAGTAGTACCCAGTTAGGGACACTATCACCATGTGTTTGTAGTGTCCCAAATGTGGCACTAATGTCCACTTGGTAGAGTGCTAAGAAATTTTGATTTGGGTCAAAGATAATAGTTTTGGGACTATGTCTTGATTGGTTTTAGGTGACTTTGGTATACTGAATGAAAGGAAATAAAGGTCTAATGCTCTATAATGGGTCTATAGATAGCCTATGGATAGGTTGACTCAAGTAACACTCTTAGCATCTAATTACCACTTTTAGTTGATTACATTTTCCCCCCATTTATGCTAGTAATGTAGTAAAGTGAAATAACTAATATAAATGAAAAATAAGTGTATCTAGACTTACCTTGGAATTGAAACCCATGTAGTTGAGTTTGAATTTGTAAATGCGGGTTTACATATGTGAAAAATGATCCAAAGTAATGTCTTTCAATGAACATGAAAAAAAATAGTCCTTACATAAGAGACAATCAAAATCAGAAGACTATTATGAAATGAAATAACTAAATAAAGTTGAGTAAAGAGAGAGGAATGGAATGAATAAACCTCATTGGGTACATGACCCAATGCATGAACTTGGTTACAACCTATGTGTGTGAATGTGTATAGTGATCATATTATTGAATATCTTAAACTAAGTTGATGGATTATTCAATCCTCATATGGGTGGCTCAATAACTCAATCTAGTTTTGAATCCATCATTGTCCACCCCTACTTGATGGATCTTGATCCCTATGAATAGCTTGGATAAGATTATAAGTGTGTCAAACCCTCTATTGTAGCTGGATCAATAAATTAGGTAGGCCATGAATCCATCATTACCCCTTGTGTGAGGTATATTTATCTATAACTATACTATGTAAAGTGTTAAAAGTATCTAACTAAGTAATCTAACTATATATTTGTCTCCACAGCCACTCAAGTATATTAGGTGGTTCTAGGCCACTCAAGAATGACAACCACTACAGATATAATAAGGCATGAATCTAGTGACAACCTAGAATTTGATAATAATTTTATATAACATATAAAATGACATGGATTTTACCACTCCATTTGATCAACCTATTTGAAGCTAAGTATTTTGAAACTATGTGTTGTGCACAAGCCCCCAATCTGGTATATAAGTATATTAAATCTAAATCAATTAGGTAATAGTTAAAACTATGTAACTGAATTAAATATATGAGTGATCATGTCATGCATGATAGGTCTAAATCTAAGCAACTAGTATGAATCTAAATTGAAATCAAATTTGAATTAAATCTAAACATAATTTCCAAACTTATGGTTGTATATGTGCAAATCTGTATTGTACCTAGTGTAATGGTTTGATGCTTTGGACTATCATAAAGCTAGGGCTACTATATATTAGCACCCTATAGTGCCTTATGAACTACTATCCTAATTTGGGTGTTAGTGACTATCTAGACTAATCTCTATGTGGGATAAATTGACTAATGAGTCTCAATTCTATGTTGTCTTCCCTAAGTTTGATATCTAAAATTGATCATGTTTGTTGAAATGTATATGTGAAAATCAATGTAGGAACTTAATCTTTGTGACAACCCCTATCAATGCCCCTTCTTTTGAGAGTAGTTTTGAAACCTGTGTAAGGACTACCCTCTAAATATTTAACTCTTCAAAATGTGTTAGCTGGAGCATGTGCATGATATTTTAATATAATGTAAAATGTAACATCAAAATGTAAATGTATATGAGTATAAGTAGGAAATGTAAGATTTATGTTTTAATTTAGCATTACATAAGGGTGTCAAGATAGATGTAAGAAATACATATAGTAGTAAATATGAGTAACTACCTATGGGATGGGGCATGATGTCCATCAAGGCTCACAAGTAAGAAGGGTAGATGCATGAGAGATCTCATGGCATTGAAAAATTGTGTGTGTGTGTGTGTGTGTGTGTGTGTGTGTGTGTGTGTGTGTGTGTGTGTGTGTGTGTGTGTGTGTGTGTGTGTGTGTAAAAACAAAATACAAGTGTTACAAATAAGAAAACATACAATCATATGAGGCATGTAAAGAGGTAGGCCAAGGTCCCAAAATATAAGGGACATGGGCACATGTCACTAAATCTAAGAATGAAGACATACAAGGACATGTTCAAATGTCCACATACACAAACATTAAATAATTTAGCATAGATCCACATAGAAGGACATGTTCAAATGTCTACATATAGAAGTATGAAAGAGCACACATAAGGGACATGGGCACATTTTTAAGGAATTAAAATAGAGATGTGGCATAGAATCCAAGGAATAATGGAATATTCAAATGCCCTTGAAGATGTAATAATCATAGGAACACAATCAAGTCTAATCTAGGAACTAGAAATGAAAGCATGTATAACTATGTAATACAAATCTATGTAGATTTCAAGGTGCATATATACTGAGGCTAACTACTGATAGTTAGAAAAAAATTTAAGAAATGGATAGTAATGATCAATATCAAGATAAACCAATGCATAACTGAAATGTATAGTATGTAAAGATAAAATCTAGTTATAGCAATTGTGTATGAGATTCCCTAGAGTGGGAAAATGTATCAATATATAAACCAGAGGTGTAAATTCCCCTAATGGGTAGATGATAGCTGATTTGGATCAATGTAGTGGACCAGAGTCCTATCTCAAAATTTCAAGCACTTGAAAATAATAAGTGAAGTGTATGTGTATGATAAAACTGACTATACTAAGATAACTAGCAATATGCAATAACTGGAAAGTAGTAGAAATGTAAACAAATCAATCCATACAATCTATAAAATTTTGTATTTTAAAAATATTTGAATGTTTTTGTATTTCTACATATTTTATTATTATTTTGTTTATTGAGTATAATTTATGTACAAGAATATGAAAATAAGCTATGTATAAGGAGTGAAAGAGATAAATTAAATACTAAAAAATAAATGAAACAAAATACAAGCAAAGTGTAATGTCTCTATAGACCCAAGATCAAATCCATAAGATGTGGATAATCAAATGGTGGATCTGATGGAAGATCATATAGTGTTAAATACTGAACCTATCTAAACTCAAATAATTAATTATCATCATGATCATTTTACCAATCTATATGTATCAGTGGGGCTTTATCCTTGGCATGAGTATGGATTATGTGCATCTGAATGGCATGCTACTCAACTGTATAGGATGCCTCTCACATGGTCCCAAGGTGAACCACATTATATCATAGAGTATTTGTGTGAAACATGTGGTTCTCATCAATGAATAACAATATAGAACTCCCAAGGACTAAAATTAATGTTGGCATATTTGTGTGACATTGGTTTTATACCACCATTTGAAAATAGGAAATATTTTAGTACTAGAAATATTATTGCAATCCTTGACTTCCTTAAATATTTATATCCAAATTTTTTGGAATAAATCCATGAAATGAGGAGGCCCACAAACCATTAAATAACCCTCTAGATCCAAACCACTGATTTAAAATACACATGAAATATTAGTTCTAGATAATGATAAATGCTATTAATAGAATGCAACTAGCAAGCTGTATATTAAACACATAAATTTAGGGTTGTTATATGCTACACATATAAATTTGGATTCAAATAGTTATCCCTCTCTAAATAAGATTAGATAAGGCTCCAAAAATTGATGTATGCCACTTTTAAGGATCCAAACTACTAGTGTCTACCTATATATTATCATCATCCACCCATAGACATCCAAAATCCACCGACAAACTACTGACATCGTCCCATAATAAACCCATCATCATCCACCCATAGTCTACCATCATCCACCTACATGCTACCATCAAGCACTGACAAACTAAAATCAAACACCCACAAGCTACCATTAGGTGCCCTCACTCATAATGAGCTCTGATTATTTCATTTCCTATTATGTAAATATAAATGTCTTATTCTCCTAAGGCCTTAATGGGGTTTTAACCTCTTACCACTACATGTCTTCTAAAATCTAGTTTTTAAAAAAAATTCTAAGGAAAATACTATTAGTTTAATCAAATAAAAACATTAAATATTTTTTCAATAATTTAAAATGTAGTTTAAAACATTAATTTGCCTCTTTTTTATAACTAAAAGAGAGTTGAGATTCATTTTTTCATGAAGAGAAGTTAGAATATTTGTTCTCTCCATTTGTATATGGTTAAATTCCTCATTGCACAAATCAATAATATAATCGGTACATGTAAAAGTATAATTATCAATCCTAAGAGAAAAATTTGATTAACTAATAATATTATTTGACAAATACAAACACCAAAAAAATTATTTACCACTCAGATTACATAGGATGTAGACTATAAACCAGATCATAATATCTAATGCTTTATCTTGTACTATAATTATAGCTAGAAAAAATTATAACATAGCCAAAAGATAAGGATTGGTCATAGATTTTATGGGGAGGCCCTTGATGGATTTTAAATTTTATCCACTTGTAACAAAATTAAAAATGTTATTAAGGATGTTTGGTGAAGGTATACATTTTAAAAACAAATTAAATGAGAATAATATTAATTTAATAAAATAGCATGAACCCTTGATCAACAAGTCAAAGTGAAACTCTATATAGTTATTTTTTGGTATATCAGTGAGGCATGGGTGGACACATGGTTACCATTTGTTTTGCGGATACATATCAAGTGATGGATTTCTTTGTGGCTAATCCCAAACTAGAAAACACATGATTTCACCTTCACGATGAAGATTCAATTTGCATGACCATACCTCCTAAGAAAATAATTGAGTAAAGTGGTGTTTTTGTCATACATGGGCATATTGACAAGCCTCTCCAAACCACACTTCTCAGCCCAATCTATGTATGTGTCCTTTTTTCTATTAGTTTAAGTATCTATGGGCACATGAGGTTATTGTATAGTATTTTTGATGAGGATGATCTTAGGGTAGCCATTATGCTATGGCTGGTCTCTAAGTGGTATTTATGAGGTGGTCTATAGGAATTAGGTTGTAATTTTTTAATAGGTAATAAGGTCTCTAGTAGGTCAAAGTGTATGTTTAAATTTGTAAGAGTGAAAAATGAAGTGGTCTGATAGTATTTACATATAGCTAGAACTTTTCATTAGATAGTTGTTACATAACAATAGCCACCCAACAAGCTATCACTCAGTAGCATAATTATTATCCAAGAACATAAATATTGGTTGGTAGTATAGTTGTTGTATGGTAGCACAACTACTATCTGATAGTGTATATGTCATAAGACAACTATGGTTTCTAGTGGCAGCATAGCTTTTGAATGACAATAATGATGTCAAATGATAACAATGATTCTACGTGGTATTAATGTTATTGAGTGAAAGTAATGTTTTCGAGTGGAAATAATGTTGTTGAGAGATAACAATGTTACCAAGCAATAACATATCTATAATTTGATAAACAAGACTTATCATCCATAAAAAATGTTTGTTATGCATCTATTAGTTTCTTGTATACTCACATGTCAGCATGGATTTTGTGCCTTGTGATGTTACTCCTATTGACTTTCCTATTCACTTAAACATCATATGTTAACTTTTGATAAACTTTTGAAACACATACTTAATGTTTTAACAAAAAAACCCAAGTTCATTTCTATATATGCCACTAAAATTTACCCTTTGGGAAAGGAATCACTCCAATATAAAATTTAATGATCACATTTAATACAAAATAAAAAATTGGGTATCAACACCCATTTATAATGGATATGTTATAGTGACAAGAATAATACGTTAATGAAATAAAAAAAATAGTCAATTAATAATATTATGGATTGATGTTAGGCTTAACAACTCCATCCTTTAAAAGTTATTGAAAATTTTATTTTTGTCATTTTTCTATAGAAATAGGTACTTATAAGGGTGAGTTTTTGGAGATACACTTCTTGGAATCAACTAAATCACATTATCTTCATCCATTTGTATGGGTAACCCTTCTGGATGAATGAAAATGGTTTCAAGCTTTGAAAAAAGTTTATGTAGGTTTGTTATGAAATTGATCGCAAGTAAGTTAATATAACAAATAAATAAAACCAATATATACTTGAATGGAAAAAGAACAATAATATTATATTAAAAATGATACAATATTACTAGAAAGTATAGATGGTTTCTTCTATGGGAAATATACTTTGAGCATAGTTGAATACAAAATATTCAATAGATGTCCTTTCCTCTTAAAAAAGACATCTATTTAAGTTATTATACTCAAGACAACTGATAAATCCTATACATGTGAGGTAACTACAAATATAAATGGTATGAATTGCAATTCATATGCATCCACTATTTTATTAATAATACATAATATAAACTAGAATAGTTAGGACGAAGGGGTCCTAATATCTTCTCCTTAAAAAACTTTGTCCTACAAGGTTGAGAGGAGGAAAATGTATCTATAATTGTATTAGTGGTTACTATGTCATGTCTTCTAATGTAATTGTGCATAATTATATAAAGATATCAATGATAGTATGATTACAATGCTGGGAGGAGTGCTTGTCAAGGATGGATTCAAGTTCTAGGAGGATAGAACCTTCACTATCAAGCTCTAAGAGTGTTATTACAGTATTAATATGATGACTAATGACCTTATTCAAACATGATACATGGAAAAATAGATGGATATTGGAGGATGAGAGAAGCTCAAATTTGAATTCTATGGGACAAATCTAGGAAAGTAGTTTATAAGCATAAGAAAAATTTGATGCATGTTTTTGTCAAACCTTGAGCTCCAAAGAAGACTGATTATAAGGTTGGTGTTAGATAAAAACTATCACTAACAACTAAATCCTATTCTAAGTGGTATTGATTAACATGTTGATTCATGTGTTTTTATGCTAGATTCAAGTTATCTTTGAGATTTTGAAGATAATGTCACATTTTTAGAGTGTAGAATCAACTACCTATACATTAGAACTAAGTGAAAGTTATGTTTGAAAATAAGGTGGTGGGTGAAATTAAACATCATATGGATTCATTTTTATGTTAGTATGATACATATAATTTTACCACCATTAAACACATTGTAATCATTTCACCTAATGAGTTTATTTATTAAAGGAAAAACAATATAGTTAGCTATCAAAAAAATTGTTAAAAATTTATTTTCGACCATTAATTTTGGGGTGGAAAGTAGAACTCATTTTAAGTTGGGTGACATAGAAGTTAAAAAGGTTATTCTATATTAAACTAGTAAAAATGGAATCACTACTACTCATAATTGAAGCATGTATCCCATGGATACAACTAATCTAATCGAGAAAGGTTTGAGCAATAGTGGAGGGAATAAAAAGATGTCTAAGAGGAAAATATGGTTATACTTATAATCCAATCCACTACTATGAGAATCACTAATTTTATACCCAACTTTGTTAGTCACTCAAAAAAATCCATGTAAATATTTGATCATACCTAGGAATGGATAGGCAAGGGTTAAATCATACCTGGTGTAGGGAAAGTTTTTCCTTTCTTATGCTGACATGTTTCAAATTCTTCCAAAATATATTTGATGTCCTATTTAAGACCTTGCTAGGAAAAATTCTTGTAGACACTAGAAAAATTCACACTTGTAGTTCTAGCTATCTAAATGCATTGGCCCCATCTTAGGTACCACCTAATCATTCCTAATCCTTAACCCAACCCTCTTAACCTAACCAAGTCACTATTTGCTTATCACTATTCAAATTTACTATTCACTATCACTATTCACCTTGGGACCCCTTGTCACTATTCATGATGACATGTAATGTGAAATGCTAAGTGACTTAATAGTGATATGGTAAGTGACATGGCTTGGAAGTGAGGTGGATTGAAGTGGGACAACATACGCCACCTAGGACCCTTCTCCAAAGTAATTACCTCATTAATCATCATAAGGGTCCCCCTTTTGAAGTATGGCAAATTTCTCCATAAGGGGGCCCTCATTCAACATCATACTTTGTCTTCATGCATGAAAGTGGTACTAAAGTCTATGGGTAACCTTATTAAATACCTAGCATAAAATATAAAAAGGTGATTAAAAGTCTTTTGGACTCATTTGGGTCCGTGTGCATGATCCCCACTCCATTTTGGACTCTTTAGCAAGGTGGGAGACAAACCAACCAAGTGGGATACCTATTAGCTAAGTGGAAATATCACCCCCTTGTATTTCATTTCAATGTATTATCCCACTTGTAAATGGTGCCACATTTTGTGGGGCACCTCCTTAAGTACTTATCATAAAATAGAAAAGGGTGTTGAAAAGTCTTTTGGACTCATTTGGGTCCATATGAATGATTCCCACTCCATTTTGGAATCTTTAGCAAGGTAGGAGACAAAAAAACTAAGTGGGAATCTCATATCCTTATATTTCATGACCACTTATGATCCCACTCAGAAAATGGTGCCACATTTCACTATTCCATTCCATTGGCATGTTTCTTAACATCAAATTCTATAAATCCCCCCTTCTCCTTCACCCATGGTTAAGTTGGTTAGTCTTTGGTATAGGAATTTATTCTTGCATGTTTAGGGTAAATTTTGAATGAGTTCATCCACACCTTGGATAAAAATATTTCAAAGCATTGAAGCTCTATCGAAACTAGTATAGAATTCCATCATCACAAAGTAACATCAACAACATCAACTATCTTCAACAAGTTTTCAAGGTAATATCTATTTTATTTTTATATTTAAATTATTTAATTTCATTAATTTGTTCCTTACCTCCTCTACCCATCTTAATACATTTTTTTACTTCACCACCTTTGCCATCTCAATCCTTTTTTCCCCTTTGCCTTGTTATCCTCTTAACCATTTATCCCCTTCACCTTGTTACCCTCTTAACCACTTATCTCTTTGGATTCTCACCATCTTCCCTTTGCCTTCTTTCCATAATTTTATGATTTACCCATTTACCAACCCCAACCAAAATTTCCTTTTGACTCTTGTCAAATTACCAATCCAAAACCACAACCCTTAACTTGGCCAATTTTCAGCATTAGTATTAATCTAACTAGTTGCTTTATTTTAGTTATCTTAGAAAAGCATTTAATTTTATTAATTAATTTGATATTATTTTTTTAATTCAATTTTAGTTTGATTTTTTAGATTCAACTATCCTTATTTTTATTTTACAACTTAAATGTTTAAAGTAGGTGGAGTGACAACCTCCTAGAAACCTTTTGCTTTTAGGATCTAGCTCACGCTAGGAAATCCACCCATCTACTTGTTTAATAAATAGAAGTGTTTAAGTATTTTATTGTTTGAAGGTATTTTTCCCTAGAAAAAGAAGAGTTCTCAAAAATTCTAGATTTCAACGAACACATATTTAATAGGTATTCTTCTACACACCCCTTTACTAGTTTCTTTTCAACACTAAGAAAAGGCAAAAATAATAGAAAGAAATATTTTGGCATGCCTAGTGGGACCCTTGAGTTTCCTTGGGTTAATAAATGTTTTAAGACATTTATTTTCATTATTAAAATGAAATTTAGTTTCACATTTCATTTTTGAAATTTAAACATTCCTTTATTGCTTTTAAAACTGCAAGTTTTAGTCTCTTTTTCTTTTTGAATAATAATAATAATAATAATAATAATAATAATAATAATAATAATAATAATAATAATAATAATAATAATAATAATAATAATAATAATAATAATAATAATAATAATAATAATAATAATAATAATAATCACCCCAGGATTAGGATTGTATTTTCATGTTGAATTTAGGTGTATCTTAGGTGTTCTTGTTTTCATGAAATGAAATCTGAAATTTTCTTTTAGGTTTAAAATTAATTTACATACATTATTTGCTTGTTTGTTTCTAGTTCACCTAGATTAATTAATCAGAGAAAATTAATCATAGAACCACAAATGTCAGACAAACCAAAAAACTTGCATAATCAAAAATTGAAACACACTTGAAACAAGGTTTGACTGGGATTTTATCACCTAGCGGATCACCTTCCCCTATCTCGGTTATCTTGTTTGGATTTATTCATCAAGAGGATAACCAACTCAATTATCTATCTGAGTATAAGCTTTGGCAATTGGTATATTGACTGAGCACCTATACTAGTTGTGGGATTGTGATGTGAGAGGAGAAAGCCCCAAGTACCTAGGCACACAATTGATCCAATATAGACTTATTTTTTAGCACCTAAATGCAACCCAAAACTAAACATAGATTGTTTTTCTAGGACTTATTCAATCCAATTTCCTCTTCACACTTTTCTAAGGCATAAGACAAAAGAGAGATTAAAAAGAATCCTAGGACTTAATGAACTCTTAGTGAATGCATTTTTTTGCCTTGAATCTCAATTTATTACTCTTTGTTTTGAGGTGTGAGAATGTATCATTCCTTTCCTATTTTATCATATGGTTCTTACTCCCCAACAATGAAGGGACCTTGAGGAATAAAACTCACCACCAAGTCAACCAACCTCTTCCACCTCTTTATCCATGGAACATATTTTTAAACACATGGAATCTCTTCATTCTTCTAGAATTACTACTTAGGAAGTCCTAGGAGATTTGGATTTTGTTTCTTTCCTAAACAATAGTCATGTTTCCTTATAACATTACCTTAGAACTACGTCTTACCAAATCTTGTATTCGACCCCACCCATAGATCAACCTTATGGCATGCTTTCCCACCTCATGGGGAGTACCTCCACTACCAAGGGTACTACTCAACCTTTAGTTGCCTAACATATATCATTAATTAACAACCCCCTTGAAACTACCATTCAAAATCAACCAAAACAAACTACCACTGCTCTTATACCTCTTACCAATCACTCCTCTATAATAGGAGTGCCTACCTCTAGCACTATACATCTTACTATAGTTACCTCCAATCTATAAAACTCTACTCCACTTCAAATCTTTATGGTGTCCATACCCTCTATGATACCACCGATTAGTACAAGGGTCACCACCCTTCCATTAGCCACCAACCCAACTACCACTCCTACCCAACAAGAAACCTCTAGTTATCCCCATAACCCACAAGAGATTATGCCTACTACCCAACCACCTACCTCTACCCAAACATTAACATCCACATAACAATATGTATCTTCTACCCAACCATTGGCATCCATATACCAATATGTGGCAACCTCTCAACCTTCTACCCACTATCAACATGTTTCTCAACTACAACCACCACAATATACATCTTACAACTTTCTAGGTGCTTAACCCAAGTAGACTTCATGAAGATGATCATGGACAAAATGACCACCTTAGAGTCATCCATTTTGGGTGCTCATAATATCTTATCCTATGAACAAATTTGCAATGAGCCTATCCATCCATCCATACCCATTAAGCCATATCCTCCCTAATGCAAACTTCCCAAGTTCTCTAAATTTGAAAGAATAGAGGATCCCCAACAACACCTTAGGGAATTTAGGCATTCTTTTTATCTCATTTCCTATGATGATTCCCTTCTCTACAATTTTCCAATGTCTCTAGCTGACCCAGCCTTAGATTGGCATATTGCCTTACCCAAACATTCCATCTTCTCCTTCACCCAACTAGCCTAAAACTTCTTGGATCACTTTTTGATCAATATATCCAATAAAATTTCTATCACTAACCTCTACTCCATTTAGAAATTTGAGGATGAATCTATTGCCTATTTTTTGGTTTTTTGGAGGAGCCTAATTAACCAACTTTCATTTTTATTGCCTCAAATTGAACTTGTAGAGCTCTTTACTTGGGCATGTGACAAACATATCTCATCCAAATTACGTGTCCAAAGATTTCAAACCTTTGATGAAACTTTACCATGGCTCATAAACTAGATAATCGAGTAATTAATGATGGAAAGCTTAAACTCACAAATAAGAACTCAACCTATAAAACCAATGAGGCTTCTTCCTCTAAGTCAAGTAACCAGCCTAATACCAACACCAAGAACAAAGGAAACATAAATTCTATTGTCCTCAAATCTGCACCTCCACCATCTACCAACCAATAAAACCTAAGGAACAAAACCTCTAACTCTTGTAATTATTTAAACCAAAACCAAAGGAACCAAACTTGGAACAACCAAAAGCAATTAACTCCACTTGGGGAACCTTATTCTTCTATTTTGGAAAATTTATTAAAATCTAATATCATCCAACTTCCACTAATTAGACCACCCCAATAGTTTTATGCTTCTCACCCTGTATTGGGTTGTATATTTAGTATGACCATTATGCCTTTCACTGATTCATAAGACTGGTATCAATAGGTGTAATACCTTCAAACACCTTTTTCAATCCCGCATTGAAAAGGGGGAGCTTATATTGGATAAGCCTAATGCACCACCCAACCAAGCCCTTGACATATTCAGGAAACCTTTTCCAAACCATGCTCCTATCAAAAATGAGAGTAATAACATCGAGTGCTTTCCTGATACCTGTACCATTAACATGGTTTTTGCCACACTCACTAATAAATAACCCACTCACCAATCTAAAAATCCCTCTCTACTTATTGAAGTATTAGAGTTACCTTCTACCATTTTGGAAACCCAAACCAAGGAAGTACCTCTTCCTCCTTCCTCAATCATTAAGGTAATAGAACTAGCAACTTCCCCTTTGACCAACACACTAAAACACACACCCATCTTACCTTCCTCACTAATTACCATGCAACTCTCCCCTTCCATAGAAATCATTCTTGAGAAGGAAATACCCCTATCTACTCCTCCCATGGAAGATCCATCTATCCCAACCTTGCATCCTTTGATTGAGGAAGAGGAAAAGGTTACCATCCCTTTGTCTCCACCTAGTGAATTATATTTTAGATCCACCATTCAAGGAATTAAACATTTCTCAAATCTAGTGAAAAAATTGAAATTTTTCCACAACCTTGACATTGATCAAACCAGCTTTTGGAAAAAATTAGGTCTCCCTTATATTACCAAACTACAACCTCCAACCCCTTCTTCGGCAAACCAACCTAGAACTTATAATAACCAACCAACTGAAACCTCCACCCAACCAACCAAAACCTCCACCAAAATAACCAACCCTCAACCACCTAAGCCAATCAAGACCCAAGTAACCAAACCCCCTTCAAAACCAATAATCAAAGCAATGAAAAAGGTTAAACTAACCGAAGTCACAAATCCTTGAATTGTATCTCCCTTAACCTTGCCCTCCATTTTGAGTCCTCATCCCTCTACCTTAAGAATGAAACCCATTATTTTTACCAAAACCCCACCACCTCTATTGGTTACACCTTCAGACTTGCTTTCTAATGCACCTATTTTTACTTCACCAGCAATACTTAAGTTACCTACCTTTCCATCCCTAAATTTTATCTCATCAATCATCTTAACTAAACAAAAACCATCAACCAAGAGTACTACCTTACCTAATATACCTATCACCAAACTTAATTTCAAATAACCTTCTACCTCAACACCCAAAACAAAAATTGCTAAACCTTTACCACCCTTAATTGAGTATTACTTAACCATTCTCCAATAGTTATTGCAAACCTCTTCCTTAAGCTTAACACCCATCAAACCCTTTGACCCTTCACACCCCAAACCATCATGGTTAAATAACAATTTCATTTGTTTATACCATAAGACACCTAATCATGATATAGAGAATTGAAAATCTCTCCAAACTCTCATCCACCACCTTTACAATGAGGATAATATATAAACAGATGAACCTCCTATATCACCCATACCAAACCAAACAACAACCATACCTACCCAAAACTTACCCACTCCTCCACTCTCACCTAATAATGAATATGAGTCTGACAACTCTACTACCTCACCCTTTCCTTCTATCCATACTATCAACATGGTCACTAGATCACAATAGAAATATAAAGGGAAGGCTAAGGTGTCCATTCCTTAGGCTTACCCCCCTTCAAACTCCCAAGAAAACCAAACCCAGCCATCTCTATCTTTAAGAAAACCCAAGGTGTCTATCTTAGGTTTCCCCCAATTTAACCCTTCATAATATAACCCATATGTAATATCTATCTAGAAAGCTATCCTTAAGCAGCTTCACCAAACCTTGACAAAAATGAGATTGTATGAGTTACATTTTATTTCTCCCCATCACTACCAAGCACTCATAGAATCCTTGCAATCTATTGAGCTCTAACCTAATGACCATCAACCTCTAGCCACCTTTTTTGGTGCCCTTAAAACTTCTAACCTTATCACCTTTAAGAATTCATAAATACCTTCAATACACCCAAAGGACATAAATCCCCCACTCTTTATTACCACTTACATCAACCAAACCTATGTCAAAAGGGTGAATATTGATGGGGGAGTTAGAATTGACATCATATCCTCTCATACTTACAATCAACTAAACTTACTAGACAATATCATGTCAGAATCCATAACAGTCCTATGATCCTTTAATGACACTATGGCCACTACCTTGGGAACCATCATCCTTCATATCCATGTAGGACCCCACACACTCCCTAAACTTTTATATGTTGTTAAATGAGAATTATAATACAACATCTTATTGGGATGATCATGGATTCAATCCATAGAATGTGTTCAATCTACCCTCCATCAATGCATTTAATTTGAGCATGAGGGATAGGTCATCAATATCCAAGTATACTCAAATAATTTCTCAATGTACAACATGACCTATCTACCCAATGATGTCCTTGTACATCCATCCAATGTATATTTAGTAGTTAAACTGCAACCACCAACCATCAAGGAAATGTCAACTATCTCATCCATCCCTTCTTTATAGATCCCATAAAGGAGCCCTTAGAATCTATGTTTTAATGACTCTCGATAGGGGAGTATCTCTTTCTAACATTGGATGCTTTCCCTACTCCTCAAGAATATGTTAACCTCAAACATGACCCTTCATATGACCCTAACTTCAGAACCATCATCCATTTAGGTCCCCCAAACCATCAAATGAACTTCATCTATGGGGGACTTGATCTACCACTTCTTGCTCCCACCACTACCTCTCCCATTCGACCATTTACCTCTAACTTTTCCTACCTTGGAAAACTAGCATTTGATAAAGTATACCTTTATAAGAGTGCCTAGAGGGGATTTGGCCTTAGTTGATATGAATAAGGACCTCATGAGTTACCTTTTCTCAAAACCCAAAAACCTCATGAGTTATTTGGCCTTGGGTTTTTACCACCTAAAGAACCCACCAATTCATCCAAACCCATTGACACCATCGAGGAAGACACCCCCCTCATCATTAACCCAACCTCCTTCAAAGTTTGAGGATTTTGATATCATTCCCCATAATGTTTTTAGTCAATACTACTATTTTGGAGCCTTTGACCTATCAATAAGATGGCTAAACTAAAAATCTTCATCTCATTTATCCCAAAATGGTAGAAAATGATTCTCCTACCATCAACACCTTATAACATCAAGGTAATGATTCTATTCTCACCTACCTTGGTATCTCAAATTCTTCAATCCATAAATCCCTTCCTCCTAAAACCTTGATCATATTGAATGAATCTACCATGGATATCAACTTGGGCACTCTGGATAACCCCCACATTATCAAGTTGGGACAATCAATGAATGCCAAAGAACTTCAATACCTCTCCTATGCCCTCCAAGACTACAACATAGCATTCACTTGGTCTTATATTGATATGCCTAGGATTGACCCAACCATTTCTACCCATAACATAGTCATTTATCATGATGCCAAACCTATTAAGCAGAAACTTTGATACATACATCCTTGCATAGCCCTTCTCATCAAAGAAGAGCTTTAATGTCTCCTATCTGTAAACTTCATTCAATACATTGATTACCCCCAGTTTTTCTTAAATATCATACTTATCACCAAATCCATTGAGGGTATATGCATTTACGTGGACTTTCATGACCTTAACCTCACCTACCCCAAAGATGACTTTCCTTTACCTAGTATTGACCAGATTATTGATCTTATAACTACCCATGAGATGTTATATCTCATGGATGGGTTTTTGGGTTATAATCAAATCTTGATTGCTCCTGAAGATCAACATAGAACTACCTTTACCACCCCTTGGGGAACTTTTTTCTATAGAGTCATGCCTTTTGGGTTAAAAAATGCTGGTGCCACCTACTAGCAAACCATGACCTACATTTTCCATGATCTCATCCACACCATCATAGAGGACTATGTCAATGATCTCTTGGGAAAACCCAAATCTCACAAATATCATTTGAAAGTTATCAGTAGTATCTTCAAATGCCTAATCCATTTCTATATCAGACTCAACCCCAAAAAATGTGTTATTAGGGTCCTTTTAGGAAAGCTTCTTGGCTTTATCATCTCTCTTTGAGGAATAAAATTAGACCCTACTAAGGTCAAATCAATCTTTGAGATGCCTCCTTATACCAACCTTAAGCAACTCCATAACTTGAAAGGAAAGCTTCAATCTATTCACCATTTCATTTACCAAATTTTAGATCAGTGCCAACCTTTCCATCACCTTCTGAAGAAGGATGTCTCTTTCAAATGGAATATCAATTTTCAAAAATACTTTGATTGACTCAAATAGTACCTTTTTTCACCACCTATCCTCACCCCTCCTAAGGATGACCAACCCTTTTACCTATACATCTCTAGCACTGACCATTCCCTAGGGGAAATGTTAGCTCCTCGAGATGAAAAACATAAAGAATAATTCATACACTACATTAGCCATATACTTATAGAATATGAGACTTGATATACCCATATTGAGAAACTCTACTTATCCTTGACTTTCATGGCCACCAAAATCTACCACTACCTTCTTAGCCATAAAACCTATGTCATAACCAACACTGACCCACTCACGTACATGTATTTCAAGCCATACCAAAACCAACGTATGGCCAAGTGGCTTATGCTCTTAGCAGAGTTTGATCTTGAGTTCCTTCATCAAAATTCAATTAAAGGACAAATCATTGTTGACCAATTGGTTGAAGCAACTTTTATATATCACCAACCTCCTCCTCTTGAATTCCTAGATGAATCCATCACTACTCTTTCTTAACAGGACATAACCTACCAAATGACTATGTTCTTTGATGGGTCAAAGTGTCAACATGGTGGTGGATTTGTTATCATCCTCATCCCCTTTGATGATGAACCCCTTCCTCTATCATTCAAAATTGATTTTGAATGCACCAATAATATGGTTGAGTATGAAGCCTTAGTCATAGGTCTCAAAAGCACTCTAGCCTTAGGAATTAAGATAATCAATGTCTTTGGTGATTCCTAACTCGTGGTCAACAAAATCAATGGATCATATCAATGTAAGAATATTATCTTAAAAAAATACAAACTTTTAGTTGACAAACTCTTAGCATCATTTAAACATTACTTGGTACAATCTATTCCCTGATCTACCAAGATATTTGTTGATACAATGGCTTTCCTTATTTCTCAAATCCCTTATTAGCCTTCCAATTCCAAAATATATGTCACCATTCATCATTTTAACACACCCTCTTATCACCAATCTAACTTTCGTGCCATTTGTAGTGTGGAGGAATCCCCATCTGACATTTGGTATGACCAAACTTTTAACTACATCAACCTAGGCATCATTCCTTCTAACCTCTCTAAGAATGCCCAAAGAACCTTTGTTCAAAGTACCTTTTTTTACACCATAGTAGGGGGAATCCCTTACAAACAAGGTTTCAATAGTCTCCTTCTTCATTACCTATGCAACCATGAAACTTCCCATACCATTAGGGAAATACATTGTGGGAGATGTGGGAGACACTTTAGTAGTCTAGCAGTCACTAAATGTATCCTTATCCTTGGCTAATATTAGCCCACCCTCAACCAAGATTATTGTGATTATGTAAAAAAGTGTGTTAAATGTCAACAACATGCTAATTCACATCACATGCTAGCCAATGGCCTCCAAGTATCTAAAGACTTTTGGCCTTTCTCATAATGGAGGCTCCATCTCATTAGGGAAATCAATCCCCATTATTTACAATGACATAGCTCCATCATCATAGCCACCAAATATTTCACCAAATGGGTAGAAGTTATTCCTCTTATCTTGACCAAAATGGAGAATATTGTCAACTTTATCAACAATCATATCATCTATCACTTTGATGTTCCTCATAAGATAATCATCAATAATGGAAAATATTTCAAAATAAAGCAAGTCTAAGGTATATGTGATGCATTTGGAATAAAGTTAATATTTTCCTTGCCTTATTGTCTATTAAAAAATGGATAGGTGGAAGCCTCAAACAAAATCCTTAACAAAATGCTAACCAAAGTAGTCAATGTTTTAGGTCGAGATTGATACTTGCACATCCTATTTGCTTTATGGGCCTATCACATAAGCATTCAAACCTCTATTGGTGATACCTCTTTCTCTCTAGTCTTCAAAGCAGAGGTAGACTTTCCTCTTGAAGTCCAAATTCCCTCTCTTTACATATATTTACAAGATCTTATTTTTTAATAATATTATCATCAACACCATTTAGCTCAGCTTGAGCTACTTGACAGGAATTGTTTATAAACCCTCACTCAAATCTATATATATCAAGAGTGTATTAAACATGCTTATAATAATCACTTCAAACAATGAGACTTCAATATCAGAGACCTCATCCTAAAGTAAAACCAATATGTGATCAACATGGAAAAAATTAAATGAGGCAAGTTTACTTTCAATTGTCTTGGACCTTACTCATTACCATTAAGTATGGATGATGAGGTTATCATTTATCTTCTATAAAAGGCAAACTAAAACTTGAGCCTCTAAATGATTCACATCTACATTCATTTTCTATTAAATAAGGATCAAGCGCACTCCTTTTGTCTAACTTAAGTTCATCCCTTGATGATGATATTTCAACCTTCACCCATCTTCGTCCTCTCCTTTTGAGGATAATTGATTACAACATAGAATGATGTGATTAACCATTACAGTTATAGTCTAATCCTAAATATGGGTACTATAACTCTACCCATATCATGGTTCTCATGGATACTTTTCATCTCTAAAAAGATGGAATCCCATGGTCATTGTCTCTCAAAACCACACATTTTCACATATCATGAACCTTCTTGTGTTAAAGGTTTTCCCTCATAATGGTAAACCTCTGAACCTAATTAGACTTGTCCATATCTAAAAACATCACATCCAAAAACAATTTGGATACCAAAATATTACTTGGACTAATATATTAAGCATTTTAGACTGCTCCTACCTAATAACAAAATAAAAATTGCCAAATATAAGGTAGACTACTCCCTTGAAGGATAACTATCAAGAGAATTAAACAAATCCAATAAAATTAAACCACTCCCTTGAAGGATGGCTAAGTTAACTTTTTCAAAAGTAGAGCAATTTATTATAATCTTCCCACATCAACCAACTTCCCATATACAACATTAAAGTAAAAGACCCACTACCATAACAAAACCTAAAGCCATAATCATCTCTCAAGTAGCATAATAAGTTGGATGCTATAATCAGCTTTCACATGTAGACTTTCTATATTGATCAATCTATATCTAGAATACAACATGAACTTGTCTATTACCATTATTAGATCACCTATAGAAGAGGCAAACTAACCCACATAGGGTTACCATACACATCACCCATTATCCTTCATACCACTTATTACCCATCTTCCTTGTATACTATCTGTAAGTAAAGGGATTTAGAGCTTACTTGACACCCTATGATCACAAAACTCATTTTATCAATCAAAAAATGCTAATGTGAAGCATTTGAAGGGATTATGTTCATTAAGACACTCCCACTTTAGGTCTATTTTTAGTCCTTATCAAATAAGAAACATCATGCCTTCTTTTTATCCTAATGTTCTTGGTTGATATTTTTATTATGACATTTACCATCTAGAGTTGCAACAAACATAATCAATTTTTACATTAAGTAAGATTATGACAACCATAATCATGACAATAAACATAATAACATCACACTATGCAATATTTTATTTAGGGTGTGACGACACATACATAGTCATCAAATTATACATGCATTACCTAAGACACATACATACATAGCTTTACTACTTAGGCATTACATTGATTATTTGATGACTTTGGATTTATGTCGAGACATCCTCCTTATTGATTGCTTGCTAAGATATCCTAAAAAACATTCCTCATATCACCAGAGCTATCCTCAAAAACATTCCCCATGTTGACAGCCACTAGGGGGCATAGTCTATTCTCCTCTTCTACATTCCTGCCAATAGGATGATAATTATATTCTACTCTAGGTCTTTTGCCCTACTCAACTATCATAGCCATTTCCTCCCTCTTATCTAGTTTTTCTACTTGCATGTGTAATTCCTATTGTTGCCTCAATGCACATCCCCTTGGATAGTGAGGGTTCCCTCCATGGATAGGCTGAGGGTGATGTTCTCTAGCTCTACACCTTGTGTAGCCAAATTCTCACCTTATTCCCTACTAATTAAGTAGGATTTTAGGCTTGATTTTAGGCCATGGGTGCCTTTCCTCTTGTTGTTAGTTTAATATTACTTCTATTATCACCATTACATGTTGTAGTATTTTGTAGATGTGCACATTTACTGTATTGATTATTTTAGGTCATGGGGGTTGCTACTTATCTCTATCATTATTCCCATTGTTTTCTATCTTTAACATTGTGTAGTTCATTGCACTATCTGTAACCTTAAAAACCAAATAACTTCATGTTATACATTCATCCTTCACATGATTCTTTAAATAGAATACCTGACCATTCTTCCTCACCAACATGATTATCCATTCCACCAATGGGAAGGGTCCTATGACATCATTGATTTACTTGAACAATCTTCCCACTTGAAATGGTCACGTCCACTTACCTTTTCATGTGAACACATCACCCTCAATCTAATTGGTCATCTTGATAAATTCATGCATCATCATGATGTATTTTTGTCACCCTTATCATCCAATCTGCATTCAATGTCTTTGTTTGCTTTATCATCTTACAATTATTATGGGCTTGATGGTCTTTTGTGTCATTTTCACCTTTGCCCCAGTTGGCATAATTTGGTTTTTAGCCTTAGGCTGCTACAATGGTCATGCTTTTGAAAATACCATGATTGCTAGTGGCAGTAGATTCTATATACTTGCCATTATAGATGCTCCCCCATCTTCTCCAACTATATAAACAATATATTAGACCACTTTTTTGCTTGATGGCAGGGCCTCTTCTAAGAGGAACCCAAATTCATTGGTTCCAAATAACTAGGATAGAGGATGTAGACATGGCCACCCTTTGTCTAGACCATCGATATAGCTATCGGGTCAGACACGGTCCGTCCTCTATAACTCATCACACCACTAATTTTCTACCTCATTGAATATTCTTCACTGTCAAATAAATTATTTTCAAGTCATACCTCCACTACTACCCATAAAACTTGGCTCGTAGTGATGATGACTTTCTACCAAAGAGACTATGTAGATCCTGATAGATGTCTATTTCTTAAAAATTATGGTATTTATTATATTAGTAAATTTGTGGCCCTATATTATGATTATTGATCTACCCATATACTATTATAAGATAGTCTATATAAATAATCATATATCATTGTGTAAGAAAATCAAAGATAAATATTGTAATTCAAGTGTACTATCTAATAAGGAGGGTACCCCTTAGAAAAGGCTTGTGATAGTGGAGTGATTTCATCCCCATAAGGAATATTTATTGAAGTTTCCCTACCTTAGGTTTAATTTTTTAATATAATTTATATTATTTTATATTTTCCATCAAAAATATTTTATTTTGGATCTTCACTATATTTACATATTATTTGGATGCTTTACATCACTATATGTGAGGTTCCACCCAATCTTGACGAAGCAAAAGTATTATCTAATTTTTTTTAAGGACTGTATTAATGTTTGCAAGACACAAGTATAGTTTTACAATTGATACTAACATCTAGGTCTTCACACCAAGATAAGCTTGCTACATATGAAGTAAATCAATAAGATCCATTTGCTATTTTTTAGTCAATATTTTCAAACCAATATTTCTAAATCAAGGTTTCAAACCACTACTATTGATACTATTCATATGACTATAATTTCAATGACATATGTAACATCAACCCAAAATATAGGGGAAACATGAGGCCTTTAACATATCTTCAAACCTATGCATACATATTAAACCTTCATTCTTGCCATGGTAACCATGTAGAGTCCATTTCTAACCTCACCCAATGCACATTCCATTGATAAAATTATTACATATTTACATACTAGGATGTTACAATTAGAGAAAGGTGCATCAAGAGTTAAATCTACTAGGAATTCACATGCCTTTCTCCATAACCCAATATCCATTGAGATAATAACCTACCCTTTACAAAAACCCTTCATATCTCTTAAGATCTCATTATATGAAGGTAAAGATAAACCTAAGCAACATATAATATCATTCCATAGAGCATGTTTGGACTACGGATACAAAAAAAAACTATTATCCAATATATTTAAAATAATCCTTAAATATTATTTATTGTGATGTTTTTATGATCTCCATTTCCAATCTATAAGAGCATTAATTATCTTAGCCAACCAATCCCTAGATCATTTTTATAGTAATATCAATAAGAACTTATCATATGAATAAACTTATAAGATAAATCAAGGGTCTAGTGAACCAATAAATGGATATGTACTTCAATACAATATTATAATAGCCAAAATAACCAATGTTATGGTTGATAATGAGTTAAAATATATATTCAAATAAAGTTTACTAGCACTACTCCACATGTCAATTAAATTCAATAGATTGAAATAATTTGATGAGTTATGTCATACAGTAAAGGAAATACAATAAAAGTTAATTTATTTGAATAGACTCAAGTATACACCAACTTCTATGATTAATTGAACAATTAAATTTTAAAGTAAATGAAATTTTAAGGTGAAATCAAATGAAAACAATAATGAGGTAAATATTATAGTAAATGTAATGGCATAAACTACAAATAAATTACAATTTATATCTCCACCAAATATGTATTTTCATGATTAACATCATCTCCTCATGTAATATTAAAGTCATTACTTAAGTGTAACCTTATAATAGTCCTCCCTTCATAAGAGCTCTATCCATGTAAGCTTATATCTAAGAACTATGATGGAAATGCATCGAGTGAGTATCGTTAGATTGTTGGATATTCAAATAAAATATGTTTAATCTAAGACATAGGATATACTATCTTATAGATGAAAATATTATTGATTAAATCACTCCTATAGAAGAATATTAATTGTAATAGAATGGAAATAAAAAATTAAATATATTTAATGATTGTATTCCTAAGCATGAATCAACATAAACTGAGGATACTTTAGAGGCACATCATACACATAACATACAAATTCCACTTGAAGCATATTATCACACACTAAATAATATCATTGACATAATAAAATATATTTCACCTTAGTATCATGTGATCACATTTGATGATAGTGAGATAATTGACAATGTTTCATTTTTTGTGAATTATTTATATAATCTTACATTGATGAAAATCCTTTAGACATTTATATGACCGATAATTTTGAAAGTGAGAAAGTTTTCAAAATAATAATTATCCACTATCTTGGGTACACAAAATGGGATTTAGATGATAAAATTAAAACATTTAAAATATTTTATGTATAGAGAAACACAATATCTTGGGATGCATATTATTACCTCTTCAAGTGTTATTAGTCATATTAGCTACACCATTCCTAGTTTTTCATAGTATTTGGGTTTTAACATATTGTTAAGACAGTCATGCATGTTGTGTCCTCATAAAATTCCCTCTATAGTACATCAATGCCTAAAATATAGTTACTACAATAGAGTGGTTATAGCTCTAGGTGTATGGTATTAGTCTCATATATAGTCAATGATATCTCATCCTCCATCCTTGACACCACTACTATTGGTTAATATCAATACCATTATTTATATGGATTTGATACACCTATTAAGGATCATTATTCAGATATTATTGATACAACTATTCAAGATATTTATTTAAAGAGGATAAATATACCTATTTAGAATCATTATTTGAAGAGGGTTGATACACATATCTAGGATGATAATATATAATCAATTTCTACACATACATGGTCCATATATATAGATATATATTCCACACATATCATGTCATAGATTTATGTAAAGACCATAGAAGGCACCATATTCTGCACTACATATACTGTTAAGACCATAAAAATTTCAAATTGTTCCATATAAACACAAGAAACATGACATTTTCCTAATCTGAAATAGGAACCATATATCCCTCAACCCTTTGGGGACACCCATTGTATTATTATTTATATGATAAGTGATCATGATATATATGTTACACCATATGACCGCATATTAGATCTTAAACCATCCCTAGTTTATACCACTCATCTATGACAAATGACACATTCATCACATGATTTAGGTATTTCCAATGGACCTCCCCTATAATTAATTTTTATTTTTATTTTACACATTTAAAATATTAAAAAAAATACAAAATAAAAAATCATAAAATAAAAAATAGTTTAATATTAAAAAAATCTAAAATCAGGCCTGAAGAATGACATTGATTTCTATATTACATTTTTACATACATTTTTTATTAAATTTTGGTATATGGAATATTATTTACAAACACACATTCATTTCAAGATGTTTTCTTGTTATGGAAAACATACATGTTACAAATGTACATACAGATGTTGGTTTTCCCTCTACCCAATGGCCATGCTAATACTAGGGGCATCTTATCCACATGTTTCAATATTTAAAGTTATATATTTCTCTGACCTTTTCTAACATGTTGAGACACTTATATTTCTGACATATGCATTACTAGTTACTCATTTATAAAATAATGATACATGATATTAAATCATAATAGGATGTGACATTGATATAAATATATGGTGTCAATTAATTTTCTATTCTATGTTGTATTAATGTTATTACTCTTTACATAATAAATTACTTTATGTTTACCATTGTGTTTATCCCTTAACCTTGATTGATACAAAATCATTGATGTACCTTATTTTTATATATCCCCTTACATGTGGCCTTTCACCTTTTTTATTGTGACATTTCATGTTTCTTTTATGTGGCCCTTGGATTTATCTATGACACTAACTCTTGAGCTTGCTGAACTTATTATATTTGTTGAGATTTATAACATTTAAAGGTGCCATGATTTATATCATGAACTATTACTTCTTAGTCTCAATAAAACATAATTTTAATAAATTATTAATGTAATCACTTATTTATAAATAACATGTACATGCAATGCATTTCATATACTTTTTAATTTTATAGGTGAACACTTTTAAAGATGGATCTATGAACTAGACAAGTGAGAGTTTTGATAACTGGTCTCACAACCAAGATAGGGTTTTAAATAATGGACCCATAAGCAAGAGGGTTTAATGGATCCCAAAACCATACCAGATCACAATAAAAGTGTTTGATGGCTCCCACAACCATATCATGAATGTAGACAATAGTTGTCACACTTTAGGATAAGTTCCTTAAAGCTTACATTGTAAAACAAAATCCATCTAGGAACATATAATCTTCTACTAGTTTTCTATTTCCTTGATACATCTACACAACCTCTACCCAATTAAATTAAAATAAGTGTGATTGCATACCCATTGATCTAAACAACTAAATCACCTAGAAATTAGGAACCAACAAGTAGTAGAAGAGGTCTTATTCTAATCTTTTATCTCTGTGAATATTTTGTAAAACCTACACACACTTATAGCACAACTAATGGGCATGCACAACAACTCAGTGAAGCATCTACTTAACCATGGAAATGAGGTAACCAAATTAAATGAAACATAGATCTGTCAAGACACCTAAAAAATATAATTCCGTCCCAATTCAGTATAAAATCCCTAAGGGATTTAAGAAAGATCACTAGATCCCAATACTACATATACCACAAGTTCACTATGGATTCCTTAAACATCCGCACAAGTGATTTGATGTGGATTCCTCTATCATCCACATAGAAAGGAAGCATTTTAATTTGCTTTCTTTGATCATACATAATCAAAATATTCTTTAGGTTGTTACCAACAACACACACCATGAATAAATGATAACAAAAATACAACCAAGCTTCATCCATTTTCCAATAGGAGAGGGATATAACTTGAAATTCATTAGACTATGTGAAACAAGCTCCTGTAGGATAATACCAATGTAAAATAAGAACATAAAGGGTATAAAATAATAACTATCCTTTAGAATAATGGAGCTGACATGTCTTATCTAATACAATAAAAATACAACAAATCTATTATTTGGAGGCAAGGAAACATCTACAATGGTTTTTTTTGCCATAACCCACCCAAAAATACAATTTTTTACATAGAGTAAGCACAAGGTTAGCTTAAGAATTTCTCACCCAGAAGGGTTTTTTATTTAAAAACATTTAAAAATAATACCTTCAAGCTTCCTTCCTTTCCAAATGGTATAAGTAGATAACTTAATAATCATCACACTATGTGAAACAAGCTCCCTTATGATTAAAAAAAAAGAAAAAGAAAAGTCAAGAGCATAAAAGGATAGACAATAATAACCCACCTTACATGTGGAAAAGTCTCCCCATAGGGTAAAACAGGGTCTTGGGGGTGCATCAAACATTCTTCCATATTAGTATCCTAGGGGATATCCTTGGAATTTCCACTCAAAAAATGTTTCACTTCTGCCAGTCTATTTTCTCAACCAACACATTCTAAACCCTATGGATCTGTCACTTTGAGACAACAAAAATCTCACTCTAGTTTTTCCTACCAAATCCCATCTAAACCTCCATAATGAGACCACCATTTTATTTCATATATTTTTCCATTCGACATTACAACCAAACACAACCCAAAACCTATGGATCTACCATTTAGGGTTAGAATCTCTTTAGATTTAGGTTTTTTAACTAGAACCCACCTAAAATATCTAGTAGAAGGCCACCATGTTTGTAAGGATTCTATGAGTCCATAATTTGATCAAGTGTAGATTTAAACCGATAGATCTATCATTTAGATTCTACAAATCTTCTGCTATAGTTTTTTTTGTCAAACCCTACACAAAATCCTCAATTTCAAAACTTAGGGTATGCTAGACTTTGCTCTATTTTTTTCATGCATAACAAGACTTTCTTGCCTCAAAAACTCTAGCTAGATCTAGGTTGGATCATCCCCTTCACCCTCATCTTATTATATCCAATCTATGAAATTTGAATTCATTCCCCCACTCCTCCTTCTTAGCTCCATTTTTATTAGATCAGTTATGATGCATATGAATATCATCAATTTTTTATTTAAGATACATTCCTAAACTGTATGTGTTCATCCTACTTATATTCAGGTCTCATGTTCAGTCCTTGATTTACCTATGGTATGTGGAGTGGGGCCTTTGCACACCAGCTACACTCTAAAATGTCCATGGGGACACTTTGAGGTAGGGGTCAAAATTATCCATTGTTCCATGTGTATCACAGTGGGTCAACTCAGTTGCAAGTCATTCTAGGGACATTAAAAAACATAGGCCCACCCCCATTAAGCTTCATATGTAGATTAAATTTTATTACATTCTATATCTTACATACATGCATTGATCAATATAAACAATATTATGTTGGGATACTTTCCACATGATCAAGTGATATTAAATGATGTTATATTTATGCATGACATGATACAATAAACTATTATTTTGGGATTGGTTAATCTTAGAAGGAGGAATTATAGTAAGTTTTTCATAGATATAGTCACATCCATGAGAATAAAATTATAACAAAGTACATGTTTCATAGATTTCAAATATTTCATGAATTTAGAAGTTTTAGATATCATATTGGTTAGTTATATGACATATATTGGCACATTAATAAAAATTACATGGGTGTATATCATGCATATGAATCAAATTTGTAGATAATTAATAAAAAAAATTATTCACACTTGGGTGAATTATAATGGGCATCTGTCCACACTTTAAACAAATAAAATCAAATGTTTTCACATATATATAAATTTAAGATACTATTTCACAAATGTAGCATGAAAATTCAAAACATATTATATCATTTGATACATATTCAAGGGGGAATGAAACTAGTTCATACACATCATGACACAATTTACAGTTGAGTGGAGAAATATTATCACTCCACTTCACACCTTTCATTAGATACATAATTTTTGTCACATCTAATTTATAATGGTAATTATTGACACACTACAAACCATATGAATTGTGTGTAAATACATGAATATTATATTCCATTCCTTTAATCCATTTATCTATATGTAGGATCAACCCTTTGTTTTTATTTCCATTGCATAATTTTTTAATATAAATTTCCAAAGTTGTTTAAAATCACATTCAAAATATCTACAAAAAATTACCATTTTCCCTAATACTTCTTGACAAGTCCACACTAGGTGGTCTAGAGTGTACTGTGATCCTTTCCACTTACCATATCCATGTCCAATGTTATAAAAGTCTTAAGTTTTCAAATTTTAGATCAATATTTTTGGTCTTCCTACACATTTCACATGGTCATGTCAATGAACTTGTATAAATATTCACCTATATATGCATTTAAATATTTACTCATTAAGGACACTTCCTATTCACTTAATTCAACCATACATACTTCTACACATCAAGAGTTATACCCTATTCTTTCCAAATTCAAGGTGACTCACAAGGAGCTATCACAAAACAAGTCATGGTCCTTCTAAGGCAAGTCAAGAGCCATTGTTCTCAAGTATCAAATTCATTTTATAGCTACATACATATATTTAAAGTACCACAAAATCACATTCACTTTAGGTGGAAAAATTATCTGGACTTTATTTCACTCCTTGGTGTATTTAAATACATATACAACATTCAATCACCAAGGGGTTAATTGAGGTTATCTCAACAATATACACTCCAATAGGGTTTAAAACAAAAGAGAAGAAATGTTTTTATTTTTTTAGGACCATTCATAGTGTAATATATCATATTTCTCAATAGATTGCTACAATGTGTATTTTTTACACACAGACAACCAAAAAAAAATCACAATCAATAAACTCAAGTGCACTATGTTATTTTCCATTTAAAGTGGTTATGTATAGATATATCTTATTATTTTTTATATAATATATAATTTCAAGTTTATCTTCTTTATATTTTCCTATCTATCATCTAGTAAAGTCAATTAGAATAAGTTAACATTCAACCAAAACTGATGCACTTCAAGCCATCATCCAATTATCGATAGACCTATCCATATTTTTATTTTGCTCCTAATTTTGATTGTGAACATTTATAATCACTACTTATTCAAAATTTAATTTTTAGACAATAATAAAATTTAAACTATATGTGTGTGAAAGCTAAGTATATTTATTTTTAATACTTTCCAAAAATAACAACTTTCCATATTCAGGAATTTGTCAATATTAAAATAGTTGAATAATATACATCTTTAGCTTTGAGATATTCTCTAGGTTTACACCTATTAAGACATTATTATTATTTAGTAAAAAATAAATCAAAACATATTTATGAATTAAAAAAATATTTTTGACTATTTTTTTCCATTTCATTTTTCAATTTGGACTTTATTTTATCTTTGTTTTCCTAGAAACTATGTTCTGATAGTTTTAAAAATCACATGAATTGTCATTATGGGCAAAGTCGTCATATATTTTACCTAATACATGGTGTAAATGGTAATTAAAAAATACTCAATCCATTATATATATTTTAATTTCTATGTACTTCACGTTATATTTAAAATGCTCAAGGTTTTGTGTTTATCCATCAGAAACCTTCAACCATTTGTTCTTGTATTACATTGTTATGTGGTTATCCCCAAGAAGTTTTCTCTCAATGTAGCCTACATATAGGATACTTTAGATACATAATGATGTAATCATTTTAAATTAGTGTCTTCATGGTTGTGTTCAATATTTACAATTGGGACCAATATATGTGGGAGCATATAAAATTAACACACCCTTGACTAATTACATTGATAATTCTTGTTGAGAATTCTAAATTTCCAAATTTAATTTTTTTTCTCACCCATTTTAACTTTAATTTTTCATCTTTTCATGCCATTTAATAATTTACCTTCATTTGTTCCTCTAATGTGTAGTGCTAGAGTAGTGACACTCTTATAGAGCATATGCCGGATCTTTTGATCTCATCTAAAAGGAATAATGCAGAACTTGTTGATCACTATGTTAATGTAACCCTCCAAAATTATGTCAACATTAAAGATATTATTGATGAACATGATAATAATTATAATGAAACTATAAATTCTAATTTTATATGTGATAAATTGGAATAATAAATTAAAAGTGTGGGAAATAATTGAAGTATATCAATTACTACAAAATTATTCCAATTTACACAAATAATCTTGAATGGGAAAGAGAGATAGATTGAACAAAAAATAATAAACTGAGATAAAATCAATTATACCTGAATTTATATCTCAATAGAACTCTAAAATATTTTGAATTTATGTGCCCAAAATGTATATACAAATACACTTGATATGATGGATTGATTTTTGGCTCAAGATTTGGATAACATTTGCACATGGATTGGATTATGTTTTTGGATAAAATGATAGCATGAAATATTTATCAAAAAAGATATTTTTTATTCTAACCCTTTTGATGGGGATGCATATGATTATATAGAAGGCAATGAACAATCTCCAAGAATTATAAAATTCCTTAGAGTGTTATAGACAGGAAGGATTTTAGAAGACTCTAGATAATGTAGATAATTATAAATGATGGTTAGAAATAGATAATGGTGACTAGGTAGTAATTAGTTATAGGATTATAAAGTTATTTTTAGGAGAAATTAAGGGTAATTAATTGGAGGTAGGTAGGGAGGAATAAAAAATAATAAATAATAGATATGAGGGGATTAGTGATAATTAGGATGATAATAGAAGAATTAATTATGACGTGAGATGGTGTAAGGTTAGTATATGAGTGTGGAATGAAGGGGATGATATACTAGGATGAGAATAAATAATAATATAGTGTTAATTATTGAAATTAGTATTGAAATAGGTAATGATAGAGGAGTGAGAATATTTGGATGTATACATTTTTCACCTCTTTGAAAGGTCATTATGACTATAATAAGTAATTGAATTTTAAATAAGGAGAAGGTTGTGGATGTTAGTAAATTAGGATGGTTGATTCCCTTGTAAGGGGTCATACATAGATGAATGAGATAGATGGCCACTCAAAAGGATATAAGGGGTGGGATGTGTGAATATATTTTATAAGGAGGGTTTAGGTTGTGATGGAGTGATAAACATATGAAAAAGAATAAAATTGATGCCAACAATGAGATAAAAATGGATATGCCCCTAGAAAATACACATGCAAGGGAATGAAGTTAATGATTTCATGGGTTTATACATTTCCCAAGTGGTAACAAGCCATAATAGAATGATGATAAAATTTTAGAAGCCTTAGATATATCCCAATAAATGACATGTTATAGACTTGGATGATTGATAAATAAGGCCATTATATTTAGATGTATCTCAAGTGAGGATGCATGCCAGAAGAGTTACAGCTAAACTAAGATGATGATTTGAGTGATTGATTCAATAATTGATGTGTTTTATCTCAAAGAATAGGTTTAGTGATGATAATAATGATATTATATCATCAAGTTACCAAGAAATAAAGGAAGAATGGATTATTTCAATTGAGTTTTCCTTGGACATGTGAAGTGTTTGAGTGGTACCTATATAGTCTTAAAATAACTTAGGTTGATATAGTATCCCTATGAAGGAATGTGTGATGAGAGATGATAAGTTAGACTAGAGGATTAAATATGGTTAAATGTATTAGTTGGTAAATTTAACATTTGATGATTATATTAATGAGGGATGACCTAGAGAATTGATTAGATATAAGATTTTATATGTGGTTGACATGATTGTGGTCGATCTTACCTCAAACACCTCATATGACTAAATGCTACCTACATATTACATATGTACCTTAGGCTAATTTAGTTATATCTAAATCAGAGTGTGTTATGATAGGTGATATGATATATTATACGATGATGATGATGTTGATACCCCAATGATGCTTAAGGAGATTTATTAGGACTAATGATGATGATGTTAGCAAAAATATTAAATTAATGATGATTGTTTCTATTAGAGTTTATTAGATGTAGGAATGATGATTGGAATTATATGACCTATTTTATGATTGTATTTTATTGATTTGATTGATAGATGATGGGATTTTAATGTTAATGAATGATTTTGGAGAAGATTGATAATTGGACGTTGGATAAATTTATTTAACTTGGATCTGATAATTACTAGGATTATTTTGATGTATTGGAATTAAGGATTTTATGTTGTCATGGTATTGAGACATATATAATATAAATATATTTTAATTTATAACTAGGCACTATGCATCATGATAATGACATTTTTCCAAAGTTCATGTTGGATTGATGCAAAAGACATAAAGATCAAAATAGAATGTATAATTAACACATGGCATAAGGAACCATTGGTATAAAGAATCAAGATGACATGTTTTACATATGATATAATCCAAAGATGATAAAATACAAAATGATAAGATTAAAAAATGTATAAATATATTCATATAATGTCTAACTAAAGGCATAGGTGAAGTCATGCAAATTAATATATTATTAGACATGATATATACATGTTAAAATACATTAAAACAAGTAACAAATAATCAAATATCATACAAGTAAAATTATCACACAAGTATGTAAATGCATATTATGTGATGCATTGTTATTATGTGACTAGTGTCTTATTTATTGTCCTAGTGAAAGATTATGGAATGAGTTGTTAGGTTATGATCCGATGTGACTCTATTTTCTCCCAAGCAATGATATGATCTATGATGTTAAATTATATGGAATATGTCAATTATTTTTTGGATAAGGACATATAATCTTACTTTAACCAAATTTTTTACTTGAAATGTGAGGGGTAACAAGATTTAGACAATGTGTTGACAAGAATATTTTACTTTAGGATGCGAGATAGTTGATATTGAGACAAGGTACTATAATATAACCTTAAATTTTACTTTTTGACTTGGATGGTGGGATTAAATATTTTATTTTGGACCTAAATTATTTTAAAGTGTGTTAGGATCAAACTAGATAAGATGTTGTTTAATTACATTTAAATAGGTCCTGGTTGATCCTAATCAAAATTGATTTTGACAAGACTAGCTTGAGATTAAGTAGGATTTTCTCAATTTTAGATGGGTTGACAATTCTTAATGTGATCTGATAGTGAGATTATCTTATACAAAAGGGGTGACTATGATTTGACCATTGATAAATATTATATTATTGTGATGAATGATTGTAAATGAGTTATACTAAGTCTTAGGAGGTAGGAAGGGGACGTTAATGATAATATGATGGTTATTATGTTTATTTGTATTAGGATATGTATTTTTTATGGGACACAAGATAAGATGACTAAGATGTTTTTAGATTTATTTAATTTTTTGCATTTTTATTATATGTTAATTTTTAGATACTTTTATGAACTTTATGATTTTAGGAATTTTGGGGATATATATGTATAAAAATGGGGGTCACTAACAAATGGAATACTAATCCTAACAACTAGAATCAATAATGATGGTAGATAGAATGATGAAATGATTTGGGTGATGCTCAAAGGGGATGATAGGTGGTGAGTAATGGGTTATGGATCTCCAAGGACCATAACATGTGGGGATGTGATGTATCATCATCAAATAACACTTGGAATATATTCCAAAATGCTTCTAGAACATGTCTCAAGTATTATTCCACTCCCTTACTAAGAAGGTCAATATGGGAATTAATGATGGACACAATAGGATGGAAATAAACAAGGAATATGATACTTATGATGGATAAAGAAGGTCTATGGATGGATAATATAGATATGGATGGTTTTAAATTGAGGAATGTTACATAGAGGGATGTTATGATATTAATGTAAGGATGTAGTATTTTTTACTCCAAATTTTTATGTAACTCTAAAAAATTAACTATTTTCACATGATGCCAAATCTATTTTTCATTATGGCACTTGCATAAGGTTCCATAAAATTTATTTTCACCATTAGATGAATGATTTACACCTCTCTCTCTCTCTCTCTCTCTCTCTCTCTCTCTCTCTCTCTCTCTCTCTCTCTCTCTCTCTCTCTCTCTCTCTCTCTCTCTCTCTCTCTCTCTCTCTCTCTCTCTAATTAATTTAATTATGGAATCTCTATTTATTAGAGGTATGCGAGATGCAGTTATTTTGAAACTTTCCCAATCTTTATCTGATACAACATCTAAATAGTTGTGCCACTAGGACCAAGTTGTTGATGTTGAATTCATTAATGCCATGGTTATATTTTTTTACTCTTGATTTTTATTCTTTTGAACATCTCAACTATGTATATTTGTATTCTTTATGAGAGACAATGTTTCTTGGGAAGATGACATATGATATGAAATATATTTTAAGACTTTGATTTAATGGTGGTGTATAGAAATTAGATTCATAGTATGATCTATGTTTGATAAATTATAATAGTAAATTCAAAGTGTAGGAAATAACTAAAGTATATCAGTTACTATAATATCTATTCCAATTTACACAAATAATTTTGATTGAGAAAGATACATAGATTGAATAAAAAATAAGAACCTAAAATAAAATCAATTATACCTAAGTTCGTATCTCAATATACCTCTCAAAACATGAATATATGTGCACCAAATTGATATGAAAATGGACTTGATATGTTTTATTTATTTGTGATACAAAACTTGGACAACATTTAGATATGGATTGGCTAATTTGTTTGGACAAAATGATAGCATGAAAGACTTATCGATGGAGCTCTTTTTTCTTCTTTCCCTTTGCATGGGGATGAATATGATTATATATAAGGCAATGAGGAATTTAAAAGGAATATAAAATTATCTTGAGTGTTCTAAATATGGAGGATTGTATAATACTCTAGAGAATTTGGAGAATTCTAAATGATGGTTATGACTAGATAATGGTGATTAGGTAGTGAATAGTGATAGGATTAGAAAATTAATTTTTAGGAGAAAGAGGGGTAATTAGAGGTAGGTAGGGAGGAATTAAAAATTAGGAAATAATATATAATATTGGATTATTAATAAGTAGGATGATAATATAATAATGAATTAGGATGTAGGATGATGTAATATTAGTATGTGAGTGTGGAGTGAAGGGAATGACAGACTAGGATTAGGATAAATAATAATATAGTGTTAATTAGTGAAATTAGTATTTAAATAAATAATTAGATATGAGTGAGTATATTTATATTTATAAAATAATAAATAAAATATTTAAATATTGAAAACAACTAACCCTAATGGGTGTAATAGGTTAGATCCTAATAATGTCTAATAACTATACAACTTCCACCAAGGAATTTGGCAATGTCCCAAAAATTGGATAATTTTGTCCAATTACACTAAGCCCATTTAATGATACACATAAATAAAATATGGTATCACCTAAGTACAATAACAAGATGCATTTTCTAAAGTTTCTAATCCCTAAGTTTTTGGTTTTTCTACTTTCAATACCGTTTTTATTCTTATATTAACCCTTATTATTAAATATGTGCCAACACACCTAGGTTTTGAGGCATGAATTGGTTTTTATTAGATTAACATGCATATTTATATAATAGTATAAGATATTCCTCCCTTTTTTACCACACAAGTACCACTTCCAACCTCACTTAATGCATCCTCTCTTGAGCAAAGCATTCCATCCTTACATGGTAAAATATTTCAACTAGAGCAAAGTGTATCTAAAATATACTCATTCAATGGAATTTTATACTAAAATCCATAGTAATTTGGAACTTTAAATACCCTCTTACCCATTACTATTAGTATTTTTATCTCCTAATCTACCACTTTATGAAGACAAGGGGGATCCTAAGCAACATCTTCAATCATTTCATGTAACATCCTTGGACTATACTTATAATGACAAATTACTTGAAAAATTATTTCCATGAAGTCTCAAATATTATGTTGTAACATGGTTTTATGATATCCATATTCAACAAATTAGATAATTCAACCCATTGGTATATCATTTTTTAGTACACTTTTTAATCAACATCGATTAAAATCTATCATATGCACAAATTCATAAACTGAAGGAAGGGTCAAATGATTAAATTAGTGAATATGTGTCTTCATAAAAAATATGCGAGTATATATGAAAAACTCTATGATATAAATTTAAGTAAAATATATATCAAACAAATATTTCTATCACCACTCCATGAATCAATCATGTTTTACACATTTAAATCTTTTGATGAGAGATGCCATATATTCAAAGAAAGGGAAGTCAAAATCTTATCTTTTTATAAACTAAAATATTAAAATCATGCTCTATTTATATTAAATGTCAAGTTTAAAATCAATCCAAAGTAAAAAATCAAATATAATGAAATTAAAATTAATAAAAAGTATCATTTAATGCAATATCATAGTCATGAAATGAAATTCAATTGATGGATCCACAAGGATATAATATACAAGGTTACCACAAGCTCATCACATCGTGTTAAAAAAAATTAATTTATTGTAATCTCATATCTCTACCTTATCCATTTTGTCTTGATTTGATAAATTCTTAAATTAAGAGATTTTATTGTAATGCATCTATCTAAAATCATATATTCATTGGGAATTCTACAAATAAGTGTTACTAGTTAAGACATAAGATATACAATCTTATCAATGGAAACTCTATCGAACTAAGCACACATATAGAGGAATATAGACCAAAATAGATTGACAATGTAAATAAAAAAAATTAGTAATCATTTTCCCATTCATGGTCTAGTAGATAATAGAAACAAATTAGAATAAAATCATGCATACAATGTGCATCCTCATCTTCAATCATATGATAATCCAAAAGATATAATTATTTGAGCATTAATATGCACATTCTCACAATTTCTAGAGATCAAACTTGATGACAATGAAATTGATGATGATAATTCAGATAGACTTGCACAATTTATTATAGCATAGATCAAAAAATAACTTATCCATAGTTATATGATAAAAAATGGGTTAAGCAAAACTTCATATATAATGAAACTACTTTATAGTCTTAGATGTAAAGATCAATATTTATAATATACATCAATAATAGTTCAATCATTTGATGTTAATACATAATATACTTTAGGAAATTGAGTGATAGCTCTCCAAGTTGGTTTTAAAATAGTGGAAACTCATTTTATAGTATTATCAAGCACTGGGATATTTAATATTTTATTAGGACACTATTAGACACAAAATATCAACATAGTACCATCTATAGAACATAGATGCATCAAATAGTTAAATTTCAATCAAGTCATAAAAATTAAAGTCAATCCATATGATTACCATCTATAGTTAGTGGTAATTTCTCCTCCTCCCCCAACCGCCACGATAGATGGCTATGGAACCTATTCAAGAGCACCATCAAAAGAGAGAAATGGAGCCTACTCAAAATTGTAGTATAAATATAATGCATACACCCATTTAAAAGCATAGTGAAGAGTATGTGCATGTAGTTAGGGGAAAATTCCATGGACATAACCCATAACATGTACACATTATAACATTAATACATTATTAAAAATTATAGAAATGTGTACACATTATAGGAACACATACACATTTTTATAAGTTTTAATAATGTGTACACATTATTGAAACTATAAAACAAAAAAAAACCTCATCCTCATCCTTCTTTCCATTCATGTTTTACCTATTCCCATTCACATTTTTCTGATTCCCATTTGTGTTTTTCCCTCAAGCTCATGTTTTCACTTACAAGATTCACATTTTTCCCTCCATTTTCTAGATCTATGATGCCACTATGAAGAAGAGGTATGTTTTTTATAGATTAAACCTTTTTATTATTATTATTATTTTTTTGTGAATATGAATTTCATCTAGTTTGTTTTTTCATTTTTATCCAATAGGTTGGTATGATTCACCTAATCCTCTACCTAACCTTCTACCCAACCCTCCACCTAACCCTCTTATAGTTCCCCTAAATCCCCGAAGTAGTCAGGAGCATATGGTTACTTGTATAGCAGAGAACAAAATTAAATTTGAGAAAATAATTAGAATGAGGGAGCCCACTTCTACAAACACCCATAGAACCTATTTGTCCAATAACTTAGAGTTATTACTAGGTCAAGTTGACTTGGTAATGAGTCAAATTGATAGATGGAGGTCATATAAGGATAGTTGTAGGGCTTACTATGCTGACAAATTGTCAACATTTAAGTTGAAGAATAAAAACATAATAAAATATTAAATTTGTGTCTTGTTTATTGACCTGACCACCACTGCCCCATATCCCATAATGACCAAACATTTCCCAATCCATCGATGCCAACACAATCTGATTAAGACTAATTTTTGGGAGTGATGGTGGATGGTGTTTGACTATCCCCCTTGTAATAACCATGAAGTCCCTTTGTACTTTTTGAGAAAACTCTATTGTGATTTTTTCCTCAATCAAATTCCAAACTACTTTGACTATGGTGTGTTTTAGGGTCGAGGGAAAGGCAACATGTAGGATCAACTAAGTGCACATCATGCACCTAATTGGCCTATAAGGATCCCTACCCAAAAGACACTTCATCCAAAGATTCCCTGTATGGTGACAAAGGTTATGGAGATAAACACTTTTTATGTGCTTAGTGCGCTTAATGATACACTCTTTTATCATACAAGTAGACTTTCAAAGACATATGCTCATGATAATATAGTTAATGGCCATACTTGATCCCACCCATGTAGATGTTATGGTGCTATATGCATTGGACCTTTAGATGATGATGGTGGTACTTCAAGGGATTAGAGGATATGGTCTTGACTGATGATTTATTGGGACACACAATTGATTTGGATATATTGGGTGTCTCTACACACATCCAAGTATGTTTTATATTAATTTCATTATAAATTTTCAACTTATATTTACATTTAAGTAAAAAGGTAAAAATTAACTTACATGTTTAAATTAAATAATACAAATGTATTTTTTTGTGTTCTAGGAGGAGACATTTCCTTCAACATCACAATTAGGTAGTGGGCCAACCTAGGCTACTACATAAATGTGTGTCAGCGTGACACCATATACATTTATAGAGGTAAAATTTCAAGTGAATATTATATACTCTATATGTACATTCATACACCTTAATTTCATCCTTTGTAGATTTTAAATAAGAAAATATAAAAGACCTAATTTATAATTTGGTTGGGCTTTTTATTTTTTGATGTATTAACATTGATTGGTGTAACTTGTTAGAAAAGCATCCTCCATCTCAACTATGTTTTAAATAACCAAAATAATGAGCTGAACATTTTCTAGACATCCCATTATATGTAATTTCCATAGTAGGTCAATCCAAATTAGTAGGATTGGATGTACATATATATATATATATATAGAATTCATTTGATAAAAGTTATTTGGTACAGTATATTTCTATCAATTTCCCAATCAAACATATCATGTCTTCATCAATATGCACACCACTCCTTTCTTTTAAATACTAGCCTCATAGCTAAGCACTTGATTCATTGTTATCCTGATCATGTATAGTGTTTCTATCTCTATGATCGATATCCATAATGGTCATAACTATCAATTCAATTTCCATCTTGATTCTATCTAAGCATAATAATTACATCTCTATCTATGGAGTTATAAATTTAGATGACATAGCCTCTTGATCCCATTATACGTAGTCAATTCCATTGGTTTGTTGGGAGAGCATCAACTATAAACTATAGGCTATATGTATAAGGCATATCCTTGCAACCATATACAAACAGGGGGCCTCAACCCCATATAGATAGATGGGGTTGAGTAGTTTGTTACCACCACCTACTTAGGGGGGCCAAAGACTTACTATATCTAGTTTGGAGAGGCATCATATCTATAACTATTGATGCTAACTATATCAAATTCTATACCAAACTTTGCCTATATCCCTTCCTTTCAAGATTTTCCTTCATCCATTCACAACGTATTCCCTTAGTCCTTTGGTTAATCAAATAATAATGATAATATTAGTCAAATCAATCCTTCTATCATCTTATCACACTTTCTTTACATTCTTGGTCATGTCACTAGTTCAAACTCTCTATCTACTTACCCCTCACATACACCTTTCTAGCTTTACCTTCTACTAGCCCTATTTTGGGTAAATCTCCTTATCTAGGCCTTAACCCTTCTCCCTTAACCCTTCTCTAGGCATATCACTAGACTAAAGCATTACTTACATATATTTCCATACCTAAAAATCTTGAAACCACCTCCATTAGTGAGAAGACGTCAAATAATGTAAGATTACAAGTTTTTGGAATTTTTCAACAGTCAAATCTCATTTTATACACTAACCCTAAAATTAGGATTTTTAGGCCATTACCAAGGTTGAGAGCACACTAAAGGGGATAAATTTTGTTTTAGTGGGTTTCAAAACCCTCAAAAAAATTCATTGGGTATGTACTGACCCTATATAACTTTCTCATTCAAACAAGTTTTGAAATCCCACAATAAATTGCAAACTCAAAAATCTCAGTTTACAACCTTGCCTATGCACATAAGAAAATAGGGTACAGGGTTGCTTTGCCTTTCCTTCAACTTCCAATATCTTCAAAGCCTAATATGGGATTTTATAGACTTCCATTGACTATATTATATCACTTACAATCTCAATGGAATCCCAAACTAGTTTCAACATAATATAACTCAGTCCTTTGACTATATGTTGCCCTTTAACAAATAGGGTACTCAAGGATTGTTTCCTCTTTCAATGTCAATGCACTATAAAACTATATCAAGATGATATCCCCCTTTTATTATAATTAAAAATCCTTATTTAAACTCTTTAGAATCCAACATTTGAGTTATCAATTACACAAGAACTAGACAAACTTAGACCAAGGGAAAACCTATTTGAACTCAAATTCAAATTTGAACATTTAAAGACACATTTTAGACCTTGTATTGGCATTTCAAGATGCCCTTGCATTTAATGAATCAATTTCACAAAATCCACTCAAAAATCCTCCCTCATTGTCTTGTCATTCTTCCTCAATAAATTGAAATTTCTTGCCTTCAGTGTGGTGTTACAAGTCACATGTTACACATATCCACTTGTCACATTCATACTTCTTGTGACCTCATTAGATTTTTTCATATCTTATGCAAGACTAAGTTTGTTAGAATTTTTTTAAATCAATTACTTGCCCAATTTATTCATTATTAGGTTATTTGTTCAACTGATGACTAGGGTGGACACTCCTCCATCATTGCAAGTTGAGATAGACTCAAGCATTGTTGTTATAATGTCATTTGCATAGGCAGTCATTGAGGTATGCAAATTCACTTGTAATTTTGTATTGTAATTTAGTAATTTTTTTCAATAATTTTACTATATACTTTGGAAAATATAACTTATATGCACAAATCTAGTCTAAATCACTCTAAGAGCAATCCATGGTAGAAGTTATAGTAAAGGGTCTTAAAAAATAAATTTTTGGCAATGAAGAGACAATTTTTTGACCTCTAACTAGTAATTTTGCCTTCAAAACTGGAAGGTGAAAATACACTACTTCAAATGCATCTATATAGGAAACTTACACATTTTCCAACCACTATGACACCCACTTCTACCCACAAGTGCATTTTCACTATTGTTTTAAAGCATGAAAATAGTGACAACAAATGTGTTTGGAAGGTTACAAGGAGAAATAAACTTGTCATGAGCAATTGTGTAGGAGTGCATAAATTCCAAGTACTTTTAGTAAGCTTCTCTTAGCTTTAATAATATGAAATTATTTACTAATAGTGCTAATCATGTGAAGGTGGGAGCTGATTTGGCACCAATAAACTATAAAAAAATGTTAGTAAGTAATTAAAGATGAAATTTATGCATGTACTACCTATAAAATCAAAAACATTTGTTAAAATTGATTACATCTATATTTTACAAGTCAACATACCTACACATTTCAATCCAATGAACCACTTGGATTTTATCTAATCTTGATATTATCAAGAATAGCTTCATGGTCTGACTCACAGACTTTCCATAGATTCTTGTTTCTTGGCCTTCCGTGATATTTTTGCAATTGAATATTCATTGCAAGAACCAAATTTTAATAGTGTTGAATCTTCCTGTGAGTTTCAAATTCTTTAAAAAACCATACATTTGAATTTTTTATAGGATACCATTGAATATAAGTTCTAATGACTACCACAGACCCAATGAGATAATCAATGTTTTCCCCATCTATAATTGGGATGTCAATTTTTGCTTTCAATCTACACATCAACATAAGTAGTAGTATGTTCCCTCTTCATTATCCTCATCTACAATAACTACAAAAACATGTCTTGCATCATAAAAAAACAATTTTTAATGACATTATGAAGATAAATTATGAGAATAAATAGTACATAAAGATTAGTCTTCTATCTGGCTATACTAGATTGGATATATGGTCAAAGTCATGTGAAGATGTTATGTCAGTCAGTTTTAATGTTGGTGGAACTTGATATGTGTTGATTAGAATTAAAGGTTTGGAACTCTAGTCATCCACCCACTCTTATGACTCATACTCATTCCAAACAAAGTAAATACATGTAGAACAAAAGTATGCCAAGTGTCATGTATGAATAGTTAAAGAACCTGAATTTGAGCTATGAAATGAGTGGAGCTCACTTGAACCTATTAGATTCATAAAAACCTCATAGTTTACCAAGTATTTTTCCTCTATTAATAAAAAATGTTTATGAAAAGTAGAATTTACTTGACCACCATGACATATCTTCTCATTACACCAATCAAACATAGTTTTTACGTCAATCAAATTAGAAACATTGTCATATTGTAACTCATCCCTTGTAATGGCTCTTTTTACGCATGCTCCATCACCATCATGCCCCCCTTTTCTATGGCCAGCCTTAATGAAACTCCAAATATGTTCTACACCAATGGTAATGTGCATCCTACTCAACCAATAAAACATTTGTGCATTCTTGAATTGTGATGTGTAATTGTCTGACCAAATGTAATGTCATTTGAAATTAATGTTCCTCTAAGTCAACTACCCATAAAACTTATTAAAACCAACTTGCACATACTATGTACAATGTCATTGGTCATCACTGATATAGAAATGGTACTCCCTTAATATTTTTTGATATTTCTCTATACTATTAGGTGCATGCATGAATGCCATATGCATTAATATGGCAATTTGTGTTGAGTTGTAATATTGTGATTGAAAATCCATTTATGGTTTGAATGTAGAATTTTTTACAAAGTCAACTACTGAAATAATATAATAAAGTGGGAATGTGTCCTTGATTAGCTTGAAATGTTTATCCAACCATTTAGTCCTATGTGTGTGCCTTTCATACTCATAAATTTTTTTCCATGAATTCAACCATAAATTTTGAAATAGGTATCTCTTCCATAAAAATCTCACACCTTTTATATTCTTTATATCTTCAACTTGATAAGTCAAAGATTTGTATTTACTCAAACCAAATAATTCCTATCCAATTGCACTTGTACACTCCTCATGGATACATTTTTTCAATTTTGGAAATACACCACAAATGTTGTAATTTCCATCCAAACATGCTTTCTTATAAAAGAATTATTTGTATGGTCTTTCAAAAAAAAAATTAAAATAAATTCCCTAGCTAATTTTGGGGGAAATTTTATGCTATACTCCTTCAAAATGTTAGTAGTATGCAAATTACAATGAATATGGAAAAAATCATCATAGTGCATTAAAAACTCAACATGTTTCCTACAACAACAAGTGGTGCATGTGTGATTTATTTTTATATAAAAAAGTTTGGCCATCTCAAAAAGTCTTTGACTAATAGCAATTTATGGAAGTTTTTCAAAAAAAATTAGATTACAATTATGCTTGAGTCATATCCAAGAAATGTTTTGGATGTAGTTAAAAATTACAAGAACCAACTCTTCTTTCCACTACATCTCTTACATTGGGCAAAACTCTTGTATTATCTTTCCAAAATTATGCAAGTAAGTCTTTCAAAGTATCGATTATAGCCTTGTCTTTTCATGGAAGTCTTAGAGAATGCCTAAAGATATTTTTTATTGTGTTCATTAAGTATTTCACATATTGCAATTGATTTCAATAATTTTTTTCTATTTATATAAAGTTTTTGACTTATTTTTTAAATCAATCATTTTTTCCTTATTTTAGCACTTACTGCACAAGTTGTCATTATATGTTCGGTAGCATTATAATCTTTATTACATGATTTTGGGCCTACAAAATGATATGCATCATGTATCTTTTCAATAATTTCATCATTTTAATTATCCATGTTAGATGTTCTTAGTCCTGATGTGTACATTATAGGTTTCATCTTAAGCAATTTCATCAACGAAACAAATAATTGACATCTTTAACTATCATACTCTAAATTATGAAAGAAACTATCCCAAATTTATTAAGCCAATATTATTGAATGGTGGTAAAAAAATTTGTTATGTATTGGTTTCAAATTATTTTCATCAAATTTAATTAAGTACTTGTCTTTTCTGTGCACAATTTTCAAAGGTGTTGTTATTGGTGGAATCTGTTCAAATGGTGTTTCAAAATCATTAAATGTTTCCATGAAATTTTCTTAATTATTTGTTTTTTCATTACATGTTTCCATGATTTTTTTTTCATTATTAATTTCATCATTATTTTATTCCATTGAATTTTCTTCATTGTTTGTGGGTAAAGTATCATGCATAGGCTCTTTGTCAACATAATCAAAAACTTTAAACTTTGAATGTGAATTTTCAACTTTATCTAAATTTTTATTGTCAATTTCATCATAATTTAATTCATTATTATTAATTTCATCATAATTATATTCATTAATATAAATTTCATCATTATTCAATTGATTATTTGCAATCACCTCATATCTAAGGCATTTGGCTCATCAGGGTTAGCGTTTGTACCTTGTATAGAACAAATTGCTTGCATTTTTACCTTATTTTTCACTCAACTCTTCTAATTCATATGGTGATTTTTTATTCAAATTATTCATCCTTAAACATTAAATAGAGCCCATTTTGACAAAATCAACCAAAAAAGTATTTCAAATGTGAGATATAAAAAAAACTACATCCAAGAAAGTACACAAAGTATGCAGGGAATGTCTGTGGGGACAACAATCTCAATTAGGGATAAAAATAGGTGTTTAAAAGTGAGTTTTTGTTTATAATCTAAGGAATGTGTATTCATTATGTGAATGCATATGAATTATTATAATACATACATGTTCCTTGAAGTATAGCCATATACTATACTAACAAGCAAAAAGGCTCATATTCAAGCATTTTTTCCCATATAATACTATAATATGATGTAATAACACTCAATAAAACTATAATATGACTATAATATGATGCATAAATACCTAATATGATGCAATAAGGTTCAATATGATGAAATAAGATTCATATAATGCAATAAGACTATATGTGATGAAATAAGACTATCATGTGATGCAATAACACTATCATACGATGAAATAAATATATAATATGATGCATTAGGATATAATATTATGTAACAAGGCTGTCATGTGATGCAATAAGGCTCAATATGATGCATAAATCCCTAATATGATGCATAAATATCCAATACATGATGCAATAAGATTCTTGATAAGACTATGAAGAAAAAAAACTAATGAATGATCAAATAAGGCTCAATATGTAAGACAATGAACTAATTTTGCCCAAAATCCCATCATAGGTCCTTACAAGACTAGGTGAATAACAAGTTCACAAATTGGCACTAATCACATTCATGAATCTATGCATTTGTGATGAAATAAAAGAACTTAGGGGTTATGTTTGTTATAAAATTAGGATTTAGGGTTAGGAGTTTAGTGTAATGGGTTTGTACCTATGTATATGTCATGAAATTAGGATTCAAGGGAACTGTGCATGTTCAAGTGATAATATTAAGGTTTTTTATTAACAAGTCATGAAACGTGACCTAATTTAGACCTTTCAATCACATCATATACTCCAATTTAGGTTTCATGGGTTGAAATTAGCCATATTTTCATTTGTATTTATATTTTTTATTAAATTAGGTTCAATTAAGTCATACATATTACATCTAGATTATAAAATCAATTGGGCCATAAATTTGGTTTAGGGGCTCAATTTTTCCCAAAGCATGTCCCTAATTGAACCAATAAACTAATTAGTTCAATTCATGATAGATAGAATCATACTAAATTTTGTCCCAAATCATGTGTATATCATGATCTTATAGTTATGTCAAGAAGGGGTTCAAATAGGCATGTCATGCCTCCTCGATTAAATTGCCCCTATAATTGAATCTTGTTGTGCCATGTGTGTACCTTATACACCTAAAAGTATTAAAGCTATCATAGATGCATCAAGTCCTGAAAGATTTAGAGTTGACAATGCCTTGAGAAACTAGATCCAATTACATATCACCACATGTACCTCATATGTACTTGGAAGTGTCAACACTGTTAGAGGTGTTAGGTCTTAAAAGCATTAAAAATATCTATCAAATCCCTGTGAGGCTTGATCCAATTAGATATACATATGCACATGTGTATCTTTTATACACATATATTTGAATTAGAGATCTAACTGTCACTTGTCCTAAAAGTATCATATTTTTCAAATCATCATGACACCTATTCCAATCAAATATTTCCACATGTGTAGCTTTAGTACACTTGGAGAAGTGTTAGAGTTATTAGATATGCACATATTTGATACTTATACATGTTCCATCATTGAGACAAACAATCTAAATAATGCCTGTTCATAAATTTATCATACATACATAGAATCTAATAACGTATAAATATTGACATCGATCCAATCAAGTCATGTATAGTAAATAATTCACATGGTGCGAGCCTTTGACTTATCATTATTGTATGAAAATTTTCATGTAGGGCCCTTTAAGGTCCTATCTATATTGATCAATCACCAAACATTATCATATTTGTACATGTATGTATTCAAATTATTTATACCCCTCTACCTTGAATTACCTAGATAGAGATACCAAAACATACATTCATATTAAGTCCTACACATAGGAGAGAACAAAATTTAGCAACATGGATGAGTCTTAACCTCAAATCTTAATCTAGAGAAAGAATTTTGAGACACATGTACTACTTTCTTACAATCCACTTCGTAAGGTTTAAGCTCATTACAATGAAATATGAACAAGATGATTAAATATATATTTATATATATATATATATATATATATATATATATATATATATATATATATATATAATCTTGAAACCTTTCGTGAGGGGGTACACACTGATAGTCAACATTGATCAACAATCTATATGAGGTGAGCAATTCATCTTCCACATAAACAATTATTAGGTCTCTCTACTTAACACCATCCTTGAGGGGAAGTAGGTCTCAGATTTAGGGGACATTATCATAGGTTTAATGTATATCTTGAGTATGTTCAATATATTTTGAGCTAGGGTAACTTATAAATATGTTGTACTTGGTAAATGTCAGGTCTATGTCATCCCTTAATGGTTTCAAATAAATTCCCTAGTGCATTTAGATATTTTCTAAGTTATAAATTCATAATTATAGGCATGACATCTTAAAACCACATTATCACTAATGGATACATATGACCATTTCAAGTTTATTGAGCTTAAAACCACATCTTATAAAAAATAAAACACGTACCCAACTTGACCAAAATATTTAAGAATTTAACATGTACATATATTATAGGTCCACCATTTTACTTTCATATCTTACCATCCCAATTACATAGTAAGGTATAAAACTCTATATAGTATTGATAAGCATCAAGTGTTTTCTAGCTTGTTTTTGAGATTGCAATTGTTACATCCATGGTGAGGCTAGGACTAGTCCCATGTTAAAGACAAACTCTGAAGATGATGTGGGAATGGATGGAGTGGTTGATGGTTATCTTATGTGTGATGGAGGGGTAGATGAAAGAGGTGCACAGAATGGAGGATTGACCATATTTTCCTAAGAGATCTTAATTTTAGTCAAAATTTTAATAGTGTATTTGAATACATTAGGGGAATCAAACTTTAATAATTGTAACAATAGAAGACTCTTTTTAGATTTTCATTTGGGACCTCAAAATGCATCTATTGAATTAGATGCACTAAGTGACCTTGGAGGAAACTTAAGGGATTTTATTCAACAAATTTGAGACATGTTTTTGGGACACTCCAAGACATGATTCACAGGTATTGGGCTCCATTAAATAACATTATTGAAATAAATATCAAAGAGATGCACTATTACACCAAGGGCTCAATTCTTATTTCTACTGACACAAGATTATCTATACTACATAGTCTAATTCAACGGGTTTGCCACTCAAAAAAATTATTTCAAAACTTATATTTAAAGGGGTCTGGTCAAAGATATCAAACAAAAAATAAAAGGGTAAGATAGGATTATAGGTAAGTAGGTTAATATCAATAAGAAATGTACAAAATTTAATGGCAAATAGGCTTTTAGGCAAGTAAGGTGGTAAGGTATATCCTTACCCTACTAAGGGAAAGATCCCAATAGTTGTGAATGTTTAAATTTTTGAACAAGGATTTTGTTAACATGTGTTATATTAATGAAACATATTGGTGTATATAAATATTAAAGTGCACCAAAAGCTAAACATGTAATATCTAATACTTGTTTAAAATTTATTCTATAAAATTAAAAGTAGCCAATCACATCTTGACAAGTAAGAATCAAGTATTGATACTCTAATTCACAATGATTGGTACACTAAAGGTTAAGTTATGATCATAGGTTTAAAAAATTCATTTTATAACCTCTCATGATAACATTAGTTATATTTTAAAATGTATAATGTGTTAGACCTTGAAACCTTAGTTATAAGTAGTTTAGATGACATATTGAAATGGGTAAAAATTTCAAAGTCTAATGCAATGTTAATTCACTATCCAAAGCCAATGGGACCTTTCCCCTATAAGAAAAATGAAATTTGACATTTCCCTTAAAATGATGCATGGATAATGGGACCTTTCCCCCATAAAAAACATGAAATTTGATTATTTGGTTTTATGTCAAAGAAACATGTATGTGTTAAATAATGCATACACATTCTTTGTTGCATCAAATAATGTGTACATGTTATATAACATGTACACATTATTTGAATTTCAATTTAAAATTGATCTTTTAGGCTCAGTAATGGCTTTGATTTATGACCCAAAGGCTTGGGATTGTGCATCTATAGTTGAGATCAAGAGTTTTAGGAAAAACTAAGAAATTTCAACCTCAATTGCCAAATACACTATGTATTTGAACATCAAATTTTGAAAAATTATTACCGTTATGATGAGCGTGTTGTCCTCTTTATAAATGTATTACTTTTATAATTTTTTGGGCTATTTTAAGGTTTTAGGCCACTACATGCCTCACCCATACATGCATATTCATGTTTATCTAATTTTTTTCATTGATCCAAATGCAAAAAAAATTACATGGTAACAAACTAGGCATAATCCTACACACATTCAAAAAAGAATAATTTTTTTTAGGTAGTTAGGGTGGGTTGCACGGATGGCTATCCATTTTTTTTTTAATTTTTAGGACATAATTGAAAAATTAATAAAAAAAATATTCATCAAAAAAATATTAGAAAAAGTTCATAACACTAGAATATATAATCTAAACATTCACCAAAAGGTTTCTAAAAATATTAAACGATGCTCAAAAAATGAAGGGTCACATGGAATGGTAAAATTCATTTTTTTAAAAAAAAATAGGAGGTCCTCTTAAAGTTTTAGATTTTTGACCTAATTATACTTAACCATTTATCAAATTTTTTTTTCGGAAACTAGACTCAAAATTATACAATTCATGTTTTTATACCATCTTCAAATTTTGAGTGTAGCTATCTCTAATTACCTATAGAAGTTCACATTTCTAAAATTTTATAAAAATCATGTCCATGGGTAAGCCCTTTTTTGTCCCGTAAATTGGTGCACTTACCCTGAAGAATTAATTTTGGCACATATATAAAATATTTATTTATATTAAAATAAAATTAAAATTGTATATGTTCATTACCAAAATGATTCATATCAAAAAATTACTCAATATTCAAAAAAACTAAATCTTGTATAATGCATCCTAAAGTAATACCTAGGATAGTTCAGCGTGTTCCATAATGAACACAAGATGTGAATTCTTGTTCTATAATATATTAAAAATATTAATTTTGTTCCTTATCCAATTACATGTGGTAAATTATTATCTAAGTAGTGATGAGGACAATTACAATAAAATAATTGATGTATTTCAAGATTTAGATACACCTAATTATAACATTTTTCATTCATGAAAATTCACCCTCCAACTCTTTGATCCAAGCACACACTATGATCCTCCCATTTATGGGATCATAGAATATTTTCCATTCCAATAATTTTTTAAGAATATTTAAAAATATATTTTAAAAAAAATCAAATATTGAAAAAATATTAAAACATTCAAAATATTATCAAAACATAATATCAAGACCAGAGCATGACAAGAGATGATAGTTTAGTTTTTTACATAAGTTATTTATCAAATATTTTTAGTAGATAACATATTATTTTATATATGTATATTCATTTCATATATATTTGAATTTTATGGAGGATATATAATACATGTATTCTTTGATGTTGGAATCCTTTCTATCAAATGAACATGTTTATGCTTGGGAAACTAAATTATACATGTTATAATACAAGTTAAATCTATGACCTCAAATGCAATATTAAGCTACATATATTTTTATTTTATTTCTAGTAACTCTTATTTTGAATTTTTCTACATTGATATGTTACTTTTGAAATAATATGACATTGATACATATGAATGGAATAGACTAGTCTTCCCTTGTTCTATGCTCATTTGATGTTATTTACTTTCTTGGATGATAGGATATAAATTAATTTCTTATTATGAGTGGCCCTTGGACATTTTTTGAAAATTTATTGAACATCTTTAATAGATTCATTATTATGATATATGAAATTTTAACATCTCCATTGCATGTGGCCCTTGACCTTATGTTTGTAATATTTAATTATGCAACAATTGAACATATCTCTTGTATGCATCCCTTGGCCTTATTGCATGACATTATTGTGTATTTTTTTTTTGTGATTATGCAGTGTGATAAGTGTTGAAAAGATAAATGTCATGAAATTTTACATTTGGTTACCTTATTGTATTCTTCAATGTTATATATATCTATGCATAACATGTGTATGCCTCAAAATAAATATGTTGCATACATGCTTCAATGACATTTACATTTATATGATGACATAGTATCCATATTTTGACATAATATTATATGATCATATATATATCACATGATACATTTAAATTTTTTTTTGATATGAATGACTTACATGCTACATCTTTTATCTCAAAAGGGGGAAATAATAATGGGCTTTGTTTTATAGATATAAATCTCCATGAAGAAGCTTCTTTTGTTGAATTTGAGAATCATACTCAGGGTATTAGCTCCAAGTTGTTAATTAATATGGGTTTTGATGGAAACAACCTTGGCATCAGTATCCAAGGAATGAATAATCCCATACATGTTGAGGAAAGATCTTGCTATGTAATCTTGGGATATGTTAGTGGAAAAGGATAAGTTGGATGATTCTCTAAGGTAGCTAAAGAAAGATAAGCTTTCAAAATAAAAGACACCAAGCCACTATCTCTACAAAAATATTCCATACAAGGAGATGGCACATCATCATTCCATGATGATGAGAGTAAGTGAAAGCTATAAATAAGAAAGGGATAGCCTTTAAACCATGGGAAAAATATCCAAAAATAATTTATACTTGCACAAAAGACAACACTTAACTTTTTGTAAATCTTAAATATTCTAATGTTTACTTAGATTATGATAAGAATGACCATGCAACACAAACAATCTGGTATGCATATCCATGTTCATATTATGTAATGAAAAACCATTGTGTGGCCATGTGTTGGAAGATAAGTTCCATCCTAACAAAGTGCATGTCCTTCAATAGGAAGGAAACAAGTTATAAATACCACTCTCCAAGTCAAAATGTGGAGAATGGTAAGGTCTTATTATCTGATGCAGGAGCATCATTACACTAGAAATGTATTTGTCATATTTTTGTTGAGTTTTAGCATGTCTAGGTGTATTAAGTGAGTTCCCTCCATTTTTTGAGTTTTAATTTTTTTTAAATTTCATCCAAATATCTAATAAGCATGGAATCAAGTCTGTTGGGCAAGATTTTATGTGGTTTGTATTTTCTTATGTTAGGAGAACCATTTTGTTCATTCTGGGAGGTTGTTACAAGAAGCTTAGGATAGGATTTAACATCTAAATTGAGAAAATATGCTTTGTAGGAGGATTTTCAGTTAAAAATAGGGGATGTATGTGTTGGAAATTAGAGGAAGGGTGCAGTGAGAGAAGGATCTGCAATTTGCAGACAAGCATAGATGTATATCTTCTTATTTTATTAATAAAAATGTGTGTTCCTTTTAGTAAAATTGTCTTCTGAGACCGAATATTGGAAAGGGCATTGTTGTTTTTTTTGGATTAAACAAAGATTTGAATATAAAACCAAACGAATGTTTGGTCTGTGACCAATCGAGTCACTTGTGAAAGGTTTCCTGCTAGGATGCATGATTGCTAGGCCATTTTAGTCACTTGTGAAAGGCTTCTTGCTGGGACACATGACTGTTAGGCCGGTTTAAATGTATTGAATTGAATTCTAGTTATTCCAAAGTATATGTTATGCTGGCATCTCAATGTGTTGAAGTCAAGCGATGGTTTTACAAGCAGGTAAGTCACCCAGCTATCTTTACTAATGTGGATGTCAAGAATCAATATATATATATATATATATATATATATATATATATATATATATATATATATTTCCAATCCATTTCAACAACCAATAGGAAAAGTCACACTTCCAATAGAAAATTCAATCTGTGTCAACTGAGTATGCAGAGTCTAGCCAGATAGGTCAAAAATTCAAATTTTCTCCTTACATCTAAATTTTGTTTTGTCCAAGAAATTATGGGTTTGTTAGACTTAGACTTCATGAGTAAACTGTCTAGAAAGGAGAAGAATCCAAGTGATATGTTGTGTTTGAGAAAATAATTTGTCCAAACATATGTTTTGTCCCTATTTACAAGAGATTTTTGTTCATCACTAAATGGTTGTTTAAAACATCTAGTTTAGCCTGTTGGATAGATATTTTATTCATCATTTGGTATCAGAGCCAAAAGGATTGTGCAAAATCTAAAGATCTAAGAGAAGAAGAATGTGATTTGTGAAGAAGAAGCAAGATGGCCATGAGAATTAGGAACAGAGGTAGAGCTGGAGGAAGGAGACCTAGAGGACAGGTTACACTAGCAGAAGAGATTAGGAACCTGAAAGCTAGGCTACAAGACCTAGAGATGGCTCAAAGAAGAGGCACTGACATGGATGAAGTTAGTGATAGAGAAGAGGAGCCACTAGAAGATGAATTGGTGGTGGAAGAAGAAACAACTGAAGATAGGTTGATTAGAGCCATTATGAAGGTGAACACCAAGCAAAAAATGGAGGTTCCAATGTATGAAGGTAATTTGAATGTGGAATAATTAATTGATTGGATTAATTTATTAGACAAATACTTTGAGTATGAAGGAATTGAAGAAGATGATAAGAAAGTCAGGTATGCCATGACAAGGCTAAAGAGCCATGCATCCCTGTGGTGGGATGGAGTGCAAGAAGAAAGGAGGAAAGGGAAGCTAAAGATCAGAAGTTGGGATAGAATGGTAGCAAAAATTAAAGGTAATTTTATGCCTAAAGATTATCAAGCAAATCTTTTTAAGAAATTACAAAATTTGAAGCAAAAAGAGATATCTATAAAAGAATACACTGAAGAGTTTTATAGGTTAACTATAAGATCAGGTCATATTGAGGATGACACAGAAAAGGTAACTAGATACACTAATGGTTTAAAATTTTCCATTCAAGATGAGATTGGTCTTCTCATTCCTAAGACAGTTGAAGAGGCATATCAATTTGCCTTGAAAGCTAAGGAGAAAATTGCAAGAAAACAAACATCCTTCTCAAGAGGAAGGGCCAGATCCAATAGAGGTAGAGGATTTCAAGGAGGTTAAAGATAGCTGCAAAAATCCCAAGAAGAGGCCAGTAGTTCACAAAGTTCAAGAGGCAACTATACACCAAGAGGAAGAAGGCCATATCAAGGATATCAAAGAGGAAGAGGAAGATTCATGGGCAAATGCTTTAAGTGCAACAATTATGCAGGACATAGGGCATATGAGTATCCAGAGAACCCTTCTACCAGTCATGAGAGGGGTGTACATGTGACCCAAGGTGAATAAAAAAATGAAGAATTTGTAGCAGCTTATGAAGATACCCTAGAAGAAGGTGAGTCTCTTTTAATGAAAAGAATCTTGTTAAAGCCAAATAAAGAAGTTGTAGAACCACCTCAAAGGAAAACTTTATTTAGAACCACATGTAAAAGTAAAGGTAAATGCTGCAAGGTCGTCATAGACAGCGGGGGTACTGACAATCTTGTGTCAACTAAGATGGTGGAGAAACTAGGCTTGAAGAAGGAGGTACATCCTACACCTTATCAAGTCTCTTGGCTACAAAAAAGACACAAACTCCAAGTAAGTGAACAATGTAAAGTAGATATTCAGATAGGAACATATAAGGATTAGATTTTATGTGATGTCATGCCCATGGATGTATGTCATATCTTGCTTGGAAGGCCTTGGCAATTTGATAGGAAGGCCATGCATGATGGAAGGAAGAATACATATATGTTTGAAAAGGATGGGATCAAGCATACACTCACACCATTGAAAGAAGAGGCTGCTACTATTTTAGGACAGAATTCCAAAGTATTGATAGTGAGTGGTAAAGAGTTTCTACATCAAATGAAGAAGGAAAAGGTAAACTTTGTTGTGATTGGTAAGCCAAGGAATGTAGTCACTAGTACTAAGTTGATTGATTTACCTTTAGAGATTCAAGATATGTTGAATGAGTACATTGACATTGTGGTAGATGATTTACCTAATAAATTACCACCATTGAGAAGCATTAGCCATCACATAGACTTGATTCTAGGAGCAAATCTTCCAAACAAGGCTGCCTATAGGTTGACACCAAAGGAAAATGAAGAGATCGAGCACCAAGTTCAAGAAGTTTTAGACAAAGGATTGGTAAGAGAAAGTTCAAGTCCTTGTGATGTCCCCATAGTGTTGAGTCCTAAGAAGGATGGGAGTTGGAGAATGTGTACATACTCTAGAGCAATCAACAAGATTACTATCAGGTATAGATTTCCATTGCCTAGGATTGATGATTTACTTGATTGTTTAAGTGGAGCTACATATTTCTCTAAGATAGATTTGAAAATTGGTTACCATCAGATTAGGATAAGAGAAGGGGATGAATGGAAAACAACCTTCAAGACCAATGATGGACTCTATGAGTGGTTAGTTATGCCATTTGGACTAACCAATGCACCAAGCACCTTCATGAGGCTGATGAATGAAGTGCTAAAGGAGTTCACTGGTAAGTTTGTGATAGTATATTTGGATGATATTTTGGTGTTTAGTCAAACTAAGGAAGATCATTTGAAACATTTGAGGATGGTATTGAGTAAGCTACATGAGGAGAAATTGCTAATCAATGTTAAAAAGTGCAGTTTTCTAAAAATAGAGTTGATATATTTGGGGTTTGTGATTTCAAAAGAAGGATTAAATATGGATAAGGAAAATATTAAGGCTATACTTGATTGGCCTACACCCAGGAGCACATATGAGGTAAGAAGCTTTCATGGTTTGGCTAGCTTCTATAGGAAATTCATAAGAAATTTTAGTGGGATTGTTGCTCCAATGATAGATACAATCAAAGGTGATAAAAGAAGTTTTTATTGGACTGAGGCTGCTGATAAGAGTTTCATATTATTGAAAAATAAGGTAATTGAAGAGCCAATTCTAACCTTGCCTGATTTCAATAAGCTTTTTCAAGTAGAATGTGATGCTAGTTGAACTGCAATAGGCATTGTTTTAAGCCAAGATGGGAAGCCTATAGCATACTTTAGTGAGAAGTTAAGTGATGCTAAGAAGAAGTACTCAGCTTATGATCAAGAATTCTATGCTCTTGTACAGGCTTTGAAGAAATGGAGGCACTATCTTTTGCCTAAATAATTTGTTTTATTCACTGACAATTATGCTTTATAGTTCATTAGCAATCAAAATAAGTTGAATCAAATGCATGTCAAATGGATTGAATTTTTACAAAGCTTCACATTCACTATTAAGCACAAAAAAGGACAATCTAATAGGGTTGTAGATGCTCTAAGTAGGATAAATCTGATCATGCAGGAGTCTCAAGTAAGTATTTTGGGATTTGAAGATTTGAAGGAGCTATATAAGGAAGATCCAGACTTCAAGGAACCATATGAAGCTTGCATGAATCTAGTGGGGGTTGATTGCAGTCCTTGGATAGATTTCATGGTCCAAGAAGGTCTCTTGTTCAGAGGTATCTAGCTTTGCATTCCCAAGAGTTCCATGAGAGAGAATTTGTTGAAGGAAAAGCATAGTGGTAGCTTATCAAGACATTTTGGGCAGAATAAGACATTAGCACAATTGAGTGCTCATTACTATTGGCCAGGTATGGGTATTGATGTCAAGAAATCTGTTGAAAGATGTAAACATGCTAATATGCCAAGGGAAGTAGTCAAAACATAGGTTTGTACTAGCCACTACCCATTCCAAATAGGCCTTGGGATTCAATAAGCATGGATTTTGTACTTGATTTGCCAAGAACTCAAAAAGGCCATGATTCCATATTTTTTGTGGTAGATAGGTTTTCAAAGATGGCTCATTTGATTCCATGTTCAAAAACAAGTGATGCTACTCACATAGCTAATCTTTTCTTTCAAGATGTTGTTAGATTGCATGGATTGCCTAGAAGCATTGTTTCTGACAAGGACACCAAATTTGTTGGACATTTTTGGAGAACCTTATGGAAGAAATTGGGAACACAATTGAGTTTCAATTCATCCTATCATCCCCAAACTGATGGCCAAATAGAGGTTGTCAATAGGAGCTTGGGAAACATTTTGAGAAGCTTGGTAAGTATGCATCCAAAAAATGGGATTTTGCACTTACACAAGCTGAATTTGCCTATAATGATTCTCCTAACAAAAGTATAGGATTGAGTCCATTTCAAATTATGTATGGAATGCATCCAAGAGGTGTGTATGAGTTAAGAAATCTAAGTAGCATGGAGACAAGGAGTGCTGATGCAGAAGAATTTGCCAATGCCATGCAAAATTTGCATGAATAGGTAAAGAAGAAACTTGAAGAAAACACCATCAAGTACAAGCTAAGAGCAGATCAAAATGAAAGAGAGGTCAATTTCAGTATTGGAGACTTTGTTCTTGCTCACCTCAGAAAAGAGAGGTTCCAAAAAGGGAATACAACAAGCCAAAGGTAAAGAAAATAGGACCATGCAAGGTAATAAGGAAGTTTTCAAATAATGCATATGAAATAGAATTGCCAAAGCGGATCGGAATTTCTCAAATCTTTGATGTTACAGATCTATATCCATACAAAAATGAAGGACAACCAGCTGAAGAAACTGAAATAGGGGTAGATGAAGATATCCAATGGGAGCAACAACTACCAAAGGAAGTGCCAAAGGAGATTGAGAGCATTTTAGACAAAAAAATGGTTAAAAAGACAAGGGGCAAAGAATATTTCTAGTATCTAACTAAGTGGAAGAATTTACCAGCTAAAGATGCAACATGGTTAACTACAAATGACATCCTTAAGCTGGGCACAAGCATAGAAGAACTACTGAAGAAAAATAACAAGTGAAGAATACTTCTTCTGCTCCTTGGAGGAAAATGATGAACAGAATATCTATCCAATAGGCTAAACTAGATGTTTTGAACAACCATTTAGTGATGAATAGAAATCTCTTGTAAACAAGGACAAAACATATGTTTGGACAAATTATTTTCTCAAACACAACATATCACTTGGATTCTTCTCCTTTTTGGATAGTTTACTCATAAATTCTAAGTCTAACAAACCCATAATTTCTTGGACAAAACAAAATTTAGATGTAAGGAGAAAATTCAAATTTCTAGCCTATCTAGCTAGACTCTACATACTCAGTTAACACAGATTAAATTTTCTGTTGGAAGTGTGAATTTTCCTATCGGCTGTTGAAATGGATCGGCAATCTATATATATATATTGAGTCTTGACATCCACATTAGTAAAGATAGCTGGGTGACTTACCTGCTTGTAGAACCATCACTAGAGTTCAACACATTGAGATGCCAACATAACATATACTTTGAAATAACTAGAATTTAATTCAATACATTTAAACTGGCCCAGCAGTCATGCGTCCCAGCAGGAAACCTTTCACAAGTGACTAAAATGGCCCAACAGTCATGCATCCCAGCAGGAAACCTTTCAAAAGTGACTAAAATGGCCCAGCAGTCATGCATCCCAGCAAGAAACCTTTCACAAGTGACTCGATTGGTCACAAACCAAACATTCATTTGGTTTTATATTCAAATCTTTATTTAATCAACAGTAAAACAACAATGCCCTTTCCAATGTTCGGTCTTAGAAGATAATTTTACTAAAATGAACACACATTTTTATTAATAAAATAGGAAGATATACATCTACGCTTGTCTGCAAATTGTAGATCCTTCTCCCACTACGCCCTTCCTCTAATTTCCAACACATACATCCCCTATTTTTAACCGAAAATCCTCCTACAAAGCATATTTTCTCAATTTAGATGTTAAATCCTATCCTAAGCTTCTCATAACAACCTCCCAAAATGAACAAAATAGTTCTCCTAACATAAGAAAATACAAACCACATAAAATCTCACCCAATAGACTTGATTCCATGCTTATTAGATATTTGGATGAAATTTAAAAAAATTTAAAACTCAAAAAATGGAGGAAACTCACTTAATACACCTAGACATGCTAAAACTCAACAAAAATATGACAAATACATTCCTAGTGTAATGATGCTCCTACATCATTATCCAATAAAATGGGTAATAATTATTATACTCATTATAATATGAGTGGTCATCATGTCAAAAAATGATAGAATATACATACACAACTTCATTTAAATACTTTCAAAGATCTATGCAAGAAACAAGATATGGAAGCACTTACAAACAAGGAGGTTGTTCAAATACCTACAAAGTAAGAGGTAGTACATGAAAGGGATGTTCAACCATAAATAGTCTAGGATGTAGCCCATGAATAATCCCACCTATCCAAAAATTATCCCATCAAGAGGTAGAAAACTAAAGAGGAGTATCCACCAAATCATATTAGTAAGAGATTATTTAGTTTCATGGATAACATATTTGCATAGTTAATTTTAGTTTATCATGATTATGTAACACCTCTAACTCACTTTTTATCTTTCCATTGTTGAATAAACATGAAGGAAACTAACCCCATTTGTATGAGTAAGTGTGGAGGTAGATTACTCATTGAGGATGAATATGGAATAGCCATCCAAGTTGAGAATCACATTATGAACAGTCTATTATAAGAGTTTGTATCATTTTCCATTTTGTATTTTGATTTTCATGTTGACATTCATGTTAACATGTTTTTCATACCATTTATTCTAAAATTTGTTAATATGGGTGAATAGGCACTCCATTGAGAGAGAACTCCAAACTAAGGTCCACCAAGTTAGACAATGGTAGAGAGACATGTTGGTAAGATAAAGTGCTCTTCCAAGAGAGAGATGAAGTGACATGAAATCAACATAAGAAGCTTTTTAATTGTGAGTAAAACTCAATAAGATCACTATTTTTTATTGATATGTGTTGTCATTCATTTTATTTCATTAAAAAATGATCTTTTAGTATATGATTAATTTTGTGTATGCACAATTTGTAAAGGACCCAAATTTGTGTAATGTCTATAAATTAAATTGTGTTTAAAATCCATGTATGTTGAATTTGGTTATAAGACCCCAAGAAGTGAAAATTTTACAAGTCATGACCTATTATAACACCACTTACTTATTATGTAGTTTAACTTTCCTCCCTTGTTGAAAATATTCAATAATAAAGAGAGCACACAAAGTATATCTTAACAAGAGAGCTTCATTCTAGCATACAATCAATGTGGTTGATAAAAGAATCTACCAAGAATAATACCAAGACACCAAGAGTGAAAGGTCATATAGTATATTTTAATTTGGAAAGTCAACCTCCAAGAGAGATAAATATATGAGCCTCCTATGATCATGGATCAAGGTGAGTGTTATTTTTATTGATTTTTATTCCTAAATCACTTGATGAGTTGCATGAAGTTGTTCTTAAATTAAAGAAAGAGAACTTTATGAAGGTGTATCTTCATGTATGAATTATTTATTTGGTGGTCTAAAATATTTTTTGTGGGGAAATGTGATCTAGGAGGATCCCCACATTTGACACATTTATATGGTTCCAAATTCTACTAAAACTATCTACACCTTTAATAGATCATTAAGAACTTTATGATGCAATTTTAATTAGGTCAAATGAGCATCATATGCAAAAGTTATGGCCTATTAATGGTAAAGACAAATAAGGGAAAAAATATATAGTGTACATAATGATAATTCTATGGTTGAATGGACCTATATGGATTTGACATGTAGACAAATTATAGCCTTAAAATTGGACCAATCACATGGTGACACATGGTGAAGAGAGAAGGCAAATGGGTTGGTTTGGTTTTCACCTCCCAACTGGTTGGGGTTGTATTTTTGTAAGGAAGAGGACCCTGCCACTTATCCCCCTATAGAATAGTGTAAAAATTCAACATAAACCAATGTATAAGCATCTATAGGATGAACTTGGGACTAAAATTCCCATTTTTTACAAAGATAAAGCACCCAAGATAAACATAGAGTCTTGAGGCCACCATGTAGCACTCATTCCAACTACCAAGTGTCCACCACAACATGGTCTATGTCTAACTTACACCAAATTTCAATGTGTGTATAAGGCAATGGATGGTCTCTTAAGAGCAAATACAAAGGAAAATATTGTTTCATTCAAATATTGGATTGGTTTAGTTTCTAGTGTATGTGTTATATTTCACATAAAATTGCATTACGCCTTATTAAGAGGCCAAAAATGTTAGAAGTGTACCTGACCTCCTAACCTCATGGATCTATTTTGAGGGATTAACCAACAAACCATGACTACTTTAGGATTTTAAGGATAAAAATATTATACATATCCCTTATATTTTGGGTTTCTCAAATAAAATAAAAGTTTTTGAGAGTGGTGATTTGACCTCTAGACCTCCCATGCCTATTTTTGATCCTTGATCATTACACCAAGCCTATGTTTGGTAAATGGATGGCATGTTATGTAATTATCCTTTAATTTTAGACCTTTTAAGACAAAATAAGGCATATAGAATTCAAATGAGAGGGGATTCAAGCTTGTATTCCAATGCAAAAGGATTAATTCCTTAGCTGTTACACCACAAACCTTGAAAACACTATAAAAAAGAGGATTTTCTATCTGAAATAATAATCTTACCTTTTTTTAAAAAGATAAGTAAATAATATTACTATTTGTAAAGGAGAGTATAAGAAAATTATCCATTTTAAAAGAGAGAGAATGAATTTTATCCCTTTTTAATGAGGGATATTATATTATTATCAAAGTAAAATAGCCCCTTAGTGGGAGAAATAACTTCTTTTGAGAGAGAATAAGTAAGTTATAACAAAATTTATTTTAGGAAGAAGATATTATAATGCTAATAACATGTTACAGAGACTTCCTAGAGGACACTATAGACATGTATGAAGATCAAGATCCCTATATTGGGTGAAATTTGATGTAAAACATGGTATTTTGCATTATTTTAATTGATCATTATTGGAAATATTGTCATTGATGTCAAAGGTTTAACATTATTGGTGATAAAGGCCCCATTGCATTTAATGTTGTTTGTAATAAATATATCTTGGCCAATATGAGTAAATATTTATTTAATATTAACGAATATATTTTTGGTTGCATATGAGACAAAAGAAGGGCCCATGGAGAAGTCAAAGAGCCATGAGGTAAAGACAAAAGAAGGATGGGACACATTTTCCCATGAAGAGTCATCTTGGGGAATACCAAGAGTCACCAAGTGAAGACAAAAGAGTAAGGGCACAATTTCTCATGAAGGGACACTTTGAGGAATATGAAAAGTCACCAAAGATAAGGACAAAAGTGGGAAGGACGTTTTTGGTCATGAAGGGTCACCACATGACTTTTCAAAGGCTTGAATATGAAGGGTCATCCAAGATTGGTGCCATTTTCCATGAGGATTGAAGGGTCAGAAAGGGGGAAGGCCAAAGGTCATTTAGAAAGCTATAAATAAAGGCTTGAGAAGCCATTTATACATATGAGAGATAGAGGTTGATTTGATATTGTAATATCTAGCTTAGAAGAGCAATTATGAGAGATGAATATGATTTGTATTTGTTATATCTAGCTTAGAAGAGCAAAGGTGAGAGAGAGGAAAGAGATGTTGTATTGAACTATCATTTGTTGAGATAGCAACATTGAGAGATAGGTGTGTGGTATACACAAAGGGGTTGGTGCTCATGAATTTTTGTTGGGTTGGTGCTCCTGTAGGTTGGTGCTTACGAATAGTAGCTGGGTTGGTGCTCGGCAAAGGGGTGTAGTGCTCATGTGGGTTGGTACTCACGAATAGTAGTTGGGGTAGTGTTCGAAAAAGGGGTATGGTGCTCCTACAAGATTGGCTTGTGAATATTGTTTGGGTTTGTGCTCATTCATATACTTGAGATTGTTCTCCATGGTTTTTCCCACATTGGGTTTCCACGTTATATCTAGTGTATCTCTCTATCTTGTGTGGTGTTTATTGTTTGAGTTTTATTGCATATCTTGAATGTTTGATTAAGTAAAATTTGGTTAAAGAAATTTTTTATAAGATATATGATATAATGATTCACCCCCACTCTCATTATATCCCATGCTTAACAATTGGTATCAGAGCAAGTTCCTTTTTAAAAAGTTTTATAGCTTAAAGGTAGATCGGGAAAGCATGATGGCTGGGTCACAGGAAGGGTTTTCTACAAATAAGGCACCTTTGTTTGATGGGATGAATTATTCTTTTTGGAGCATGAGAATGAAGGTTTATTTGATGGCCCTTGGATTCGACATATGGAAAGTAGTGGTGGAGGAATATGAAGAGCCATAGACATTTGCAATTACTCCAACAAAAAAGATAGCAAGTGAATGTAATGTTAAAGCTTTAAATGCTATTTTATGTGGTTTATGTGAATCTAAATTTGTTAAAGTTATGCAATGTAATTCTGATCATGAAACTTGGGTAAAACTTGAGAATATTTACAAAGGTTATGGAAAGGTTCAACAAGCTAAGTTACAAACTTTTAGAAGGAAGTTTGAAAGTTTGAAGATGGAAGAAGAAGAAGAAGATATAGCAAGTTATCTTTTGCGAGTTGATCAAATCATAAATTAGATTCAAGGTCTTGGAGAAATGTTGGATGAGTCAACGGTGGTGCAAAAGGTTTTGAGATCTCTAACAATGAGATATGATGCAAAGGTTTTGACAATCAAGGAGATGAATTTAGCCAAGATAAAGATGGATGAGATTCATGGTATTCTCATGGCATATGAGATGCAGACAGAATAAGATAAACCCTCAAAGAGAGAAGTGGCTTTCAAGACATCAAAAATGGAGAAAGCTAAGAATCAAGAATCAAGTGATAGTTCCAGTGATGATGAAGATGACAATGGAGCACTTTTCATTCACAAGCCAAAAAGAGGAATAGGTAAATATCAAGGAAAATTACCTTTTAAATGTTTTAATTGTGGAAAGATTGGACATTTTTCAGCTAGATGCCCAAATAAGGGTAATGATGAAAAAGAAGAAAATCCTACATATAAGAAGAATTTCAAAGGCAAATCTAAGAAGGGATTCAAGAAGAAGAGCTTGTATTCTATGGATCCTAGCTCAGTCGAAGATAGTGGAGTCAGTGATTCAGAAGAAGAAGAGATTCTATTCATGGCCATACATGAAGGTGATCAAGAAGAAGAAGAGGAGGAAGTTGAAGTGAATATGGAAGGACAGCTCATTTGTGCCTTAGAAGAGTTAGAAGCTGTTCAGAAGAAGAATCGAAGATTAAAGCACCAGATAGAGAAAAATGAATAGGAGTCAAAGGAAATGATTGAAGATATACAAGCACACTTTGAAGAAGCCAAGAAGAATGAATAAGATGTCACAGCATAGTTGGAAATAGCAAGAAAAGAATGTCAAAGGTATGTTATTGAAATTGCCTCTTTAAAAGAAGATATTAAGAAAGCAGTCAGTGATAAAGTAGTCAGTGATTCAAAATTTGAAGATAGCACTAACATGCTAAATAAGATATTGGAAAGTCAAAAAGCAAATTTAGATAAGACAGGGATCAGATTTGATCGGATTTGAAATGAAAAAGAGCTATGTTTAAGCTCTTACACAAGAGGAAACAAAAAGGGGAGAAGTGAAGAATACAGAGGACATTCCAAATAGAGAAGGTTGGAGAGAACAAAGCTACAAAAGACAATCAGGTCAGAGATATACAAATAGGTCTTATTTTTATGGCTATTTTTTTTAATTTAATGGATATGGTCACAATAAATTAGAATGTAGAAAAAGAGCTAACAATTTCAGAAATAAGGAGAAGGAAAGTCAAGTAGAGTCAAGCAAAAGCCACAACTCTTTTGCTCCTCTATCAAGCTTTGATGAAGAGACCATAGTATGCTACAAGTGCAACAACTTCAGACACATAGCTTGGTATTGTAGAAGCATGTTCAAGTCAGTCAAAAAGGATTAGAGTTTCAAATCACCATTCATCAAGAAGAAGGTTCAGACATGTTCATGGTAGAAGAAACAACATGAAGATTCTATGATGGTTCAGATAGCTCTGCATGTAAGAGGTAAAGATCAGCCATGGTTAATTAATAGTGGATGTTCAAGGCATATGATAGGTGATAAAATTAATTTCATATCTCTAAAGAAGATCAATGGTGGTACAGTGAGATTCGGAGATAAAACCACTACCAGGATAGCCAAAAAAGGTACTTTGAGTTTGGATTATGGTAGAACTAAGACTAAGAATGTTTTATATGTAAAAGGTCTTAAGCATAATCTATTGAGTGTTAGTCAAATATGTGATCAAGGATATAAATTAAAGTTTCATAAAGAAGGTTGTGAGATTAGAAGAAAAGATTCAAATGAGTTGATTGCAGATGCTCAAAGGATAGGGAACATTGTGTATGTATTGTCAGATATCTTCTCAAAGGCATGATCAAAGGATACATTCAAAGATCAGAGAGAGAAGTTGGGAGTAATTTCTATTACTTCCTGCCATTTATGTTTAGCATCAAGTGAGGGGTAGCTAAGTGTTAGCTCCAGGTAGGCCCTTTGCCATTGATGTCAAAGGGGGAGAATAACAGGTACAGGTATAGGTGCAAAAAATAGGTACAAGTTGCTACAGTAAGGGGGAGTTACTGTATATTTTTAGATGATAGTATGTGTAGGTGATAGGATGTGGTAGTTTCAAGATTGAGGTTGCCATCAATGACAAATGGGGAGATTGTTGGAAATATTGTCATTGATGTCAAAGGTTTAGCATTATTGGTGATAAAGGCCCCATTGCATTTAATGTTGTTTGTAATAAATATATCTTGGCTAATATGATTTAATATTTTTTTAATATTAACAAATATATTTTTGGTTGCATATGAGACAAAATAATGGTGCATGAAGAAGTCGAAGAGGCACGGGGTAAAGACAAAAGAAGGATGGGACACATGTTCCCATGAAGAGTCATCTTGGGGAATACCAAGAGTCACCAAGTGAAGACAAAAGAGTAAGGGCACAATTTCTCATGAAGGGACACTTTGAGGAATATGAAAAGTCACCAAAGATAAGGACAAAAGTGGGAAGGACATTTTTGGTCATGAAGGGTCACCACATGACTTTTCAAAACCTTGAATATGAAGGGTCATCTAAGATTGGTGCCATTTTCCATGAGGATTGAAGGGTCATAAAGGGGGAAGGCCAAAGGTCATTTGGAAAGCTATAAATAAAGGCTTGAGAAGCCATTTGTACATATGAGAGATAGAGGTTGATTTGATATTGTAATATCTAGCTTAGAAGAGCAATTGTGAAAGATGAATATGATTTGTATTTGTTATATCTAGCTTAGAAGAGCAAAGGTGAGAGAGAGGAAAGAGATGTTGTATTGAACTATCATTTGTTGAGATAGCAACATTGAGAGATAGGTGTGTGGTATACACAACGGGGTTGGTGCTCATGAATTGTTGCTGGGTTGGTGCTCGGAAAAGGGGTTAGTGCTCCTATGGGTTGGTGCTCAGGAATAGTAGCTAGGTTGGTGCTCGACAAAGGGGTGTGGAGCTCCTGTGGGTTGGTGCTCATGAATAGTAGCTAGGGTGGTGCTCAGCAAAGGGGTATGGTGCTCTTGCAAGTTTGTCTTGCAAATATTGTTTGGGTTTGTGCTCATTCATATACTTGAGATTGTTCTCTATGGTTTTTCCCACATTGTGTTTACACATTATATCTGGTCTCTCTCTCTCTCTCTATCTTGTGTGGTGTTTATTTTTTGAGTTTTATTGCATATCTTAAATGTTTTATTAGGTGAAATTTGGTTAAAGGAATGTTTTATAAGATATATGATATATTGATTCACCCCCCCTCTTAGTATATCCCGTGCTTAACAATCAATTAATATGTTGAGGTGAACCCAAAGATGTAATCCACATTGGACAAACTTGGTTGTCAATATAGTATACATTAATATGTATATTTATCATTTAAGTTTTATTTATAATCAATTCGACTCTATTTTTTAATCATTTAAACCAATTTCTACATGAAATTATAGACAATTGAGAAAGTTGTCATAAGAATCTGAAATAGATGAATTAGTGATCAATTGCATTAACTGTTTGCATGCTCAATCTTTTTTTTTAAGTTTTAAAAGATTAAAATTAAATGTTTAAAATATAAATATTCATTTCAAATCAAGAACTATAAGCATTATAGTTGATTATCTTGACCACAAGTCAAAATAGGTCAACCCATTATAGTAAAAAACTTGTATAGGGGAACATTATCATGTAATAGGGTGTTTAATGGTACTTTTTATGTGATTTAATCTTCTATTATCCTTGGTCATGCTCACATTTAATCCTAAGTCATTATCTGTCATTTAAGGGTCATATTTGGGTCATAAATGAAGGTGGTATGATTTTCCAAGGTGTCCAAGTGTTATAATATTCCTTTTAATTTCCAATATTTTAAAACATGTCATTCCTTGTTGTTAATAACTAAAAAACTTGTAGGTGTTAAGTGAAATCAAGAAAATAATTGAAAAAAAGGGAGTTTTGGAAGTTATATGACCTATGGGGAAGTATGGAGCATGTAGATACCTCATGCAGTGACCCTTCATCTTCCCTATATCCATTTTCATGATTTATATTATTTATAGGTAACAAAATGGACCAAAACTATTTATGTTTGTCCATCACTCCACTGGGCATACAAAACTGGTCAATAGGTCTTCTGATGGTATGACTAGTAGGAGAGGTTTCAGGTCAAATGCTATTGGTGGTGGATAGTACACTTGGTATAATTAACATTAATGTAATTATTTGGAATAATGGTTTACTATTATTTATGAACCATTTTTAAGAAATTAACTATCTCATTTTGCTTGCTAATCCACACACCCTACAAGTTTTACTTCTATTTGAGCTAGTCCATACAAATTAATTGATGAATTTGCTTCCAAAGGATGTGTACTTTTTATATCATGTTTTATATATTTTTTTCATGTTTAATTTTGAAATTATGAGCTAAACACATCATATTACAATATGAGATCACCATTGCTTAGTTAGAGGCATTTTCCACTAATTGCAAAGGTCCTTGTTCTTGTAATGGTTTTAGAAAATGGTGCTATGTTGTATTTCATATTTTCCATGTTTTTTCATCCAAATTTCATTACAAACTTAGTCTCATTGGAGATGATCAATAAAATTTCACTCAACCTACAACATAGTCAGACCTTCCTGTATGACTATCATACACAGTCAACTAAGTCAGATGTTTTAAAGTGTTGAAAATGTTCATGGAGAGGTAATAAAATTTTTCAAGATTTTAGGCACACTCTTTAACAATAAAAATCAAGGTAAGCCACTCCAATGACATGTGATATAATGTTATTTTTAGTTCTCTAATGCACAAAGTCTTACACCATTGTTTTGCACCTATAGTGCCATACAGAGGATAATCACATTGAGATGAAACATTTAAACTGGTTATAAGCCCTTGAATATGGTAAGGATTAATTTTAAGACTATGATAAGGTCTTGGAATTTATCATAAGGTCATAAACTATAAATAGTGTTCATATCTCACCCTCACTACCCTACATATTGAAATGTCCACCTACAGGTGCCCCCTACATAGACTAGGAAGTGGTACATAGATTTTAAACATGATTAAAGATATTCCTTAAGCTATTGAAAAGATGGATATACCATGGTAATCATTATTGAGGTCATTAATAAGCACAAATTCTTGATAAACCATGTTCAATTTGAATAACTAAGTTTAGGGACAAGTTTTCTTTAAAACTCCAAAACAAAGCTTGGGTTAATTTTGTGCTATCATGAAATAGTGTAATAGGAGGTCTACCTAGATACTAAGTGTTACCTATTTAATTATTAATATAGGTTAACACCTTACATAATAGAGTGATTGGTTTGGTAAATATAGTATAATTATAGAAGGCTTCAAATCCTTTCATTCTTTCACTACACTTTTTTAGTGTTTTCTATAGTATGAAGAACTTCAAGTGACTTGATAGTCTAAGGTAGTAATCTAGAGACATATCTCTATGTTAACATGATATATTGACTTAAAAGGAATACTATTTAATCAAATAACATCAAATGAGGGTGATATTACATGGTCTTGATCTATACAGTCACCTAAAAGTGCACCTTGCTCCCAAGAAGGTTACCTTCAGTTGACTGTAGACACCTACAATCTCATGACAAAGACTTAGACATGAAAACATGTAAACATGTAAACATGTAAAAATAGAAAATTGAAATTTAAAAATACTTATAAATAACTCAAAATGATCTAAGGGTATGAATCACAAGTTTCAAGGAGTTTAAATTCATCCACAAGATCCCTTTTTGCTTCAGGAAGGGTAAACTATAGTTGACTATAGTTGGTAATGCTCTAAGGTATCATTGCCTTGGTGATTAGCTTAGCATGGGAATGATATGAATATAAATAAATGACTATAATATGGCATAAAATGATTTAATAATGGTATTATGGTAATGATACAATATCTAAGACAAAATATCCTCTTACAGGGAGTCTCTTTTCTAAGGGTAAACACATTTACATTCAACCTACAGTCTTGTCTAGTCAAATGTAAGTTATATATTGAAAAATTTAGCAAGGTTTGGGTGATAAATATATTTTTATCACCTTAAAACGGTTATTATATAAATTTTAGACTCTAGAAGTAGGGGAAAATAGATTATAGAAGGGTCCTAACATGCACCTATAGTTCATATGCCAACCTTGCAAGTTAGTAAGTCTATAGAAGTTTATATTAGGTCTTGTGAGATTTGGAGTGGAAATTGATGTGTTATAACCCTCTTGGTATAAAACATCCTTGAAACCTACCCGAGCCTCTCATATCTTATTTTTGTTTGGGAAAATAAGGGAGATACCCTCTATTTTATCTCAGATAGAGGGTACTCATAGGGAGAAAATCTTGCAGGTTTGTCATAAAAATGATGGAAGTTGAGTTTAAGATTAATGAACCTTAAAAAATATGTGGAAAGTTATGTTACACATGGAAAAACATGAAAAATAAAGTACATGTGCTATAATAACAATGGGGTGGCCTAAACCCATAAGTATGTAGATAGACATATTAGGCTTTGATTAGACTTAAAGCCATAAGGGGGTTTAAGTTATTATAAAACTAAAGGAGCATTTAAAAATGGACATGGGGAGATATAAGGTGTGTTATATCTCTTGGTTTGTATAATGGTCCATAGATAATCCATTTATTTACTTAAAAACATCACAAGGTAGGTAGAATTAAGAGAGAAGCTTGAGAAGGCAAGTTTGGAATATTTTAACTATGCATACACATAGCATGGGAGATGTAAGATATAGGAAGTTTTGAAGAGGGTCCCAAACAATGTTTTAGTGGAATTGTTTTAGGGTTTCAACATCATAACTTTACAAATAATATTTAGAGGCTAAGACCACCTAAAACCCTCTAAAACCCTTGCTAAAGACCTGATTGTAAAGATGAAAAAGGAAAGGAATCCAAGAGGGATATAATGACTTAGGATATGATTGGAAATTTAAAAATACTCCATAGGGATACTTCCCATCAATTTGTCTTCCACCCTGCTTGTACAGACATGGTGTAAAACTGGTTGTCTTGACAATTTTATGTGTTGTGTAAGAGTAGAAATGTTTAAAAAGATGAAATTGAATTTGGGAGGAATAATAGGACCTAATAAAACCCTTGATGTTAGTTTATTACATCACATAAGCACATAATTACCTCTAAAAATACCTTCATCTCAACAGTCCAAACTAATATAGAGAACAAGGAGTTATCACCAAGTGAGAAGATGAAATATACAATTGGAAAGACTTTTAATGTATGCCTAATGGATATAATGGTATGATGGATATTGATAGGTGTCAAATAACCTTATATATGGATTAGGCTATAAATTGAAGACCTATTTGGTGCCAAGTGTGAAGGGTGAGTGAGAAGAGGATGATTATGATTATAGATTATGATAACTCATGTTCATAAGAGTGTTAGTGATTAGGGACATGACCAATACATGTTCAATCATGTTTATAATCCCCCCATAGTGAAATTATCTCACCTATCCCTAGTATGTTGTGAAGTACTCAAATAAGGTCAAATGTTGAAGGCAATTTTCAAGGAGCAAGTTGAAGAGTCCTACACCAAATTTGAGGAGTTTCATGCCTTTGAGGGACATTTGTCCAAGTATGCCTTGCATGGTCTATCCTATAATTAATTACTCTATACATGTAACTCCTCTCAGCTTGACAAGTGTTTTTGTGACTCTTGACTTCATTCTCCTCTTTCCTCTCTCAAATTCTATAAGTACTAGCCATTTTGGTCCTTGTCGAATAATTACAATCCATTTATGGTGAATACATGATATTTTGATGTTTTAATTTCCTTTAACAATAAATAAAATATATTTTGAGTTCATATATCATATTGTAAAAGTGTTTAAAGAGATGTATGGTGAATAGTTAGGTGATATTCATCAATCCTGGCTTTCTCTCAATCCTTCCATGTTTGATGCAAGTCATCCCAATCTATTAGGTCATATGAAGTGCTGTAAAGTGTATGGGTTTGTTTTCAAGATTAAAAATATACCTAGATTATAAAAATAATATATGGTTCACTTACCTTGGATAGTTCTCATGCATATCACCTCCATATTAAAATACTAATGCTTGAGCATTATAAGACTTTGAAGCTAGTATTGTAGGTATTATTTCTTAGTGAAATAAGTATGATTGTATTTTGGAAATACTTTTTCCATATCACCCCCTCATATTAGCTTAATTTCATGCATACTTATATCAATTTTATCACAAGCAAACATTTAGTTTAGGTTATAATCACTTCAAGTCAAATTCAAGGATATCGCCCTTAAACCTAGAGGTCTACTTCTACTATAGGTAAACCCACATACCTATAAGTGTTCCAATGTTTCTAAAATATTATAGTAGGCCTGAATGAACTCCTATAAGGTGAAATATTTCATGACAAATATTATATCATGCTAGATGGGATGCATTGTCCTAAAGATAACTTATCAAGGTGAATGCTGGTCTTGACAACATCAGCTACATAATTGGTGTGTTTCTCAGAATTAGGTGACTTCATTCAAGGTAAAACATGGTTGTAGACCATTATTTTGTCATATATTTACTCTCATACTTCATGGTCCTTACTAGGTCATCTTCTAGTAGAGTTTTTAATCCTATCAATCCACCTATTCAACCTGAACTTCCTCTTGAAGTTCAACACCCTTAGCCTACTCTTCCCTTTGAAGATCAACAATATTTTTATAACCAAGAGAGTGAAGAACTTAAATAAATAATTTATAGGAAACATGCCTTCCTATAAATAAACACTAAGAATCCAATCCATCTTGATGCATATGATGTTATTTTCCCTAATGACATAAAAAGTGTGCCTACATGTAATGGTGAAGGTCATGTAATACTAGTGAACACATCAGGGATATATATAATTTTTTTAGTTTCCATAATGTCACCAAGGGTAATATTTCCATTCAACTCCTTGTCATGTACCTTATATGGAAATCACTTGATTGGTATAGGACTTTTCCCAGTGGATGCATCACAACATGGGATGACTTTGGAGTGTTGCTAACTTCAAGATTTTAGGATGAGAGTGACCACACTTCACTCAAACATCACCTCAATGTGATCCAAAGAGATCCCAAGGAAATAATGCATGAATTCAATGAGAGTTTCTAAAATAATTTTCATAGGTTACCTACTCCCATGAGACCACCTAATATCTTTGTCTTCCATACATACTTGAGATCCATTGGTACTAATATTACCATCATGCTACAATCCATGAGTGGTTTCACTCATTTCGAAGCATATGATCTTGTCATTAGAGCTGAGAATGTTCTCATTAAAGATAGAAATATGACTTATAAAGTGTCTATACCTCTATTACCTAATATTCCAAGTGTGGCATAAGTTCCTAATGCCAACACCAAGCCTAGAGCTTCTCCTAAGAAGGTAAATTATGTCATGGATAAAGATGCAAAAATTCAAATGTTAAGAACTTAGATTAGGCAAGACAATATGCAATAAGTTCTCATCAAAATATCTATATCTATTAACAAAAATATGGTCAACAATATGGGAGAGGAAGAGGTCAAGGGAAACCTAATTTAAATAGGTCTGTGAATGCATACAATCCTGATTCTACATCCAACACAAGAGAGATGGTAACAATGGATATAAACTTAGTATAAGGGGAAGAATGGAAATAACTTCAATTCATGGATGCTAATTAAGGAGGAGATCAAGCTCTAGTTTCTCAATGAGGAGTTACTCCTCTACTTGTTGACCAAACTTGACCCTATAGGTCAAATTAGGACCCAGTTAGGTAAAAACTTGTTTTTTTATGTGTTTTAAGGGTATAATATATATGTATTAAGGTTTATTATATGTAATTTAGTGTGATTTCATGTTATAATAGACTTGGTCACTAGTCATCTTAGTCTTTATATAATTTTGAGACATTTTGGCATCAAAATAGAGCATTAAATGAGTTATATGACCTTCTTGGGAAATTTAAAGGTTCCAAAATGGGACGTAATGTAGCATATGTCCTAAGAGGTCTTAATAAACTATTATAACTAAAAATTGGTAGGTTCTTTAGAAGAAAGAATAATTTTCTTTGGAAAAGAGAAGAGTTTGGCACTTGTGCGACCCATGGGGGAAGGTGACACATGGGGGAAGATCATGGAAAATAAATTAATATTACTCAAACTCATATAAGTGATTTACATTCTTTTTAAGTACTAAAAATTTCCCAAAACTGTTTAGATCCTTTCTTGCCCTTTTAGACATGCAGAAGTGATCAATAGGTTCATGCTTGGTATGGTCAGAAGAAAATGTTCCAAGTAAAATGAATTTTGGAGGTGGTATTACACTAAGAGAGAAAAATTTACATAGAAATATTTCTAATAACTTTCAACCATTATTTATGAACCATCCCTTATAAGCTATGTTTTTCTACTTGTCAATCTATGTACCCTATAGGTTTTGATCCATTTTGGACCAGTCCATACAAACCAATTGGTGATGTTAACTACATATGATTTTTTTATATATTATAAAATTATTCCCATGCTTATTTTTATGTTTTAATATGTTTATATTAGTCAAGCACATCAAAGGTACAAGAGAAGCATCATTTTATGTTGTAGGTAGTTTTTCACCATTTTTAAGATATTCATGCTTTGATCATGGTTTCATAGGGTTATGATAGGTCCTTTTGAATTTTTTAAATGTTATATTTATTTAATATACATTTTAATCTCATTTTTTAAGCAATGTTTCATGGAATTATAGTCATAAACATCATAGAGTTAGTTTATTCCATGACTATCATGCACAATCAACTGAGCAAGCTAGATTGAGGTTTTTAACACATAAATGATAATATAATTATGATATTTATAGTTTATAATAATTACAATAAAAATAAAAATTAATTAAAAGTCTTGTACTTGGTAGAAGAAGGACTATCCCAATCAACACAATCACTCACGCATAATTCTGCCATTAATATATACTTATAGGTGCCTTCTTAGAAACCAATAATGTTGAATTGGAGTTTTTGACATGAGAGAGTTTTTTGAAAAGGGAAAATTTATATTTTAAACTCTTGTAAAATATATAAACACCATTTAAACTCATAATATCATGCTTGTTGCTTAAAGGTGTCTCACTGCCTGAATGTGAAAATGCCTACCTATAGGTCATAACATAGAGAAATGAGAGTAATTTCATGATAAAGGATGTAAATAATACATTAAATATTAATGTGAATAAAATTATTTTGAAATTTTTGAGAATATATAAACTACATTAAAACCTAAAAATCATACACATTGCTCACAAGATAATTTATTGTCTATGCATTGGAATAACCACATATAGGTGGTACCATAGAGAGGAGTCTTTTTGAGGTGTTGAAACAAGTGATGAGTCTCTCCTTGAGATACCAGTGTGTTTATTACATTATATTAAGCTAACATAAAGTTCTAAACTACTAGGCAGACTTTGAAGAAACCTTCAAAGGTGATGACAATGTTCAGGGATTCTTTCCCTAAAAAGTGAAAATAGAATGCCTAGCCCTTTTGAAGGAGTCTTATAAAAATGTTATATTGAATTTTTATTACTCTTATTTTAATAATTATATATAATATACATAGGATAAATACTTTTCCAAGTTTTTAGGGTAAATGACAAATGGAGGGTGGTCCCTTGAAGCAGTGTCACATATAGGATCTGAGCTATGAAAGGACCTATTCAACCAAGGGTTTAATATTAGACCATAACACCATGATATCATGGTTTTATATTGTGAAAATAGAATTCATGACCTAAATAATAATTAACCAATGTTTATATAGACTATTTGGGGTCCTAATCTACATCTACAGGTGTCCCTTCTTAAGGAAATGTGCACCTATAGAAGAATAGGTAGATAGTGACCTACAAATGGTGTTTTGATAGTGTTTTAGCACTTAAAAAGTTAATATAGGTATAAAAAATATGATATGTGACCTCAAGGATTAAATAGGGGTTTTAAAACATTATGATCAAAGTCCCATTATAGGAATAAGCACCTACAAGAATCAAATAGGTAGGGTATCAAACTCAAGAGAGAAAGAAATCAGTTTGTTAGATCAAGGGGAATATAAAAGGTATAGAGTCAGTTGGAATGATTAAAAAAGCCTATTATCACCTTGATTATAACTAGGATTATCTTCATAAGATCCAAAGAATTTGAAACAAGATTGCGTAGACTCTTTAAGGTCATGTGTGTACTTACAACTGACTGAGTAGTGATAGTGGACCTGATCGAGGTAGTTGAAAGGTATTAACATGATTGAAAAGGTATTGATATGACTTGGTGTATTCATAAACACTAATGATAATATTTTAAAATATCATACCTAGGTTTTAAATGTGTAAAAACACCTATAGAAGTCACCCTTGAAGGAGGAAAATAACAAAACATAGTCAAAGTTATGCTCAGTCCTAATTAGGAAAGAGTAAAGAGCATATGGAGGATTTTAATGATGAGAGAAATAATAAAACCTCCATAAATATCATGATAGTATTCATAGGGTTTTGATAGTAGAAAATAAGATAAGAGAGAGCTATAAGGTTGCAATGCATAGTCCACAGTCAAAACCCGTACAGACAGTACCCTTATACAAGTTTGTTTTGGGTTTAGTAATTTTTGAAGGTGATATTATCTAACCAAAATCAAAAAAATTGTTCATAGGGTCTCCATTACCTAGGTAACCCTCTCAAAAATTCATTTTTCAGATAGAGGGCACTCCCTTTATGAGTAGAACATAAAATCTTGGAAATAATGGTGAAAAGGATGAACTACGAGTTGTTTTGAAATTGTAGAGAAGTGTGGAAGGTCATATGAAATATGGAAAAACATGAGGAAACAAGAACAAAAGGATGGAACCCAAGATGATGGTCTAGGTGGCTAAGTATATAGGCAAGCTTAAGAATCAAAGGCTAGACCTAAAGCCCAAATCAAAGGTCATTGACACTTTTTGCATGAGATGAGCATTAAAACCTATTGAGTCATGTTTTTGAGGTAATTTCAAAAAAAATTAGGATTTCACCTTGTATGGAAATCTACCAAAGGTCATTTTGGGCTTTAAGACAACTTTGGCCTATTAGGCAGGGTTTAAGCCTAAGGCCAAACAAGAAGTCATTTACATTTATAGCCTTGTATATGTATTATAATCAATTTGGGAATGATTTTTGGATCATAAAATATGTGTTGAAGATTTTATAATTCATGAAAAACCAAAAAAGAATGCATTTTTTGGATCAAACCCAACACAAACCTATGCAAAATGAGAAAACAAGCTCCATAAGGTGATTTCAAATGGTCAAATTTTTCATGAGACTTTTCAAGTAGAAAAAAGGATTTTATAAAAGTTGAAAAGGGTCATATAATTTGATCGTGTGTAATGATTTTTCAAATTCAATTTCCCATCTTTATGAATAATTTTTAAGAGGGTAAATAGGCCTAAACCCTTACTAGTGACTAGTTTGAGAAGATTGAGGAGATACTTCATCTAAATGGACCAGTATGACCATGAAAGTGATTTGAGGTTTTATAATACTCTCTCAGGATCCTCTCTATCTTGTTAGACTATACAAAATTGTACAGATAGGGTACAAAACATGGTACTTTTGTCTATTTTGTGTTTTGCAAGTTCTAGAAGGAATCTAAAGATGCAATCAAGTTTGAAAGGAATATATAGACTTATAATAGATCATTATGATAATTTAATTCCCTACAAAGACTCATAAGTTTTCAAACAATATCTCTCATCTCAGCCAGTCAAAACTAGCATAGTGAGCATAATGGTGAGAAGTGTGGAAAATTCAAGTGGATGTCTTTTTATTATGTGCCTAAGTAGTATAAGGACATGGAGAGTATTTATAAGTTTCATCCACTACATCCCATAGATTTTTAAGGAAAACTAAATCCAATTTTGAGGCCAAGTGTGAGGGGTGACTAAAAAAGGACATTTTAAGACTGCAGGTAGTGATGGCTCACTTCCAAAAGATTTTAAATGATTAAGACTACAAAAAAAACATGGAGAGGCATGTATAAAATCCTTCCATCTCATTAAAATTATTATACCTATCCCTAGTTAGTTTTTGGATGTTAAAATAGGTGTGGATGATTAAGGAAAATTTTTGAGCCAACACAAGGAGTTTCATGCCACTTTTCATGAGTTTCATGCCTTGTATGGACACTTGTACTACTTAAAATTTCATGGTTCATTTCACATATTATTCTCATGAATATTTAACTCTTTTTATCATCTTGAAAAGTGTCATTATGACCTTTGGGTTTAGCTCTTCTCCTCTCTCTCTCTCTCAAGTTCTATAAGAACTAGCCATTTTGTCCTTTGTAACGTATAGTCCACCTAGGTATGGAGAAGCCCTGCTCATTTGCATACCATTTGATCAATAAGACTACTTATTTTTGCCTATTTCATGACTGTTCATAGTGTGTTTTATTTTGATTATTGATTTTTCTTAGTGATGTCTTATTGTTTCCTTATCATTATTGTTTCATTCTCTCACCTATTTACAATTGGAAAGCTTCTTCTCATTCGGCATATGAAGTGTTTTATGATATGTAAAGGTTGAGTGAGCTATTTTATTCAAGTAATATAATCCTAGGCCTCCTCTCTAGTTCTCGTATCCTAAATATTTATCACAACCTCATAATGTAACATTGATATGATAAGATACAAATTAGATAAGTGTATGTTTGGTTAGTCTTTTGTTCTCATGTGTAACATGTAGCTGGTTGGAAGTCATAAACTTATTTGGTGATTCATCTCCATTAGGATAGTTTACTTTCAATTTTATCTCTCCCTTTTCCCTCACAAAGTATAGGTTTATTATTGTTCTACAAGTGGTACATCAAGGGATCTAGCTTTATATAGAGATTCAACTCACTCTTTGTCTCACTCACAACCTAGAGGTGTATAAATTGTGCCACTTGGATGAGGGGAGCTAAGACATCTCCTCAAAGGGTGAAAATACAAGTGACAATAATTTTTGGCACACCTGGTGGGATTCTTAGTCTAATAAGTTTAAATATTTTTATTGTTATCTTTCAACAATCAGATTTTGGAGGCATCTTTCCATGTATCAATGGTGACTTTGAAGTTACATCATCTAGTCAAGTAGCCCAAGATTCCTTTTGAATATTTTTGGTAATATATTTCTTTATGGTCTAGATTTTAATGAAGTTTCATGGCTAAATTTGGTGTTGTATTTTGTTTTACACAAGTTGGTGAGGTATATCAAGCCTATATCATCCCCTATCATCACTATCATGATCCTTACCAGCTCCAACATGAATTATATCATTCCAATTCATGAAGTGTATTAGCCATACAATCAGCCTTCTCTATATCTTTCTTCTTTTCAACCTAGTCACTTCTCTAATCAGTCCATTTTAACTTTCATGTAAAATTTTTTGGGCTATGAGAAGTGCATGTTGGATCTTGATACTCTAAGGGGATATGGTCAAGATGTTCCTAGTCATCTTATTCATAAGGGAGTTGGAAGAGAGTTGAAAAGAGAAACCTTGTTTTTGAATCAAATCTTGATAAGAATATTGAATTAGATAATATGAATATGTAGTAATCCATGTCATCAGAAAAATAAATGGAATATAAGCCCTCATTTCCCTCTCCAATTATATCCCCACCTCAAGAAGTGACCTCTAGATATAGGATTTCAAATTGGAGACAAGGTACAAAATCCAAGCCTAAGGAGATCCCAAGTTTATTGAACACTTAATCCACTCCTCAAATTATATCAGCATCTCAATAATATAATCCTAATCCTAAAATCTTAAGCTATAATAAGATATTGGAACCATGGGTAAATAAAGAGGATAGAATCCTTGATAAGGAGTGTGAAGTTGAGAAATAACTTGATCCTATGCAAGCCCCTCCCACCCTTCCTCAAGAGACCTCTTGTCTTCCATGTCAACCCTCTTGTGATCCTCATCCTCATGATGATGCCTATAAAATCAAAGAGAGAGTTATCCAGGATAACCTAGCAAATAAAATTGAAGAGTTAGAGTCAAGAATGTAATTTCTAAGTCAATGTGTGATGGAAGTTTTAGACCCAAAAGAAGATCCTAAGCCTAAACACACCCCATCTACCCTTCTTCAAGAGAGTCCTCAAGCTAAATCAGATATAAATGAAGTAATTTTAAAATATAAGTAATAAAACCAAGATATTTTATCCTAAGGTCTACCTCCCCTTCCTCAAGATCTTCCAAAAGAGTCCCCTACATTTCACTCTCAATCTGATTTTGAGTTGTATGTGCCACCTCTACCAACTAGTTCATCTTGTCCTCACCATATCACCCTTTGCCTTGATGGACCTATGGTATGGAAACCTAAAGACAAGAATTTGATTGAAGAAAATTCATAAGTCTTACTTAAAGAAAACACAACTCCTTGGCATCTTCATTGGACTAAGTCACATGATTACAAGATGCCTAGTCTTGGTATCACCAAGAAGGAGAAGGAAATTGAGGATCTTAGAGTCCTTTGGAACCAAATTAATGTTATGTAAGTTGAGATATAATTTGAGAAAATTTAAAATGTCCTAAATTATTAATAATAGGTGGTCTCTTGTGTGGAAAATTTTGTTTGGGTTGATATGGAACAATGTTTTCCTTTTGCTAAAGAGGAAGAAGTGATCATTGGTTCTTCCATCACTATGAAAGATATCATGGATGGGTAGAAAAAATATCCAAATCAGCCTTTGGATGAATTTTTTTCAATCATTGGATTAGAATATAATATTATTCAAGGAGGATATGATATATTCAAATATGGAGAAGGAAGCCATGGCACTCAAGCGAGTATGCAAAGAAAAAGAAACCTTTCAAATATATATTTTCAAGAAGAATATGCATTTCATGATGATATGTTTTAAGTCATAAAAAAGGGATATCATCCTCTAAATTATTTGGGAGAAACACATCAGATATTGAAGGATGGAACAAGCTCCTATTGGCCTCAATCTTCTAAGGAACAAGAAACCAATCCTCTTGAAGCCATGCCTACCAAGAACATACTAGTTGATCATGAGATGAAGAGTGGAAAGTAGTATGAGGTATGTGTAAAAGTTCAGTAATAATAATTTTACATTGGAGACCTATTTTAGGATGATCTAATTGAGATAAGATCAAGTTAATTACCAAGTAATAGGTCTGATCTACAAAGCATCCAATCCAAGGAGAAACATGCTTACCACTATAACTCACCTCATGAAGAAGAAGATTCAAGAAACTTTCCTTTTGATCCTAGAAAGGAGGTATGCCTAATTGTTAGTTGTAAATAGTATTGAGCACATGTGTGTGTGTGTGTGTGTGTGTCTTGTTAGTTTATTGCTTTGTTTTGTGTGTGTCCTTTATTTTGTGTGGTTTAGGTAGATAATTGGTTTTGTCTTGATCAAATATTGTTGTCAATGGTATCCTTATTTTGTTTTAAAATTTAGATGACTCCCTAAGCCCAATGGACTGATAAGGATACTGGTCTTTAGTATAACAAGCATAATACCCTTATGAGTCACCAATTTGTTGACCAAATTTGACCCTATAGATCAAATTGGGACCCTTGTAGGTAAAAATCTGATTTTATGTGTTTTAGGGGTCTAATTTATATGTCTTAAGTTGTATTATGGTGTTATATTAGCCTTGATCATTAGTCATTTTAGTCTTTATATAATTTTGAGTCATTTTGGGGTTAAAATAGAGCATTAAATGATTTATATGACCTCCTTTGGAAATGTGAAGGTTCCAAATGGTGATGTCATGTACCATGTGTCCTAAGAGGTCTTAATAAATTGTTATAATTGAAAAGTGGGAAGTTATTCATAAGAAAGAGTAGTTTTCTTGGAAAAGAGAAGAGTTTGGAACTTGCACGACCCATGGGGGAATGTGACACATTAGGTAAGGTTATGTAACATCTCTTCATCTTCTTCAAAATCATCTCAGTGATTGACATGCTTTAGAAGTGCTAAAAAAGGCCTAAAATAGTTCTACTCCTTTCTTGCTCTTCTAGACATGCAGAAGTGATTAATAGGTTCATGTTTGGTACAGTCAGTAGAAAATGATACAGGTCAAATAAATTTGGGAGGTATTATTACACTCAGAGATATACATTTACATAATAATATTTATAATATTGGTCAACCATGCTTTATGAACCAACCTTTAAAAGCTAATTGTTTTTTTACTTGTTAATTTTTACACCCTATAGGTTTTGTTCCATTTTGGACAAGTCAATAAAAAATAATTGGTGATGTTGAGTCTAAATTATTTTATATTTCTTATAAAATTATTACCATTTTTATTTTAATGTTTCAAGGTGTTTGGATAAGTCAAGCACATCATAGTTTCAAGAGAAGCATCATTCAATGTTACAGGTAGTTTTTCACAATTTTTATGATCTTCATGCTTTGATCATGGTTTCAAAGAGTTATGATACATAATTTTACATGTTTTTAATGTTATATTTATTCCCTATACCTTTAATTTTCATTTTACAAGAAAATTTTAATGGAATTATAGTCATAAACATCATGCAGTCAATTTGCTCCATGACTATCATACATAGTCAACTGAGTGAGCTAGGTTGAGGTCTTTAACATTTATATGGTTCTATAGTTATGATATTGAGACATTAAATTCATTCCCATAACAAAAAAAATAAATTAAAATTCTTACACGTGGTATAATAAAGACTATCCTAGTCAACACAGTCACTCACACACAATTTTGTCATTAATATACACCTACAGGTGCCTTATTAGAAACCAATTGTGTTGAAAATGAGTTTTTAAAATGAGAGAGGTTTTTACCAATGGTAAAAGTCTATTTTAAACTCTTGTAAAATATCCAAACACCATTTAAACTCACAAGATCATGCTTACTACTTAAAGGTGTCTCACTGCCATATGTGAAAATTCATACCTATAGGTCATACCACAGAGAATTGAGAGTACTTTCATGAAGAAGGATGGATAAAGTGATGGAACTAATCCATGAAGTCTTAATTTTAATAAATTAATTTTTAAAATTTTGATAAATTCTAAACTACATTAAACCCTATAAATCATACACATTTATCACAAGACCATTTATTGCTTGTGCATTGGAATAACCACCTATAGGTGGTACCATAGAGAGGAGTATTTTTGAGGTATTAAAATAAGTGATGAGTCTATCCTTGAGATCCTAGTGTGTTGAGGAAATTATAGTAGGATCATATAAAGTTTTAAACTTGTATGCAGAGTTTGAATAACCCTTCAAAGGTGATGGTAGTGTTTAGGATTCTTTCCCTAAAAAGTGAAAATAGAGTACCTAGCCCTATTGAAGGAGTCCTATAAAAATTCTATATTGACTTTTGATTAATCTTATTTCACTAATTATATAGAATCTACATAGGATAAATAATTTTCCAAGTTTTGGAGGTAGATGGAAAATGGAGGGTAGTCTTTTGAAAGCCTAAAGTTGTATTTTTATGCACTAGTTTCAGTTAGTGTCACTTACAAGACCTGAGCTATGAAAGGACCTATTAAACTAAGGGTTTAATATTATACCATGATACCATGATAACATGGTTTTAAATGGTGAAAATATAATTCATGACCTAAATAATCATTAACCAAGGTTGATATATATTATTTAGGGTCCTAATCTACATCTACAGGTGTCCCTTCTCAAGGAAATGTGCACCTACAATAGAACATGCAAACAGTGACCTAAGCATGGTGTTTTGATAGTTATTTAGCCCTTAAAACATGAATTAAGGTATACAAAATATGATGTGTGAACTCAGTTATTAAATAGGGATCCTTAAACATTATGATCAAAGTCCCATTGTAGGAATAAGCACCTATAGGAATCAAATAGGTAGGGTATCACAATAAAGAGAGAAAGAACTCAGTTTGTGAGATCAAGGGGAATGTAAAAGGTATAGAGATATTTATAATGATGAAAAAATATTTTGATAACCTTAATTTTAACTAGGATTATCTTCATAATCTCCAAATAATGTGAAACAATATTACATAGGCTCCTTAAGGTCATGTTTCCACCTACAACTGACTAAGTGGTGATAGTGGACCTAATCAAGGTGGTTGAAAGGTATGAACATGATTGATAAGTTATTTATATGAAGTGGTTTACTAATAAACAATAATGATAATATTTTAAAATACCATACCTAGGTTTAAAATGTGCAATAACACCTACAGGAGTCACCCTTGAGGGAGTAAAATAACAAAACACAATCAAAGTTATGTTCAATCCTAACTAGGTAAGAGTAAAGAGCATATGGAGGATTGGAGTGATAAGATAAATAATAAAACCTCCATAAATATCATGATAGTCTCCAAAGTATTTTTATATTATAAACAAAAGCTAAGAGAGATCTCTAAGGTTTTAATGCACAGTCAACAGTCAAAACCCCTGTAGACAGTACCCTTCTCCAAGTCTGTTTTGGGTTTTAGTGATTTTAGAGGGTCAGATCATCTAAAAAAAGGCTAAAATTTTATTTATATGTTATCCATAACCTATATAAACATATAAAACATTCATTTTTTATTATTAGATAGAGGGAGTGCCCTCTATTTTATCTCAAATAAAGGGTACTCCCTTTATGAGAAGAACCTGTAATCTTGGAAAGAATAGTGAAAAGGATGAACCAGGAGTTGTTTGGAAATTTTATATAAGTGTTGAGTAACCAATAACAAAATGAGGTAACCCAATCACAAAATTAGGGAACCCAATAGGATGGTCTAGGTGGCTAAGTTTGTAGGTAGGCCTAAGAAGCAAGGTCTAGACCTAAATCCCAAATAAGAGGTCATTGACACTTTCTACATGAGATGAGAATTAAAACCTATTGGGTTATGTTTTTCAGGTAATTAAAAAAAATATATACTTTAAATTTGTAGGGAAATCTATCAAAGGTCATTTTGGGCTTTAAGACAACTCAGGCCTATTAGGTAGGGTTTAAGCCTAAAGCCAAATGGGAAGTCACTTGCATTTAGAGCCTTGTATATGCATTATAATCTATTTGGGAATTATTTTGGGATCATAAAATATGCATTAAATATTTTTAAATTCATAAAAAACCACAAGGAATCCATTTTTGGGCTCAAAACCAACTCAGACCTATGCAACATGTGAAAACAAGCTTGATAAGGTGATTTCAAATGCTCACATCTTTCATAAGACTCTACATGGAGGCCAAAAGAGTTTAAATAAATTTACATGGGTCCTATAATTTTATCTTGTGTTCTATTTTTTTAAATTTAATGTCCCATCTTTATGAACAATGCTTAAGAGGTTAAACATGCCTAAACCCTTGTAAAACCCTTGCTAGTGACTAGTTTGAGAAGATTGAGAGGATAATGCATCCAAATGGACTATTTTTACTATGAAAGTGATTGGAGGTTTTATAATACTATCTTACTATCCTCTCCATCCTACTTTAATATACAAGATTATCTGGACATGGTATAAAATAGGGCACTTTTGACTATTTTGTCTATTTTATATGTTTTATAAGGAGTCTAAAGATGAAATCAATTTTGGGAGGAATATATAGACTTTTAATAACTCAATATGTTCAGTTAATTCATTGAAAAAACTCCTATGTTTTCAAACAATAGATCTCATCTTAGCTAGTCAAAATTGGCATAGTGAGCATAATGGTGAGAAGTGTGTAAACTTTATGTGGATGTATTTTTAAGCTATGACTAAGAAATATAAGGCCATGGATAGTATTTAAAAGTGTCATCCACTCCCTCCCACATATTTATATGGAAAATATAATCGAATTTTGAGGCCAAGGATGAGGGGTGACTAAAAAAGGAGTTTTTTAGACTATAGGTAGTGATGACTCACTTCCACGAGATTAAAAATGAGTAGGACATAAAAAAATACATGGAGATGCATGCCTAAAATCCATCCCTATAATTACAATCATCACACCTTTCCCTAGTTACTTTTTGGATGTTCAAATAGGTGTGGATGATGAATGTAGATTTTTGAGCCAACACAAGGAATTTCATGCCACTTTTCATAAGTTTCATGCCTTGTATGGGCACTTGTACTTTATAACCTTGCATGGTTCATTTCACATCTTATCATTCATACGTAACTCATTTTATTATCTTTAATAGTGTTTTTTGACATTTAGACCTCTCTCTCTCTCTCTCTCTCTCTCTCTCTCTCTCTCTCTCTCTCTCTCTCTCTCTCTCTCTCTCTCTCTCTCTCTCTCTCTCTCTCTCTCTCTCTCCTCTCTCTCTCTCTCTCTCTCTCTCTCTCTCTCTCTCTCTCTCTCTCTCTCTCTCTCTCAAGTTATATAAGTACTAGCGATTTTAGCCTTTGTAACCTATGCTCCACCTAAGTATGGAGAATACCTACCCATTTTCATACCATTTGATCATTAATACTACTGATTTTTACCTCTTCCATGATTATTCATAGTGTGTTTTACTTGGATGATTGATTTTACTTAGTGATGACTTGTTGTTTCCTTAGCATTGTTATTTCATTCTCTCACCTATTTTTAGTTGGAAAGATTATTCTTAAGGGGAATGTGAAGTATTTTATGATATGTCAAGGTTGATTGAGTTATTATATTTGAATAGTTCCATCATAGTCCTCTTGTCTGGTCCACTTAGCCTAAACATTCGTCACAACCACATAATGTAACATTGATGTGAGAAGAGGTAGATTGGAGAAGTGTATGTTTGGTTAGTCCTTTGTTCTCATGTGTAACATGCAATTGGTTGGAAGTCAACTTATTTTTTGTATCACCTCCCTTAGGATAGTTTTCATTTATTTTCTCTCTACTTTTTACCCTCATAAGGTATAGGTTCAGTAGTGTTCTACAAGTGGTACATTAAGGGAGCTAGCCCTATCTATAGATTCACCCCAATCTTAGGCTAACCAATAGCCTAAAGGTGTTTCAATTATGCCAATTGGATGAGGAGAGATAAGCCATCTCCTCAAATGGTGAAAATACAAGTGGAAACACTATTATTAGTTGAACATGAAGTCATGATGAAATTAAATGAAAGTTGGCAAACTCAAGGAGAAAGCTTTACCAACTTCCTAGTTGAAGATACCTTTATTCTTAAAAAAGGAAATTATATTGAAAATAATACAAGATCAAAGAGGAAGGATATAGGAGTTGATAATAATGTGCCTACAACTTCATCTAATCTTCCTTCAAGGCAATAATGCATGGTTACAAGCATGGCAGTCCTAAATACTCTTGTACCTCCTCTGAATCAGAGCATGGTAAGGTATGCTCAAGGTGTCTCAATTATTCAAGTGTTAAGCAATAATTTCCCTCTAAATACTCAATATAATTTAAAAACTTATTCTCTAAACATAGTGGTTTCATTAAAGAATGCCAAGGCATCCATTTCCCTTTGAGATGTCCTCCATATACCTAACCAAAAAGAGCTCTTGAAAAAATAGTTGTCCACTATTCCTAATAATCCTTCAACTTCAAGAAATAGTCATGGTAATGTATCTCTTACCAATTCCCCTAACAACATTGTGAAACCATGTACCAAAGTTATTAAGCCTCCATCTTTCTACCTCAGTCTCATTGTGGGTGAAAAACTAGTACACAATTGTATAGTTGATAGTAGTACCTCTACATCAGTCATGCCAAAGGTTGTAGCTGATAAGTTGGGCTTAAAATATGAGCCACATATAAAATGAGTTATTTTGTTATATGGTACACCTACCAAGACAATAGGGTTTATCAAAGGGTTGAAGTTTTTCCTCCATGATTATCCTAGTTTCCACATCCTCCAAGACATTATTTTTTGTGGACCTACTTGCTCATTTTGTAATATGTATTTAAAAAGATTTTGCAGCCAAGATAGGTGGGTATCTATTATATAATTGGTTATTATTGGCCTTTAGGACAAGATATGGAACTAAGGTGACCATAATAACTTATCCTCTTACAAGGTTTCACAACGAGCCTTATTTAGAAGCAAGTTAAAATTTGAATTATATAATCAATGAGAAAGAGGATTCTAATGTGGGTGATGGTACTTCTTCCAAGATTGAACGTATAGCTAACCTATTTATAGATGAGTATGGTTTGACCTATTTATAGATGAGTATGTTTTAGATTCTTATGAGCATGATCCTTATGCATACTTTGAGAAAACTAACCTTGACACCTATATCATCCATGAATAACCATTTGAGGGAGATGAGGTAAGTGTTGAGCATTCTTTCTCATAAGATACTAAGAGTAACTACTTGGTTCATGTGTATGATGATGGTAGATTGAAGATCTTGATAGATCACTATTGTGGAAAGAATAATGTCTTACTACCTACAATTGATGAAGCTTCCCTTGATGATGAAACTCATGAGGAAGATGAGGATGACTTATGGCAAGGATTCAATGCCATATGTCAAAAATTTGATCAATTGGGTAAGATTCCTTCTCCTCCAAAAGATTCCATATCTGATGTCAAGATGGTTTTTGAAACTAATGATCAAGTTGTTGAGTGTTTGATCAAGTCTAAAAATGAATGTCATGTTATGAACAAGGGGTGAACATCAATATGTTGTCCAATAGTTTGCAGTCATTGAGGAGTCTCATGATTCCAAGGCAAATTTTGTTATGTTTAAAGAAAAATCAAGATCCAAGCCTGTTGTTAAAGCCTTTTCAGATGTGTTGGAACATGGTGAAGGCAAACTTGATGACTCCATGTATCAAGCACATTATATCCTAGAAGAGAACAAATATGAGGTAGTTGTCATACCTTCTAGTCTATAGTTTGAGAAGTGCATACCAGATATGATAGAGATTAAGATATGCAGTTTGAGAGTTATCTCTAAGCAAGGATATTAGAGAGAAATAATATCATTCATGAAGTCTCCAAATATTCCACTTGCAGACATGAGCATCCAAAGATGTTAAGCTTCTTGACAATCTACACATTGAAGTGGTTGATGATGAGCATGCTTCACATGATAGATGGCTTTCATGGAGTGACAAAGATGCAATAGGAATGATATTTGACCTTGGTTGAAGTATGGTAAGATGTTTTTAACCTCAATAGTGAAGTTTTTTAAATAGTAGATTAGGTGTGTCTGTATTTCTTTCAGTTGTGTGTGTGTTCCATAAATGTTCTTGAGAACACATGTTTATTTATTTTGGTGTGTCTTGTTTTTTGATTCCTTTATTTATGTTTGGTTTAGTTTCAAAGGAAAACTCAATTTAAAACTTGTATATATCTGATTCCATGGCCCAATGGACAAGATTAGGCTATTGGTCTTGTCATAACAAGCATACCACCCTTGGGAAGTCACCAAGAATTTTGACTATTTTAACCACAAGTTAAAATAGGTCAACCCCCTATAGTAAAAAACTTTTATATGGGAATATTATAATGTAATATGGTGTGTCATGGCCATTTTTATTTAATTTAATCTTTTATTAACCTTGGTCATTGTCACATTTAGTTCTAAGTCATTCTATGTCATTTAAGGGTCATATTTGGTTCATAAATGAAGGTGGTATAGTTTTACAAGGTGTAAAAGTGTTATAATATTAATTTAAACATATAATATATCATAAATTTTCAATTTTTATCACTAATAATTTAAAAACTGTCAGGTGTTAAGTGAAATCAAGAAAATAGTTGAAAGAAAGGAAGTTTTAGAAGTTATACGGCCTATGGGGAAGTATGGCACATGTATCAACCTCATATAGAGACCCTTAAGATTTAATAAATACATTTACATAATTTATATACTTTATAAGAACCAAAAATGGACCCAAAACATTTATCTTATCCATCACTCCACTAGGCATACAAAAATGGTCAACATGTCTTCTAGTGGTATGACTAGTAGGAGAGGTTTCAGGTCAAATGCTCTTGGTGGTGGATATTAAACTTGTTATAATTAAAATTCATGGTAATATTTATAATAATGTTTTCCTATAATTTATTAACCATTATTAATAATTTGATTATCTTATTTTGCTTGTTAATCCCCACACCCTATAGGTTTTGCTTATGTTTGAGCTAATTCTTACAAACTAATAGATGAATTTGATTTCATAGGATGTGGAATTCCTTATCTCATGTTTTTCATCTTTGGTTTCATGTTTTTGTGTGACTTGATGAGATAAATATATCATATTTCAAGATGAGATCACCCTTGCCTAATTAGAGGCATGTTCCACCAATTGCAAAGGTCTTTATTCATGTAGTGGTTCTAGAAGATGGTGATATGTTGTATTTCATATTTCTCATGTTTTTTCATCCACATATTATTCCAAACTCAATCTCAATGGAGATGATCAATAGAGTTTTATTCAACCTCCAACATAGTCAGACCTTCTTGCATGACTATCATACATAGTACACTAAGTGAGATGTTTTGAAGTGTTGGTAATGTTCATGGAGAGTTAATTATTTTTTTAAGAGTTTAAGCACACTATTGAATAATAAAAATCAAGATAAGCCACTCCAATGACATGTGATAGAATGTGACAATTAGTTCTCTAATGCACACAATCATACACCATTGGTATGCAACTACAAGTGCCATACAGGGAATAATCACATCAAGATGAAACATTTGAATTAATTTCAATGCCTTAAAATTTTTAAGGATTCATTTGAATACTATGATGAGTTATAAGAACTGATCATAAGTTCATACACTATGAATAATGTTCATATCTCACCCTCAGTTCCCTGCATACTTAAATGTCCACCTACAGGTGGTCCCCATAGAGACTTGGAAGTGTTGCATAGATTTTAAACATGATTTAAGATCTTCCTTAAGTAATTTTGAAGATAAATATGTGATGATAACCATGATTATGGTCATTGAGAGGTAAGTAATCTTTAGAAACCATGTTCAAGTTTCCTTAAAAACTTTGAAATGGATCTTGGGCTACTTTTGGTGCTATCATGAAACAATGTAACAGGAGGTATAGATAGATCCTAAGTGTTCCATAATGAATCCATAATATACGGTAACACCTTGAAAATGATAGTGAGTGGTTTGGTCAATAGAGTATAATGCTATAAGGCTTCAAATCATTACATTCTTTCACTATATTTTTTCAGTGTTTTCTACATTATGGGGAACTTCAAGAGACTTGATAGTCTAAGGTGGAAGTTTAGAGACATATCTCTATGTTTAAATGATATACTGAGTTGAAAGTAATACTAGTGACTCAAAGGACATAAAATGATGGTGATATTACATGGTCTTGATTTGTAAAATCACCTATAGGTGTACCTTTCTTTTAAGAAGGTTACCTATAATTGACTATAGACACCTACAATCTCATGACAAAGACTTAGACATGCAAACATGAAAACATAGAAAATTTCAGTTTAAAAATACCTATAAAGACATAAAAATGATCCAAGGGTATGAATAATTTTTTTTAAAGAGTTTAAATTCATCTATAGGATCACTTTTTACTTTAGGAAGGGTCAACTACAATTGACTATAGTTGACAGTGCTCTAAGGTATGTTGCCTTGGTGATTGGATTAGCATGGGCATGATACGAATAGATGTAAATTAATATAATATGGAAAAAAATAATTTATTAATTATCTTATGGAAATTATAAAAGGTATAAAACATAATATCCACTTACAAGTAGTCTCTTTTTTAAGGTAAACATAGTTATAGTCAACCTACAATTGTGTCTAGTCCAATGCAAGGTGTATGTTAAAGAATTTGGCAAGGGTTGGGTGATAAATATGTTATAATAATCTTAATAATGGTTATAATAGTCTTTTTATACTCTAAAAATAGGCATAATAGATCATAGAAGGGTCTTAACATGCATTTACAGTCCATATGCCTACCCTGCATAGTCAATAAGTGTATAAAAATTTGTCTTAGGTCTTGTGAGATTTGGAGGGTAAATTAATGTATTATAAACCTATAAATTGGTTTATGAAATACTAAAAACAAAACAAAGCCTCTCATGTATTGGTTTTTATTGAAAAAATAAGGGAAATACCCTCTATTCTCTCTCAAATAGAGGGTACTCCCAGGGAGAAAATCTTGCAAGTTTGTCATGAAAATGATGGAAGTGAGTTAAGGACTGATGAAACCTTAAAAAAATATATGAAAAGTTGTGTTTCACATGTAAAAACATGAAAAATAATGCAAACATAATATAATCACAATATGGTGGCCTAAACCCATAGGTGTGCAGATAGACCTACTAGGCTTGAATTAGACTTAAAGCCCTAAGGGGGAATAATGTCACTTATAACACTAGATGAGAATTATAAATAATTTTAACATGGTAATAGGGAGATATAAGGTGTTTTATAGATATTGGTTTACATAATAGGCCATAGATAATCCATTTCTTGACTTAAGAACATCATAAGGTATGCATAATGAATAGACAAGCTCAAGAAGGCAAGTTTGGAAGCTTTTAATTATAAGGAAACATAGCATGGGAGTTGGAAGAGATAGGAGGTGTTGAAGAGAGTCCTAAAAAAAATTTTAGTGGAATGTGTTCAAGGTTTCAATGTCACAACTTTATGGACAATCCTTAGAGGCTAAAACCACCTAAACCCTCTAAAACCCTTAATAACGACCTGATTGGAAAGATGAAGAAGGAAAGGAATACAATATAGATATAATGACTTAGGAGATGCTTTTAACTTTTATAAAACTCCTTTGTGATACTTCCCATCAATTTCTCTTTCACCCTACTTATACGAATAAGCTGTAAAACTCATTTTATTTATAGTTTTGTTTGTTATGAAGGTATTAAAAGGTTTCAAAAGATGAAATTTAATTTTTGAGGAATAATAGGACCTAATATAACCCTACATGTTCATTTATTACATCATATAATAACACAATTACCTCTATAAGTACCTTCATCTCAGTGAGTCCAAACTAGCATAGTAAATGAGTGATAACCAAATGAGAAGATGACAAATCCAAATGGGACGAATTTTAAGGTATACCTAATTGATATAATGGAATTAAGGATCTTAAAATCTTTCACATCACATTATATATGGATTGGGTTGGAAAAATGAATACTTATTTGGTGCTAAGTGTGAAGGGTGAGTGAGAAGAGGGTTATTATGATTGCAGGTAGTGATAACTCATGTACAGATTAATGTTAGTGATTATGGAAATTTACAATGCATGTTGGAGAATTTTTATAACCCCCCATAATATTTAAATTATTTAATGTATCCCTAGTCTACTATAGAATTCTCAAAGAAGGCCAAATGATGACGGCAATTTTCAAGGAGCAAGTTGAAGAGTCCTATGCCACATTTGAGGAGTTTCATGACTTTGAGGGATATTTATCCAAGTATACCTTGAATGGTCTATCCTATAATTAATTTATATATATATATATATATATATATATATATATATATATATATATATATATATATATATATATATATATATATATATATATATATATATATATATATATAACTCCTTTTATAAGCTTTACAAGTGTTTTTGTGACTCTCAAACTTCATTCTCCTCTCTCCTCTCTCAAATTCTATAAGTACTAGCCATTTTTGCTCTTGTGGAATATTTCCACCCCATGTATGGCAAGGCCATCATAGTTTTATATTTTAATTTTCCTTTTAAAAATAAATAAAATATATTTTCATTTCATACATCATCTTTTCAAAGTGTGTGAAGAGATTTATAGTAAATAGTTAAGTGATATTCATCTATTCTTGCTTTCTCTCAATCCTTCCATGTTTGATGCAATTTATCCCAATATAGCAGGTCATATGAAGTGTTATCAAGTGTATGGTTATATTTTCAAGTGTAAAACTATCCCTAGTGTCTAAAACTAATCTATGGTTTAATTACATTGGATATTTCTCATGCATATGACCTCCATATTGAAATAATAATGTTAGAGCATTTTAGGACTTTGAAGCTAGTATTGTAGGTCCTGTTTCTTAGTGCAAGAAGTATTATGGTATTTTGGAAATAATTTTGGTGTATCACACATTTAGAGTAGATTTATTTCATGCATACTTTTGTCCCTTTTCACATAAGTAAATAATTAGTTTAGGTGATAAGCACTTCAAGTCAAATTCAGGGAGCTAGCCCTTCAACTTAGAGGTCTACTTCCACTATAGGTAAACACACATACCTAGAAGTTTTCCAATGCTTCCAAAATATTAGAGTAGGCCTAAAAACCCTCCTCTAAGGTTCAATATTGGTGATGATAGTATTCATGATGATAACATGGGTATTCTTTATTATCTTTCAATCATGAAAAATATAATTTATATCTATATGTAGCATTGTTATTTAAATTTGTGTGGGCAATATGTGTTCAATTATAGTGACACTCAATGGCCTTGGCATAATTTCATCAAACATGTCATGGTTTCATAGATTTTTATATTAGTACATTGGGTATTTTTCCTTATTTGTGAGAGTGGGAATAATGCATCTTTTCAACTCAAGAGCTTGATTAGTTATTAAAAATAGGGACTTGATCACTATTTATTAATCATTGATTAAAATTTGCCAAATTATTTTATAAGGGGTCATGGTTTTCCATTATTAGCTATAGGTTGTAAGTAAATTTGGTTTCATCTAATTACATGTGTATTCCTCTATTGGGAATGAAATATCCCAACCTCAATGCATGTATTTTTGAAATAAAATAAAATTACACACACACACACACACACACACACACACACACACACACACACACACACACACACACACACACACACACACACACACACACACACACACACACACACACACACATATCATGAAATTAAAATGTATTTTAAACATTTATGACCAATATAAATAAATCATTCAAATAATTAAAAAATCATGAATTGATGTATATATCCATTAAAAAAATTGTAATACTTATTCCCATGGCCAAGAGGCCATTGGTTACACATTTAATCATAAAAAAATGCTTGCTCTTGAGGATTTGATTATTCATAATTTTATTACATTAGAAGGATTATCATAATTTATGGAAAATTCAAAATCTTAGGTCTCTTGTCAACTTCCTAATCCTTTTACATTAAAATGAATTTTATCATATTACATATTAACAAAGTATTTTAAAATGTCTTGAGACTATGTAACCCCTAATAAATCTCCTAGACAAATATAATTATCCCGTCTTGAGGAACTTAGCCTTATGTCCATGTCTCTTCAATTTGATATATCTTTCTTCCATAATTACACATTTGGGGCATGATTTATTGTACCCATATTGGTTATAAAATCATCCGAACAACTTGACATGGATTTAATGACTAAGATAAAACATAACTTGCACAATAAGTTACAAATGTGAAATTTAAAGAATCAAAATAGGTATCAGTGAAAAAAAAATTGTGATAAGGATGAACAAAAAAACTATGGATAGCTCCATTAAAATTTCTAAAATTATCATTTTCATGGCCAAGAGGCCATGGGTCACACTTTTGACCATGTTATTGTTCATTTCACAATACTTCACTTGATTTCATAAATAACCTAAAATTAATATAGTTGGCTCCATGTGTGACTATTAATGTTATAAGTTACTTTTCAACTATATTTTGTCTGTGCATGACACATATAATAGTTTTGTCATTATTTTAAAATTTACATAATGTGAAGTTATATTAAATTGTATGTATACTATGCATACAATAACATCCTCCCTTACTTTCTTTTCAAATTTTCATATTTAAAAGTTAGATATTTTTAAATACCTAATTTACTATTGACTACTTCATGATATATTTTATGGGTTTCTAAATTTTAGTGCCTTGCATAATTCAATATTTTCTCAAAGATAATGTGTGTTGTATACAAACTCAAGTTTAATTATTTCTCCTTTAATATAGAAACTTCATTACGGGGAGGGGGGGGGATGGGAAGGAGAATGTAGACACAAAATTTGGTAATAGGTAATTGACAATGATAATTATTGAGACATTCCAAACCACATAACTTGTGCACAAATAAATGACACTTATTCACCATTCCTCCAAGGAATTTATCTATATGTGGGTTTAGTCCTTTATTTATATTAGTTTATAATACACATGACTTTCAATTTCAAATTCTCAAAATATCTAAAATCACCTTTAGACTATCTCTAACATAAGATATAATTGTCCCTAATCCTTTTGTATAGGTCTACAATTGGAAGAACAAAATGTATTGTCCTTATGTCCACTTATAGTAGCTATATCCCATGCCAACTAATGACTAGTTTCCAAATTTCAAATCAATATTTTAGGTCTTTTTAGACACTTCACATGGTCAAATAAATTAAATTGTCAAAAGTTTCATTTATAAATACATCTCAAAATCCAAAAATTAAGGACATTTGATATTCACTTGGTTGAATGCTACACACTTATGCACAATAATAAAATATTACCTATTATTTGTAAATTAAATATCACTAACAAGGATCATGCATAAGGTAAGTGAAGATCCTTCTAAATCAAGTCAAAATACATCATTGTAAATAATTATATCCATTTTATAGCTAATTGCATATATTCATAGGGGCACAATTTCAAATTCAATTTATGTGGGGTAACTACATGGGCTTGATTTCTCTTAAATTATTAGACATATATGTAGTGTTCAATTATCAACGGGGTGATTGATGTCATCTTAACCCATTACTCTCCATTATTTTTATGTTAGGTTTTCATGTTATTAAAGTGCCCTTAGGGCTTCAAATACAAGATAAACAAAAATAATGGTGTTATTATTTAGAGTTTGATATCTTATATTGATTAGTACATAAATTAATATATAATGAAATTATCATTTTTTATGTGCAATCAACATGGATAAACCTATGGTCAATGGAAATAGGTACATTGTTCTACTTTCCATTTTTAAATGAAACTTATAGATATATATTCTGCTCATATATTTGATCTATCATTTTTAATTTTGTTTAATGTTTCTTTTTCTATATATCATTCTTAAAGTCAAATGGGATAATTTTATTGTCAAGTAACTATAATGCACTACACAATCATCCCCTTATAGAGAACTAGTCCACATTCTATTTTTCTTCTTTATTTTGACCTAAACATATATAGTTAGCTCTTATTTTGATTTTGATTTTTAGAACATCGATATATTAAACATATACCTATGTGTGAAATATGTGTATTTATTCTTAAAATTTCTAAAAATAGAAATTTCCTATATTTAGTAATTTGTCAAAATATGAATAATTGAATATTATGGATAATAATAATTATGACATTCTATATTTTTATACCTATTAAAACATTTAATAAAATATGTATTAAAAAATAATGTAAAACATATTGGTAAACCAAAATTTTTGTTTCTAATCCATTTATTTATGATTTCATCTTTCAATTTTGACTTTATTTTTCTTTGTTTTCCTAGAATATTTGTTCTAAAAATTTGAAAACTCATAGGAGTTGTAATTATAAAAAAAATAGTTATTAGTTTTATTGGAGCCATGGTGTGAGGGATACAACCCTAACAATCAATCTATTAGATAAAACTACTCATATATTTTAATTTTCACATACCTCATGATATATCAAAAATGCCTAGGTTTTTATTTTGAGGCATAGAAATCCTTTTGTCATTTGTTCTTTCATTACACATGTAAGTGGTTAGCCCTATGAAGTTACTCCTAAATTAACCTTGTGATGGGATAGTACATATATGGGTATGATGGAATGATCATCATTTAATGCCTTTGTGGTAATATTCACTATTTTAAACTAGGATCAATATATATGAGAAACCATAAAAAAACACACCTTTGAATAGTTAGACCGTTAATCATTTTTGAAAATTCCAAAATTCCAAATCCAATTATTTGGTGCACTCATTTTTGTTTTTATTTTGCACTTTTTCATGGTAGTAAATAAGAATCCTTCCTCTATTCCTCTAAGATATAGTTATAGATTTAGTGGAACTCCACAAATTATATGAAAATTCCTTTGATATCATCTAAAATGGATAATATAGACATTGTTGATCAATATGTTGATGCAACCTTCCATAATTATGCCCACATTAAATTTGATATTAATTATGAACATGATAATAATTAGAGTGAAACTATGCATGATAAATAATAAAATCCTAAAAGATCCAATGCAATTAATCCTAATCAACTCACTAAATTATATCTTGAGCAATTCCAAGAATTGTTATATTTATGTTAAGGACTTCAACAATGCCTAAAAGTGGATAAACTTGTTTAAATACTCATAGAATATAAGAATAAATTTAAATAAATGATAGAATCATGTCTATTACAATAATAAGAGGTTTATTTCAAAGTTTTTAATCTAAAATTTTTAGGTTTTCAAATTCCACTATCATTTTTATTCCTATATCAACCCCTATTATTACATATGTGTCAACACCCCTAGGTATGGGTGCATCCCTTAGTTTTTAGAAGATTAACATGCATATTTATAAAAGGGAATCATGTAATCCTCCCTTGATTACCATATAATTTCAATTTTATAGATCACCTAATGCATCATGTCTTGAGTTATAAGTGTATCCTTACATGTTAAATTATAACAACTAGAGTGAAGTGTATATAAAACTACTTAGTCAATGAATTATTATAATCTGCTACACAATACTTTGGCACATGAAATATAATCTCACTTGTTCACTAGGATTTATGTCTCCTAAGCTACCATTTTAAAATGCTAAGGGAGATCTTTAACAGAATATTTGATATTTTAATGCAACATGCTTGGACAATGCTTATAATTACAAATTTTTCACTAAAATCTTTCATGAAGTTTTAAAAATAATTATTTATGATGGTTTGATGATATCCATATTCAATTAATAATATCATTCAACCCATTGGAAGATACATTTTTATTACATTTTAATCAACATCAATGAAATTATATCCCATGAACAAATTTCTAAATTCAAGGAAGAGCCAAATGAGAAAATTAGTGACTATGTTCTTCATTACAAAAATATGCAATCAAAATTGAAAACATCTATGGAAAAAAATGAAGTCAAATATAAATTTAAAAAAATATTTGTAGCACCAATATATGAATAAATCATGCTTTATTAATTCAAATATTTTGATGAGCTATGCCATACAGTCAAAGAAAGGGAAGTCAAACTCTTAGCTTAGAAAAGGTTAAAATATGCATGTCATGCTCCATATACATCAAGTGTCAAGTTTCAAATCAAGCCAAACTAAAATATAAAATATAATGACATAAAAATTAATATTTAATTTAATATAATAATCATCAAACAAACTTGATATGATAGCTTCACTAATGATAAAATTTACAAGGTTATACAACATGCTCACATGGTTTTATAAACACTAATTGATTGTAATATCATATCTATACCACATACATTTGATCTTGATGTGAAAAAACCTTAACCTAATAGCTTTAATTTTAGTTAATATTTTGACTATCATAGATGATTTGGGTATTCTACGAATAATTATTACTAGTTAAGGCAAAATATATAGGACACTATTATTGATAACTCTTTCAATCTAAGAAAATTCTCTAGATCATAAATATTCATATCAAAAATTCACTCAAGATTCAAAAAAATATAAATCTTGTTTAATGCATCCCAAGGTAATACCTTATCTGGTTCAACATGTTCCACAATGAACATAAGAAGTGCATTATTCTACTATTCTATAGGAAACTATACCAAGTCTTTTACCTTCTAGTTACACATGGTAAAAAATTAACTAAGTAGTGATGAGTAAATATACAATATAACACTTGATGTATTTTTAGATTTAGATACACCTACTCATATAAATTTTCATTCATGGAAAGTCACCCTATTACTTTTTTTCCTATGTTATATATCACATTTTTTAGGTAACATATTAATTTTTATTGGCACATGTATTTTAAAAATTATTTGAGTGTGATGTAGTATATACATAATACGTGCATTATGTGATGATGGATTTCCTTCTACCTATGTCCATGCCTATGTTGGGGGAATATAAATTATATAGGTTTTAATACATGTTATGTATTTCTACAACCTCAAATAAAATATTGAGCTACATATCTTACATTTATCTTGATAATTACTATCGTTCTACATGGATGTGATACCTTTTTAACAATATGGCATTGATAGATATGGTTGGTATATACTAGTATTCACTTATTTATATTCCTTCAATGTTTTTTTCTTTCTTGAATCATAAGATAGAAATTACTTGGTTATTTTATTTGGCCCTTGGCTCTTGTGTTCAAATTTAATGAAGGTCTATATGATATTTGTGCTTGGTTTGTGAGATATTTGAACTTCCAAGTTTCTTGTAACCCTTGGTATTATGTGTGCAATTTTTACTTATGTGACATTTGAGCATCTCCATTTTATGCATTCCTCATAGCTATTACGTGGAATTACATGAAATTATTTTTGATAATGGTAAATTGAGGGCTTTAAATGGATCCTTCCATTTTATAGAGGATAATAAATATACATAAAATAGATCAAAGGAATGACTCTACCATTGGAAAAAAAGAGTGTGAAAAAATTGGAGACCTTCAAACAAATAAACATAAACCAAACCAAAAAATAATAAAACAACAATATAACTCCACCAATTTAATAGCTTGAAAGATATAGAATAGCCTATGAAAAAGCCCAATAAGTAGAAAATAAATAACAATCCTAATAATTAAATTAAGCTATTATGTGTTGTGTTTGTGTTATTTATAATATTGATTAGTGGTATCATTCTATATATAATGATTTTTTACATTTGGTTACCTTACTGCATGTTTCATCACTATATTTATCTAGACATAACACTTATGTGCCTCAAATTAAAATTTAGCATAAATAATTCAATGAAAATTTATTTTAGAAATAGAATAATATTTGCATGATGACATTATATTATAGGATCATATATTTATCACACCTTATAGTTAACTCTTCTTTTGAGATTAGTGACTTGCATGCTATATCCCTCGTCTCAAAAAGGATGCATCAAAGTAAGATTTGTATTACAAATCCAAACCTTAATTAAAAAATTTGGGACATGGTATAGTTTTCAAAAATATAAAGTATAATTTTTTCAAATAGTTAAAGTAATGCAAAACAAAATTATCTAACAGAATGTAGGTTTTCAAAAGATTCAATGTGATTCAAAAATAAAAACACATGAAAGATATTTGAAGATGGATAAAGTTCCTGG